>MU382672.1:0-279639 GCA_022495115.1 Xylaria castorea
TATAGTTTATAACTATATTAAAATATAAATTTATAAAATTATACGTTTTTTTTTATATATAATTAAGTTTAATATAATATATATAATAATTTTTTATATAATTAATTAAAATAGTTATAAATATAGCATAAAATAAGTTTTTTATAATTTTTAGCTTTTAATAAAAATTAACAAACTATTATGCTTTATTATAAAATAAATTGTATAACTTTTTAAAACAGTTTTTTTTTTTTTGTTAAATTTATAAAAATATTTAATATTTAGCTAACAAAATAATTTCGTTTTAAATATTGTATAAAAGTAAAATTTAAATTTAAAATATAAACATTTTTATATTTAGTATTATATAAAACATTAGTTGTTTAAAAGTTTATAAAAAATATTATAAAACTAAATATTTTATTATACGTTAAAAGTATAACATATTTTTAAGTTATATAAAGTTATAGTTTAATATAAGCAATAAATAGCGTTTAATAAATAAAATTATTTTTTAAAAATATATTTATAACTTTTTAAAATTATTTAATAATATATTGCTTTAAGTTAAATATTTTTTTTAATTTTATATACAAAAGTTTTTTTAACTTTATATATAAAAGTTTTTTTAATTTTATATACAAAAGTTTTTTTAAAATTATAATTTAGTTATAAAAGTTAATATAATAAAGTTATTTTATTATATAAATAAATTGTTATAAGTTTAACTAAAAAGTTATTAGCTTAAAAAAAAAAAAAAAAGCTATTATATAAGTTTTTTTTTTTTTTAAAAAGCTAATAATATATAAAATTCTTATATAAAAAATTAAAGTTTATATGCTAAAATATAATTACTTTTTGCAAGCTATATAATATAGTTTTTTTTAAAGCATAGTTTAAATTTTTTGTTTAAAACATTTTTTGTATAAAAAGTATTATAAATTTTTATAATAATTTTGTTGTTAATTATTTACAACATTTACACTTTAGCTAATTTAAAGTTTTTTGCTAATATTTTTTATAAATTTTTTAGTTTATATAAGCTTTAGTTATACTTAATATATAAATATATAGCTTATATATTTTTTTTTTTTTAAGTTATTGTTTTAAAGTTATATAAAATATTATTATATATATAAAGTTTTATTATTTTTTATATAATAAGTAAAAAAATGCTAGTATAATTAACAATTTTTTTTATTATAAACTTATATAAAGTATTAATAAAAAAAATTAAAAGCTATTATTTAAAAGCTTTAACATTTTAATAAATTTGCTTTTAATAGCTTTTATACAAATAGTTAACGTTAAATATAGTTATAAATAAAAAAAAGTTTAATTATTTAACGAACTTTTGTGCAGTTTATACAATAATATTTAAAGTTTTTTATTGTTTAACAAACTTTTGCGCAGTTTATATAATATTATTAAAAGTAGCACAATTGCGCGCTATTAGTTAAACTTTTATATAAAAGCTAAGCTAAAGTATAATTATAAAATTAATTTTTTTAGCTTGTTAAATGTTTTATAAGGCTAAAGTATATAATATAAAACATATAGCTCGTACGTTTAATGTTAAAATTCCGTTTTTACTTTTATTAATTTATGTTTTTTAGCTAAAAACATTAACTAGTATTAAATAGCTAAAAATATAATATTATACGTAAATAAAACGTATAAAACAAATAACTTATATATTAATTTTGTTTTTTACTAAAAAGAAAAGCAAAGCTTTTATATATAAGATTTTTTGCTTAAGCAGAAAATTTTGCGTACGTATATTGCTTATTTAATTAAGCTAACAAGTTATTTAAGCAGTTATGCAAAAAGTTTTACACGTAATTAATATTAATGTTTTAACATTAAAACAGTTTTTAAAAAACAATTTAAGCTTTTTTTTTATTAAGCTAAAAATTTTTATATTTAGCAATTATATTATATAAAAGCAATATAATTTATAAAACATTAGTTAAACTTTGTTTTATATATAACGCTATAAAAACTTTTTATTTATATATAAATTATAGCTATTATATATTAAAACAACTTATTTATTGCTATAATAAGCTTAAATAACAAAAATAAAAATGTTTTTAAGCTAGTTTATGCTTGTTTTATTTTTTGTTTACTTTTTAAACAATAATATAAACCGCTAATTTTTTTAAAAACTAAAGTTATTATTAAAAAACTATTAATGTTTATTATATTTAACATATAAATAAAAGTAAAGCTTTAACAATATATGCTATATTGTACAAAAATCTAAAAATAAAGAAAAAAAAGGAAAAAAAAAAAGCTATTTTTTATAATTGTATACTTAAATAAATATGTGTAATAAAGCAATTTTTAGCATAGCTTTAATAAGTTTAACAAACTTATATAAATATAGTAGCTAATATAAGTTTTAGTTATTAGCATAACTATTAGCTATAACTATATTATACTTTAAGTTCTTTAAACATTATAGCTAGCAAAAAAGCTATTTTGTTAACGCTAATATACTTTAATATAATAATTTATTTGTTTTAATTAATGTTTTTTTTAAAAGTTATATAACTATTAGCTTTAATAATTATTTAATAGTTGTTTTTAACGCTTTTAGTTATTTTTATTTTATTTATGTTATAAAAACGTTTAAATAAAATATTAGCAATTTTTAAAGCTTTTAAACAATTTATAAACAAATTAATATTTATAGCTATAGCTTTATTTATTTTTAAATAGTTAATAATTTAAAATTTTGCAGTTTTTATTTTTAAGTTTTTAGCAAAAAAACGGACGTATTAATTGCTTTTAATTTAATATTTGCTTTTAAAAGCAACAACTATATATTTATAAAGCTTAATATAAGTAATAAAATAAAATTTAATAATTAAAAAAAATAAAAGTAAAACATAAACATATTTAAGTAAATATATTTATGCGCACTTTTGTGCGCTAGCTATTGCTAAATAGCAACTTTTTTAAAAGTATTACTATTAATATTTATTTAATTAATAAACTTTTTAAAGCTTTTATTAAAATGTTAAGCATAAAAAACTAATTGTTAACTTTAATAATATTAATTATATAAATATTTAATTATATAAACAATTTATTTAAGTTTTTTTTTATAAACGAAAACTTTTTTATACTGTTTAATTTTTAATTATATTAACATTAATAGTTTTATTTTTTTTAACAACACTTTTTGTTTTAACAATAACTATTAGTTTAATAACTAGTTTAATAGTAAGTTATATAACACAATTTTTTTTATTTTAATTAACTATTAAATTATTTTTTATAAACTTAACTTTATATAGCTAGCTATGTTTACGAAATGTTTATATAACAACTTTAAATGTTTATATAACTGTTTTAAATACTTTTAATATAAAGTAAAGCTTACGTTTTAACTAATATTTATTAATTAGTTTATATAAGTATTAAAAATAATGTTTAAAATGTTAACAATTATGTTTATAACTTTAACTTTTTTACTTAATTAAATAATTAAACTTATTTTTTTTTTAGTTTAAATAATAATTTATAACTATTTTAATTTTATAAATGTTTTTATTTTTGCTTTTATTAAAATGTTAGTTAGCTTTAATAAAGCTAAATAAAAAAACTGTTCGCTTAAATAAATTTTTGTTATTTTTTATAAAACATAATTAAGCTATAAAAATAACTAAATATATATAATAATATAAAAAAAAGTTTAGCTTATAAGCTAAGTTGTTAATTTTACGTTTAATTGTTTAAAGTTTAACATGTTATTATAAATACTTTTTAAAAAGTTTACTAAATAAATAGTACTTATTATATAATTAAAAAAATACTTTATTTTTTAAAAAAAAATTTAATATATAATGTTTGTTATTAAATTGCTTTTTTAATTAAGCTACTGCAAAATTTATTGTTAACTTAACATTTTGCTATAAATAGTTGCGCAAAATTTACATTTCTTTAAAAAAATATATGTTAGTTTACTTTATAAATATATTTAAAAAGCTAAATAATTTAAAATTAAACAATTATTTATATAAAATAAATTATATAGTTTATAAACGCGTAAAATTAAAGTTTTATTATAAAACAAAAATTAATTTAATTTAGTTAAATTTTAGTTATATATAATTATAAAAACGTATTATTAGCTTTATTGTTTAGTTTTTTTGCTTAAATAAGCTATCTTTTTATAAATAATATGCTATAATTATTAATAACTTAATATTTAATGCTTTTTAAACACTTTTTTAAAAGTTTAATATAAACTTATAGTTTTAGTTTAAAATTATTTTTTTTAAAATATTTTAATTATATAATAAAAGTTGTTTAATTAATATAATAGCTTAATTTTTTGCTATATATTTTTTATTGTTAAAAATAAAAAGCGTTCGTTTAAACGTATAATAAAACATAGTTATTATATAATTATATAATTTATAATATAGTTAATTTTTAAGCTATTATAAAATATTTGTTAACTAAATATAAAATAAAACAAAAATAAAATTAATTATAATTGTTTATATTAATAAAGCGTTTTTTAGTTAAATTAAACGTAAGCTGCTAACTAGCTTTAGTTAGTTTATATAATTAAATTTATAACTTAAACAACATTTTACGTATTTTTTAATAAGCTAAAACTTATAATAAATTAAATATAGTTTTAAATTTTTTATTATATAATTTAAGCTAGCATAATATTTATTATTATATATAACTTAAAACATTTGTTTGTTTATATTATATAAAACGTAAAATTGCTTAATTTTTTTATATATATTATATATTAGTTTATTAATTATATAAAAAAAATGTTTAAGCTTAAAAAAAACTTTAACGTTTTTATTATTATATATTTTATAATACTTTTTGTTGTAAAGTTTATTAAAAATCTTTTTATAATAAGTATTTATTTTATAAGCTAAGCAAAAATTGCGCTTTTATTTATTATTTATTATAGCTTTAACTATATATTTTATTACGTTTTATATTAAGTTTAAAACAGCTAGCTTGTTAAACTGCTATAACTTGCTTAAATTGTTTATAACGTTTTATATTGTTTTTAATTAGCTAAATATATTAAGAACAAAATTAAATTAACTTAATAAATAGTATATTTATAAGTTATACTATAATAAATAAACAAAAAAATTAATTAAATAATTATTAGCTTAGTTTATAATAAATATATTTAAAAACGTTTAGTTTATTATATTTTTTATAGCAAAATAGTTAGTTAATATAACAATAAAATGTTTGTTTAAATATATAATAATATAAAGCTTTTTTACTGCTTATATAAAGCATGCTACTTTTTATTTTAATAAACTATATTTAATTTTAGCTTAAAATAAACATTAATTTAAATATATAATTAGCTTTACTTATATAAAAAAAATAAGATTGCTTTATATTTATTTAAAATTATACTTTATATAAAACATTATTATGCTAAATTTTTTTTAAAAACATTTATTAACTTATAAATATAAAATTCGGTTAAAATTATAATAATAAAGCGTTATTAAAAACAAATAGCGTTTTAAACAGCTTAAAAAAAAGCTAGTTTAACAAACGTTAAATTATATTAAATAGTATAAACGTAATACTTTTAATAACTTAAGTTCTTATTAATAACTTTTTTTTTTTGTTAACTTTTAACAAATAATACTATTTTACGTTTTTATAATAGTTTTGCTAGTTATATATAATAAAAAATAAAGTTATATAAAAAGCTATTAATATTTAAGTATTATTTAAAAGCTTAAAAGTTTTTTAAAAAAGTTAACTGTTTAAACGCTTATACTTAATTAGCTATATTTAATAAGCGTAAAACATTAACTTAAAACTTAAAAAGTTTTATTAAAAAGTAGCTAATAAAAAACTTTTTTAGCAATATAGCAATATTTTTTAACTAAAAAAAGTTAAAAATAATATTTAAATGTTAAATATATTTTTTATATATATTTAAGTAAATAATAATATTATTAATAAAACATTAATAAAAAAAGTATAAATAAAACAACTTATTTATAAACTGTTAAACATAATTTAGCAAATTATAATATTTTATTAAAGCTATGTTTAACTTTTTTATATTTTATAAACTAATAATTATAAATTTATTTTTATAGTTTAAATATATTATAAACTAATAAAAAAATCTTATAGCATTAACGCAAATAATGTAATATTTGTTTAACAAACTATTAATTATTTCGCTTTATAATAAAAAAAAATAACTGTTAAAAACTACAACTTTGTTAAATTAGCGTAAGTTAACAATTATTTAGCTTTTATTTACGTTATAAACCTTTTTTTAAATAATAAAAACAAAGTGCGCAAATAAAAAAGCTTTGTTTATTTAAGTTATATAACTTATTTTATAAAGTTTATTATACGTTTTATTAAAAACTTATATGTTTTTATAACTAAAAAAATAAGCTTTTATGTTTAGCTTTATTTTTTGCTAATTGTTAACAAAAAAAATTTTAAGTTATTAATTTTTTAATATGTTAACTTTGTTTTTGTTTATTTAAATATTATAAGCTTTAACAATTTTAGCAAACTTAGTTATTTTAGTTGCTTTTTTAACATAAATATAAATATTGTTTTTTATTACGTTTTTAAAAAAATCCGTTAGTTTTTTAATATTAAACGCGCTATAAATATTAAAAATTTTAAACATTAGCTTAAAAAGCTCGTTTAATATTAAAATATATAGTTTATTAACAAAAGCGTTATTATTACTAGCAATAAAGTTAAATATAACGTTAATAAAAAAAGTACTTATAAGTTATACATTAATAGCTAATATAATAATAGTTATATAAGTGTTTATTATTTTAAGCGCTATTATAAAAGTTAAATTAAACGTTGCTATATTTGTTAGCTTGTTTATATATATTATATTAATAGTAAGCATTATATTAGTTATAGTAGCAATAAAAATAAAAAATATATTAAACTTAGTATTTATAGCAATAATTAAATTTATAGTAGCAAATAATTTAAAACTAACTACTTTAGCTAATAAAACTATAAAAACAGTTGTTATAACTATAAAAGTTTTTATAACAAATTTTTATAAGCTAATATAACAGTTACTATTATAGTTTTTACAAATTTAACTTAATTTAGTACTTTTATATATTTTTATTAATATAATTATATTATTTACAACAAAAATAACCTTAAATGTTTTTATATTAACTATAATATTTATTATATTTTTATATATAACTATAAAACAAAAACTATAGTTTATTAAAAAAAGTTTATATTTTACTTATAAATATACGCTTTTATTACTAGCAAAAATAATATTATATTTATTTATAACTTTATATATATATTTATAGCTATAAATTAACACTTTAAAAATAATAGTAAAATCGTTAAATTTTTAGAAAATTATAGTTTTTTGCAAATAATTTATAATAGCTTTATATAAATATAAAAAGTTATTTTTAATAAACATTCCTAGTTATAGCTTTTTATTAACTACTTAATTTTTTTTGTTATATTTAATAATTTTAAGCTTTTTTTATTTGTTTATATTTCGCTTATAAAATTTAAACTTAGCTTATTTATTTAATTATACGCGTTAGTTTTTAACCGTAATAACATATTTTTTTTTATTTTTTACTATATGCTTTAATATAACTAAATATTTATAGCTAATTATAATATTATTTATGTTAAAATTAACATATATTTTTATATTTGCATTAGTTAATAATACGCGCGCTTTAAAACAAAAGTATATATAACTAAAACATAATATTTTATTATATTTGTTAATATTAAATGCTTTAATAATAAAAACGTTTTTGTTAAAAATATTGTAAAAGTTATTAGTTTTAAATACTTATGTTTTATTAAAAATATTTATAAGCTTGCGCATATTACTTTTTTTAGCTGCTTAACACTGCTTAAAATATTTAAAAAGCTTATTATATAAAAGTAACTTTTAAGTATAATATCCGTATATGCGCTATATAAAATTAACTAATAAAAAAATATTCGTGTATATTATACGTTTAAAATTAACGCTTAAGCTATACTTTTATATATATAGCTTAAAAGTAGCAAATAATTTATATACTTTATAACATTTATAACATATAAATAAAAAATTAAAAACGTAATAAAAAGCGCTGCTACTATAATATTTTTTGTTACTTTTATAATTTAAGTTATATTTAATGCTAAAGTTTTTACTAAAATTTTTGCTAAAGCTTTTTATAAAATATATTTTGTTATAATTATTATTATAACAATTATTTTTATAACTTAAATATTTATTATAACTTTAATTTTAATTATAATTTTTATTATAACTATAATTATAATTTTTATTATAATTATAGTTATACTTTTTATTATATATATAGTTTTAACTATAGTTGCGTTTATAATTACAATTATAATTATAGCTGCTATTATAGCTTTAATTATAACTTTAGTTTTTATTTCGATTATTATAACGTTTATTCTTATTACGTTTAACATAACAATATTAATTATTGCTTTATTAATAGTTTTTACTTTTTTAATAAAATTTGCTACTTTAATATTTATTAAATTATCGTCCGTTTTTTTAATTAAATAAATAGTTATTTTGTTAAAATAAAAAATATAATTAACGTAAATTATACTTATTTTTAAAAAATTTTTTAGTAAGTAAAACATTTAAATAACGTTGTTTAGCTTTTTTTTTTAATTTATGCTAAACTTTTTCGATTTTTTATATATAATTGTTTAAAGTTTCCTTATTTTTTAAAAAACGTATATAGTTTATAATTGCTTTATTTTATTAATTTCAAATATTTTTTATAACTTTAAGCTAATTAAAGTTATTATAAGCTAAAATATTATTATTATAAACGTATTACAACTTTTATTAAACATATTAAAAAATAATGTTATAATTTTTAGCAATATTAAAAAAAATAAGTCTTTTTTTTAAAAACTTTTTAATAGCTTATTTTGTTTAAATTTTAAAACGCTTTTTAAGTTTTTTAAAAATTACGTTAAATTTAACTTTACGTTAAATATAACAATTATTTAAGTTAACTTTGTTGTTTTATTATAATAAAGCAAATTTTGCTAACAAATAATTAAATATTTTTATTATTTAAACAGTGTTAAATATATACGTTTTTTCGTTTTTAAACAATACTAAAATTTAGCTTATAAACATATATATATTAATATATATAATGTTTTTTTTATTAGCTACAATTTTTTAATTATTAAAATCGTTTTATTTAAAATTAAAAATTTTAATATTATTATATTTAATTTTATAATTGCTGCTATTTGTTTAATTAAACATATTGCTTAAAGTTTTTCTTTTTTTTGTATAAAATAATTAGTTTTAACAATAATTATTATTATTACTTTTGTTAAGTTTGCTTTTAAAATTGTTTTTGCTTGTTATACTAATGTTTAAAAAAGCTATAATTATAAATATAATAAATATAAAAGCTGCTTTTTTAGTAGTTTTTTTAAGTTTATCGCTTAAACAATTAGTTTTAAAACTAAATAGCAAAAACAAAAACATTAAATTTTTAAAACTTTTTAAATTATATATTTTTTAGTAAGCGCGCTAGTTAAATACTATATTTAAAAACGCTCCAAAAAAAATATAGTATTTATATTTTTAAAATTTTATAAATATACTAAAGTTTTTGTTTATTTTAGTAACTAAAGTTATACTTTAGCTTATTTGTTTAACATTTTTTAAAAATAAGCTTATATTAAAGTTAATAGTTTATTGTTGTTTATAAATAAAATTAATTGTTTTTTTATTAAATTCGAGCATAGTTAAGCTAAGCTGCTTTAAGCTTTAAAAGTTAACGCTTATTATTTTCGATAAAAAGTATATTTGTTTTTATTTTGCTAGTTTTAAATCTTTTACTTTATTTATATTAAAGCTGTTAAATTGTTTATTAAACGAACTTTTGCTTAATAAACTTTTACTAAATAAAACTTTGTTAAACAAGCTGTTTATATTTTTGTACGAAAGTAAATTAAAAGTTTTGTTTAATAAAAATCTAAAAGCTTTAAAAAGCTTGCTTTTATGTTTTTTTAGCTGCAATAATAACATAAATTAAAATAAAATAAAATATAAAAAAATAATAAATACTTCGTATTTAAAATTAAACTTTTAATTATAGCATATATACTTATAACTGTTTGTTAAACACGTTTAACAACGTTTTTTTTTTTATATTTAATAAAATAAAAAAATTTACAATATTTACAAAATTATTAAATAACTTTAGCTATTAAGCACGCTTTAATAAAACTTTAGCTATAATAACTTTTAAAATATAAAAATAATTTGCTAAACTTGTTTAACATTATACGTTAGCTTTATAAAGCTTTATAAAAAATGCTAAAATAAAAATAGTTAGTATAAAAAATTAATAATATTAAAAGCTTAATTATGCTTTAACGTTTTAATACTTGCTTTAATAAGTTAATGTTTAATTATAGCTTTATTAAATATATTTTGCGGGCAAAATATATAAAATTGTTGCTATAAAAAAAATATTTTCGTAACTTTATAAAATTAAAAAAACAATAGTTTAATATAATTTTTACAATAAAACTACGTAATAAAGCATTACTTTATAAAGCTTAATATAAATAATAAAATAAAATTTAATAATTAAAAAAAATAAAAGTAAAGCATAAACATATTTAAGTAAATATATTTATGCGTACTTTTATGCGTTAACTGTTGCTAAATAGCAACTTTTTTAAAGGTACTACTATTAACATTTATTTAATTAATAAACCCTTTAAAGCTTTTATTAATATTAAGCTATTAGTTTAAATTTAACTAGCAAAAATATAAAGCTTAATTTAGTTTAACTAATTGTTTAAGTTGCTAATTAACGTTTTAAGTATAAAAAAAATATTTAAAAGTTTTAATTAAGCTTTTTTTTAATAAAAACATTTTATAAACGTTTTATTATTTGTTTTTATAAAATATTTTACTTTTTAGCTACTGCATACACTAATAATTTAAGTTTTATATTATATATAGCAGCTTTAATACGCTTTTCGTTTAAAATACGCAACATTTTAAAAAAGCTTAAAAAAAAACAATTTAAATAAAAATAAAAAAAAAATAAAAAAGTAAAAGCGGTATAAAAAACGCGAAGTGTTAAAAGCAGGGTATATGTGTAAAAAGCGGGTAGCTGGGTGGCTCGTGAGGGAGTGGCCCGTGAGCCCCCAGTTTAGCTTAGAAGAACAGCGACTTTTACAACATGAGTTTACTCGCGTTCCGAACTAGACGTGTTGATGGGTGTATCTTATGTTCGACGTTATAGAAGACATGATCAGCATCATAAAGGACGACCTAGGTGAGATTATCCGGAACCTTCCTGGAACAGTCGAAGCTGCATATGAAAAGATTCTGTGCAGGAGTCGCAACCGGGAGAAAGCAATACGGCTGTGATACATCGTTATCACGGCCGCTAGACCACTGTCTGTGCAAGAGATGGTACTGGCAATGGCTATCAACGAAAAACATCGGCCATACGTTGATCTAGTGATGGAGCCCGAACTCCGGTTTTGCCAAACGGCGCGAGAACTTTGCGGTCTCTTCGTGACTATCATAGACTCGAAGATCTACCTGCTTCGTCAGATAGCGAAAGAATTCTTAGTCCAGCAAGAGCTGGCAGAGACAACAAGTATTCCTGCTCCCCAAACGAAAAGCCTACAATGGAAACTTTTACTACAATTAGTGGAATCTCACCGTATCGTTGCCGAAACCTGCATTTGGCACCTCCTGATTGATGAGTTCAAGTCATCGTCTAGGATTGAAGAAAAAGGCCTCAGACGATATTCCGACAAATATGTCTTTTTCAATTACTCGGCCGAAAATTGGACTACCCATTTCCGGGAAGCCCGAGTTAGAAACGATAGCCCGATGCAACACTCTATATTACCTCTGTTTAATGTAGAGCGTGCAACGACATGGTTTGATTTCTACGCACTTTCTAGGTACACACCTCTGTTCAATCATAACTCGCCCATGTTGGTATCATATTTTGGATTCGAAGGGGTAACGAGACCACTGCTTGAGAGAGCCGCTAAACTTGAGGCAAAGAATGCAGTTGAATAGACGCCGTTATACACAGAGACTAATTATTCATGGGCACGAAGCGGTTGCCAGGCTACTGCTCGAAAATGGAGCATATATCGAAGCAAAAGATTTCCCTCAAGAGACAGCTTTACATGCAGCTGATAGAGAAGGGCATGAAGCAATTGTCCGCTTACTGCTTAAGTACTCCTATACTGTATCAAATGGAAAGGGCTACGGTAGGGAAACGACGCTACACTTGGCAGTGGATCATCGCGACGGTTCCACGAGCATGGCGATAATCACGTTACTTCTAGACGGCGGCGCTGATGTCAACGTAGTAGACGACATGGGAAGGACTGCGCTACATAGATTGAAATACAAGAAAGATAGAAACTTTATTTCCTTGCACCGTTCATATCCAGTTGGCAGGGCTAGGTATACCAACAATCTATAATTCTAATGCAATTTTGGCGACCAATTGCTTGATAATGCTTTTGAGGATAGTGGTCGTCGTCTATGACTCACGAGTCTTTATGTATCTTTTATACTAAATACATAATGATATTCTCTCTAAGGATACTTTTGTAGTCAAGATCATAGTGTAGTGATCTCGATTCGAAACAATGTCAGGAGGTTTGTGTCCGGAGTGAATAGATAGACCTGTCTACAGCCAGGGGGTAGTAGTTAGGGCTCAATAGTGTAGTCAATTGATTCCTGAACCTCCTAAATCCTAGGGGGGTTCAGTCACTTATATATACAATATTCACTAGTTCTACCCCATAGGGTGGTTGGCAACTAGTTCTCTGACAAACAATGACTCATAAACTACAGCTATCGACAATTTCTTGAGACCACTATGTACGATGTAGAATGTGAACATGCGTAATAGTAGAAAGGTTCATCATTTCACGCAAACATGAGGTAAGGGCGCGGATGTCCGGACGGTGCGGCGTAGACGTCTAATTTCGTAGCGATCACGCAGGGGCACGCGGTCAAAGTGGACAGGACATCAGCCAGCGCGCCCGCCTTCGCGGCCATCGTTTCGTTACTAAACAACGCTCGTGTGAACAAGGGGCTTCCGCCCAGGTGTTCCTCAACTCCTGGCTTTGCGCCCACAAGGACGCGCTGACGGATATCGTGGCTGGCGGTAGTAAAGGTTACACGGCACGCGATATCTGCTTGGAAATCCCGGCCCCGCGCGTCCCTAGTGCCCATCCCGTCACCGGCTTTGGCACGCCGCTGTTTGATAAGTTGCCTGCGAAGGCTATGCTGAAGTTTTCGCTGCCTTTATGGTCGTCGTAAGGTCGTAAGAGAAGAAGAGGAAAGGAAAGGAAAGAAATCAATAAGACGAACGATGCGAAATATTACTTACTTTAGAGCTACAGCATATGTCAATGAACGAGTAGACGTGGATAGAAAGATACTGTCGGTAGGCCATACTCCTAGGAATACAGGGTCCGTACGACCCAAGGGTCGTACGTAAAAAGGGGTGGTAGGGAGTCCAATTCTATTGACTAAACTGCTACGAAGGTCTAGATCGAAGGGGCAATTGGCAGGGCCAATTGCCTGGCTATATACAGGTAGGTTAGGTGACTAGGTGGATCCTAGACCTTCTATAGGGTTCCATAGGGTTCCACAGGCTTCCGTGGCTTGCGCCCGGAAGCATGTGGCTATTCGTACGAATATTGTTCCAACAGATACCATATTTACTATGCGTTGATGCAGGAGAACGTCCCTACTTTCAGATACTGGTTTTGCGTTGCGTCGATGGGAGACAGGTACATTGTAGCGCGCTTTTTCTTTTCCGTTACGCAGCAAGCGATGTTCTAGTAGGCTAGTCTTGTTGTAATACAATAAATGGTACATAGATTTATACTGGTTTGGGTATAAGTTTCTGAGGACCTATAAGCAGTGGAATTAAAAGGGTTATGAAGATTAGAGAAGTAATTCGGCGAATACGAAAACGTCATGAGTGGTAGTCTTATACAAGACTACTTATCTTTCGTTTCTTCGTTTTCTACTCTCATTGTCTACTTTCTATCCCTTTAACTGCTGACTCGGCACCAGGACTTAAAATATAGACCAGATTTAACAGCGAGACTCATGATATAAGCAGAAAAACGTCATAAAACTTCGAGTTAATATATAGATAAAGATTTGATCGAGCATGTTTAGATCTTTAGATTGCTCTGCTGTTAGGATCTACCCCACTTTTAAGTCCTGGTGCCGAGTCAGCAGTCAAAGGGATACAAAAGTCCTCCGACTGTTGTTCCCGAACAACATTAAAGAGAGAACATGTAACTGATAAAAACACCTCCTACGACAAAAACGAAATATTGCAAAATAGCGAGGAGTAAAGCGGTGAAAGCAATGTTGTTAGAGACGGCTAGCTCCCTATTATACCGGCGGGGCGGCAACGCAATTCTCTATCTAGTACACCAGAGTCGAACAACCGGCGAGGTGGGACATCAAAACAGTTAGCCGTAGTTTTGGTTGGGTCAATCAAGGCTGATGAGCTCCTAGCTATGTACGCTCTATCTGAAGTATTCAGAAGATTATTCGGATATACGATAAGAGCCGTGGTTGTCAAGACAGCAAGGGAGTGAAATATGTAACTGAATACATACAGTTTCATGAAATCCCTGATATCATTATTTAATATCCGCGTGCAGCCTTAGGTCCCTCGAGCTCGCACCAACGTATACGATCTTCGGATAACTCGTGACCTTCCAGTCCTGTGCCTCGGTATCCCAATTACTTAGGTCACGATATGTCAAATTGAAAGCGACAGTCTTTTTCTCTCCAACCTTGAGCTCAACCTCATCAAAACCGCGAAGTACAACCTTGGGCTCTGTTGGACCACCGAGAGAGAGGTACTAAGAACAGTTAGCAGCCGCGTCGCGTAGTATTAGGTAGGAAGCCAGCAGTGATACATACCAATTGAGGAATTTCAGTACCGGCCACTAAAATACTCGAAGTCAGTTACTGTCCTTTAAAATCTATTTTAAAGGATATGGGAGCTTCACGAGATACCCTAGCCCAGGAAGCCAGATACTCTAAAAGCCACAAGGATCTCCAGATAGCAACTTCGAGAATTTCTCACCTTCCCCTGTATTCGTAATATCCACGGTAATGACATAAACGACCTTGAACAGCTCCGGGTTCCCTCCGGGCGCGCCACCGGCTGGTAGAATTGGTTGCGCGGATCTATTATGACCTGCGTAAGGAAAGTCTGGCGACCCGGTCTCGTCTGGGATATCCGTATCGTCGATCCAGGGGTATATCATACCAGGCACCTTCTCGAACCCCTCCGGCAGGAGCGCACTCACGGGATCGTAGTTGATGCCCCCGAAGGTCGGCCCCGAGCTCGTGGACCCGCTTGCAGGCTCATAGGGCCCTACCTCCTGCGGCTGAATCGTCAGGTTCGCATACGAGAAGTTTGTGTAGCTGAGTCCGAACCCAAACTCGAAGCTTGGCTCGATATCCTCACGGTCGAAGTACCGGTAGTCTATGAACGAACCCTCGACAAAGTCCTGTTGAGGTTCTGGCGTGCTTGAATTGATGAGTGTGGTGATGCCCCAGTCCTCGGCCGCTTTACCCCAGGTAAAGGGGGTTTTGCCTTGCGGGTTGACTTTCCCATATAAGACGTCTGTTAACGAGTTTCCGGATTCTTGACCTGGAAGGCCAGCCCAAAGAATCGCCGTTACGTTTGGATGTGTTTTGACATGGTCGATGAGAACTGGCCCTACGCTGTGTATTACTACGATCGTGTTTGGGTTGACTGACGCTACGGCTGCGACGAGCTCATCACCACCGTTCCAGAGTGTAAGATTCTTGCGGTCGCCGAAGTTGCCGTCGAGGGTTTGATAGCCTTCCCCCGAATTGGCATTGACGAAGACGATAGCAGTAGACGAGTTGCTCGCAGCGGCACGAGCGGCGCCGAGGTCCCAGTTACTCTCGATGTTGGTGAAGACGGTATTATCCGCGCTGGCTTGCTTCTCAAGCGCATTCGCGGGGGATACCAGATATGGGAACTCAGCGGTCGCAGAGCCCCATCCCATTGCTAGAGTACCTACGTTGCATATCCTGTCAACACAAGCGTTAGGACCGTTAGGGTTGTCTTGTGCATCCTCGCCAATGATGGCAATGCTGACTGGTTTTCTCAGGGGCAAAGCATTGCCGGTATTCTTTAGCAGCACTGCCGACTTAGCACCGATATCTCGGATAAGCCCAGCGTGATCTCCTTGGACATCAACGTGTTTATTTACTGTCGTGTTGCCCGTTTTTGAATGCCAATACTGAGGGCCCACGGTCTCGTTCGTCCACGAAGAGTAGTTGATATCAACCTGCTTCGTGTCTCTTCCCACCTTGTAAAATGCAGCCATGATCCTGACAGCCATATCATCTATTCGAAATGGGGATATAGCGAGGGAGAGGACCGCTTCGGTGAGAGCTCCACCCCAATACGAGCCATAAGTAGAATTGCGAACTCCATCGCCGGGCATCGTCATATCAAGTCCGGCAAGTGCACTCAGGGCGCCACTATGCTGCGCACCCCAGTCCGAAACAACTGTGCTCATAGTTATTAAAGGCTTCTATAAATGAACGCCCTGACTTTCAACTCCGGCTTATTCGCTGCGAGTTCACCACAAGCTTTCGATATCAAGATTCATATGGGCATATTACCCTCTTCTTAGTAGCCAGGAAAGAGAAAAGAGAAAAGAGAAAAGAGGACATATCACATACCAAATCCCTGAAACCCGAGCTCATTCTTCAAGAGATGATTTAGAACATACGAGTTCTCGCAGGCATACGTATTGTTAATCTTGTTGTACGAGCACATGACGCTTCCAACGCCAGCACGAACGGCGTCCGCGAACGGCCTGTAAATTGGTATCGGTTATTCAATAGCCGGTCAAAGAAGCTTTTCAACTTTCGCCGTGATCGCCATCCTCATACAAGTGCGTTGCGTAGTAACATGTTGACTCACCATAGATACAGCTCATGCATAGTTTTATCGTCAATATTGCTACTAATACCTCCTCGGAAGTGTTCCTGCTCATTTAGAATGTAGTGTTTCACGCTAGCAATAACGCCAGCGCTCTGCGTCCCTTCGACTGTTTGTGCCACGGCAATGCCAGCTAGCATGGGGTCGGGACCGAAAGCTTCGAAGTTACGACCGCCGGCGGGATCACGACCTAAAGGCCCGACAACAGGTCCGAGAAGGACATCTCGCGCATGCTAAAGTTAGCTATGGACATGGATCCTTCTCAATCTCGGACTGAAAGAAAGATATAAAGTTCTCTACGTACCAATTCCCTTATCCCTAAACTCCGCCCCAAGCGCTTCACCTCGCTTGCGTATCAGGGACCGTGACCATGTAGCTGCAGCATTGATTCCGGCAGGGAATGCCGAGTTCAGATCAGCTAAACGAGAAAATATATATTATCAGCAGAGGACTCATTATACGTTTGGCACCATAATGTTTTGACGGCTGCCCTTTATTCATTCCGTTGGCCGCATCCTATCTTGCCCTCAGCTACGCCAGACAATCCTGACAGCGACCGAGAGAGAAATGGTTGATAAATTAATTCTAGACTCACTATACCTAACACCGACCGGCCCATCCTGAAGGCATAATTTCCTGAACCCCAGACGGGGGACACTGCCTGTATTTCCCGTACACAGATCCGCTTGGTTGCCAGTGCCGGTAGTTAAATTGACCTTCTCAAGGACCGTCAGCTGGGAAACGAACTCGTGCGCCCGCTTATACGCATCATCCCAGCCATCTGGACCGCCTGCGCTCCAAGGAGAGGGATAGAATTCGGGTGCAGTGGGAGCGGAATTCGCAGATAAGGCGTCATTCTTCCTAACAAGAAGCGCGAGGACAAGCGTGAGAGGCAGTCCATACATCTTCATTCTTAATATTGAATGAAAGATAAGACTATGTTCTCAGACCAAATGAGGTCAAACTGTTAATCATAATCAAAGAACTCGGGGCGTGCCATGTCTTCAAGTTTAAAGACTCCCACATAGCAGAGACTATCCCCTCACACATGCATGACCTCGGGATAATGTCTCGCTACCGTTGAAAATGAGTATCCGATTAGCAAAATTCATTTCCGGCAGAATGTAAGAGCCCAGGAATAGCCAGTACCGACAAGCAGATCTTCGGGTAAATTCAACGGCCGAATCCGAACACTAACACAAGTACACGTTAATTCCTGTGCAAAAACATCGAAGCATCTGCTTTAGTCCAGCGGATATCGATATGCGCCGTATTGTAGAGAGCGAGATCCTCCACAATGAGGCGCAAGCTTTCATGGCACTGGAGAATTTAAAGATCCGCAAGGACGTAGCCACTGGTTTGACCTCGACGAGCCAGTCCGTAGCTCGAAGTTCAGAGCCTGTTGCAAATATGGCATCCACATCTGCCGTTAGCATGGGTGCGATGGCAGGGTCGGGTAAGGCCATTGCACGGGAGCTGCATGGAATCTATATCATGGGAGCTTCGCTCGTGGATCGCATCGACTATTACGGGAAATGGATGCAGATTTCTTCCACGGACCAGCTCTTCCATATCAGGCCAAAACATAAAGGGACGGCGCTGGTCATATTCAACCTCCATTTGCGCCTCTGACGCTGCTTGACAGCGTTGAGAACAGACTTTTCAGTAGAACAAGGCTGGTCGGGGCCCAACTAGGTGCTTCTGTAGCCTCCACCGGACTCGCTGGAGCTTCCAGTCTCGTGTTAGGTTGTGGAATTGGTGCAGTAATGGCCCTACCCTTGGCAGTTCCAGTCGTCGCTGCAAGAAGTTTTCCCGCAGCGCTGTACCCAACGCTGAGTGCCGCGCACGATGCGCTTATAGAATAAGACCCGAGGATTCTGGGGTCTAATAACAGAATTCAATATCGTCTACATTTGGGTAGGAAGTCCGCATTTTGAATAGCGTAACCGTGTAAGGACTTAATGAGGTGGGATCAAGGAGGCAAGTGTGGGGAGTAAGCAGGCAAAAGTTCCAAATTTCAATAAACGTCAGCCCAAAAGTCAAAGTCCTTAGCGACAAAATCTCTATAGCTATCAAGAGTAGCCAGCCTACATAGAATCAAACCATTCTTAAGCTATTCTAGGCATCTATTTGTAATTCAGTATTGACTAGAGTGAATTATCTATATCATTGATGGTGAGGTATTGTCACGGAACAGAACTGCAGCACTATACCAGTACACTATCAAAAGATAGAACGTTGTCAAGTCGGACACTTAGCCGTCTGTAGCTATTATATATGTACTATAATAGGTATGGGCGTTAATAGAAATCTCTTGCTATCTTCGCTTGACATGATGATTAGTTCCGATCTAACTTGTTGATTGTAGGCAGACAATTTGCTATATCATGGATACAAGCGCTAGAAGCGGCCGACGCACGAGTGCCCGTCTAGGGCATTGCTTTGATAATCGCTTTCCCGAAGAGCCGCTGCCGCGTTGGTAAGGGGTAATCAGGGATATCACTGATGAGAACTTACACGAAATTGGTTTCTAGGGTCGTCGCAATAGTTATTATCGGCAGCAAGATCACTATAATTGATATCAAAACCTTTTCAACATAGTAAACTTAGATACTATTTTCAGTTTAATCCCGTGGAGAACTAAAGCAGGCACTTAAACAGCCGTAATGGGGGGGGACTTGCTCTTGCAGGTTAGAGCAGTGATACGACCACAATGCTATCTAATGTAACACGCTCCTAAAAGATTTAACTTTACCTAGCCCAAGCCAGGTCTCTATCACCTGAGGCCAGGGGGAAAATAAATACTACCGTCAGTAACGTGTTACTTTAAAGGTAGGGATCAAGACCAGGTCAAGCTGCACAGCAAGCGAAACGGCCATCGCGTCTAATTACCAGCCCCTACACTCGCATTCCCGACGCGGCTTCCCACTGGTCAACGTAAACGCCACCGCGTCATGGCTTAATAGAAGGACTTTAGGTAAACAAACATGGATGACAGTAGTGCTGACACTCTTGCCGGACACATTTCTCATTGATTCGTTACTATAACTTCTTTATATCGGGGGCTGGTGAGCTGTGGTGTAAATAGGGATCAGTACGTTTTGCCAATGAACTGGAATGTACTTTTGTTCGGGGCACGGCTTGTAGTACCGAGGATCGCGTGGCGTTGGTAGATAAGGGAAGCAAGTACAATCAGCTGTCGCAAGGAGCCTGTCCGCTCATGGGGTCTATACGTAAGTAGTATTAGCCTCGCCTGGAAATCCTCTAACCTAGACACCTCTTTCAGATATGTTTTCAAGAAGACTAGGCTCTTATCGAGTGATGACTAGGCACATACAACAAAAAGACTCCCATATATATAGCCGAATTAGTTCCGCGAAGGTGTTTTAGGAACCTTTACCCAACAAGTGTACCCAAGTGTAGGATTCCCGACAACCCGTTCAGTCAATGTTACACCGCCAGTCGCAAAACAGTGCCCAGCTACAGAACGCACTGAATGCCGCTCACGAAATAAATGGATAAACAACGTTGAAAAAGCTGGATCTTTTACGAATGTAGCTTAACCCACTAGCTAATTATGAGTTCGCGGGTTAAAAACGCACAGAGGGTGTTACAACAAGGTATAAGGCGTCTCCCTCCTGCCATCAATATTCGCCACAGCCAGTCCAGGAATATAAAACCTAAAGCAGTACAAAGCAGGGAATAATGTTTTTTCCCCTTCGGAATCTCGTTTGAGGAGTCGTTCATAAGGACAGGTAAGACTTTTGTTGCTACACGAGGGGGTCCAAATCTTCTTCGTTAGCTAGTCTTAGTTATAGACACATTTATTCTGGGTCGTAATAGTGAAAGAGGTATCGTAACAATTTTCATCGGAAATGAAAAACGATACACTCTATGGAGGAAAGTTAATATATAATTCGCTATACTTGGGCAGAAAGTAGCTAAGGGAGCCAACATCGCTTACTCTACCATTAAAACATAGAACCCTACTCCTTTTCGCATTCACGGACCTCTAACTCCATTCATCATCGTGAAACGAAACCAAAAGGGGTCAACCCGTTTTCTCAACATCTAGGAAAACTTGCTGGTGATACTCCCCAACAACATCTTTCTCTTCTGGTTAGTTACGAACTTGCTTGCTCCATCGGCCCAGTTCTGACTACTCGTCGCGACATTGTCCAGGCTGTCATTCATAATATTCAACTTTTCAGTGCGCTCATTCAGCTGTCGAGTAAGATAATCTCCCCAGCCTTCTTGGCTTGGATTCGACGGTCCAGCCCGGGCCTGATCCTCCATTGCTGCCGACGCGGCAAGCATCCGCTTGCTTGGTGGTCTCCCTGCACCGCCAATTAACAGATCAAGATCTATCGGGGATATGTATTGTGTTCCGGATATCCATTGCATGTTCGATATAGTTGGGCGGGGCGGTATTGGAAGATCAGGGTTGATGAGCCTGTCGGCGGTGTTCTCTAGCTCCTTGCCCGTTCCCCATACTTGCAAGACCGCCAGTTCGGATGGTCCCGTCCAGCAAATTACTTCACCGTCCTCGGTGATAAGTGAATTTGAAACACGGCTTCCGTCCAGCATTGGTAATGGAGCATTACCGATTTCCTTTAGTCCTGGGAGACTAAACGCTCGAGTTTTTCGATCACCGAAAACACCAACCAACGCCATCCCATGTAACTCGAATTCAGTTACTGCAGCGGCGCTACACAGGTAGTCACCGAATGACTTCGACGCCCCTTTAGCAGTTGCAGGTCTAAATATACGGATTTCGCTTTGCGTGACTTGAAAAGGATCAGCGGAAATTAGCCACTAAATATAAAAGTTTATGGTACTTACCAACAACAAGCAGGCCATTTACATGTCTGCCTTCCCGAAGGCCAGCAACAGCGTGACCCGTTGCTACTGCCGGCTTTCCCGTGTCAGCCACGATGGGACTAATAGAAATTACCCGATCACCCAAACTAACTACGCCGGCAGGCTCGGCCTTGAAACTTGGACCAGATGGCAAAAGTTTCAAGGTAATAACTTTGCCCTCCTGAGTGCCGATGAAACAGCATATGCTTGAGTATTTGTCCTCGTCCAGAGTCAAGACTGCAAATTCAATAACGACTGGCCAGTCCTTATTAGCTGGTGCATTCGAGCGGCCCTTGAGAAAGGATGACTTCTTTTCTGATTTTGTCAGATCTGTTATCGAGGACTGAAACATGACTAAAGGGCCTCGCAAATCGATGATACTGAAGAATCCGTTCTCAGATCCAACAGCGACAAAACCTATGTCCGATACCTTGATAGCACTTATTGATCCCTGCATCATCTCATAAAGCGAAAATGGTTGCAGGCCGCTCTTGAGGTTTGGCTCCGATCTGCCTCTGATATCTGAGAGTCCCCCGGGGTTGGATGGTAAATCCTGATTTCCGGTCTGACCGTAGAATTTGTTAGCGTCCCACCTATAAATGACCAACTCTCCCTTGCTTGTGCCGACAGCAAATTCCGGACTCTCCGCTGCCATGCTCATTGCCGTGATATTAACATCTTCGAAACGATTTACGGCTCTAGCCACGTCAACTTGAAGCTGTGCAGAGTTTTCGATCTCGTCTCCATGGCCAACGTCCCATATCCGGACCGTGCTGTCGGCGTGGGCGACCTGGATGATTGACCGACCTTCAAAACGGCGCCGTGATCGTGCTGCTTCTGCACCACCCTTCAGAATCTTCTCGCCCCCTGGCCTGTTTTCAATCATGCCGAGCCACCTATCGCGGCTAAGAGTGGAACAAGCGACTTTAGTAGCAAACGGATGAACAAATGATAGCGACGGGTGTAGTTGATTCGTAGGCGGAATTGGATAGCCACTCGGGAAGCTCATCGTAATGATTTCCCCGGACGATAATAAAGCTAGCACCGCAATTGGGTCTTGGGCGCCAGCAAAATGCGGCGATGTTCGGGGGATGAGAAGAAAATTGACCACCTCAGTGCCAACCGGGGTTTCGAGAGTAACACGCCGCTTTCCCCTAAGATAATCTGCTAGAACCTGCCATGAAGAGGTAGCATAATTGGGCGTCACACCAAGCTCAACGAAAGTCAGCCCGGTTGGCGACCCGTCCAGTGCCTGGCCGCCAGCAACTAGTAAACCCGAGTCTTCTGGGTTCTGTTTGCAACACCAGGCTATTTGCGAGTAAGGATGCTTCGGCTTGGGTTCTTCCTGGCGTGGTACTGGCTTATCCACGTCGAAATCGTATAACGTACGTGCCATGATTAATCGGCCATCTTTGGAGGTATCCCAAAAGGCTAAACTGGCGTCATCATGTACAGTAACTACGAATGTTCCGGTGGGGTGCCAGAGAGCATGAGTGAGCTTCGGTTTCCTCAAGGTATCTATGGCCTGGCGACTGCCGCCCGGGGCCCCAGGGGGAACCTGGTATTCGAGATATCTGGTAGGCTGGTTTTCCTTGAAGGAGTAAATGACAGCACCATGACTATACCCTATCAAGAGCTTCCCCACATCTCGCGGGTGAATCTGTAGTGACACAAGAGCGACAGCTCGGGCTCGAGGATCTCTTGCAGTCCAGAAATTTGGGAGGCGGAATTGTGACAAGCGTTCGCGGTCGAGGTCGTAGGCATATACCTCACCAGTTTGGAGACCAAGGAAGCACCAGTCAAGCATAGGATCAGTTAACATGCGCGCGACGGTTCCCGGAGCTTGGAAGCTCGTGAGTCTGGTACCGGCGTCAAGGTCCCATATTGTGACTTCATTCTTAGTATCCAGACTAATCAGCCGGTTGGCGCAGAACTGAATATCTGCAAAAGAGCGCGGTTTTGAGGGAACAAAGAACTTCTGGACTCTGGATTGACCGAACACACAAATCTTCCCGCTACCAAATCGGGACTCATTTGTAGCGACGGCGATGAGAGACTGGACGGGTTCGTAGGCTACACAGCTGTAATTAGGGACAGTATGTGAGCTCGACTCATTGATAAATGCATCGTTAAGACGGGTATCGCACTCCATACCTGATTTGAGAATTGATGCCGTATCGAGAGCGCTCATCAGGGGCGAACAGGCCCGGTAGGATGTTAGCAGACAGGTCATTCTGCATGCCTGCCTGCTTGCCTCTAAGGAAGCTCGTCATAGCTGGAAATGAATTCTGGCAGTACTTGAAGACTGAAACGCAGGGCTAACCTTTACAAGACGACGTTTATACTCTCGTCAGCATGGCTCCTCGCTTCGTCGAACGAAATGAATAAGCTTCTAACAAACGGCTAAGACGGCTGCCTATGGGTCTACGTCACTGCCCCCTCCAAATCTAGACCCGATATCTGCAAATACCCCTTTAAAATGCTATCGATATAGAGCTTAGATTTTATAAGAGTAGGTACCTAATGCACAGTTTCATACTGTATAGATACTGTACCTACGGCCTCAAATCATCAGAATGTAGTTGGATAGATAGGAGGTAGCCTGCCCAAGGCTTTGGATATTTCTGCTTCTCACGCGAAACGCAATCATAATGAAAGACAATTTTGAATAGTGTAAGTCAAGGGTCTCGTGTCACTATGTGAGATTGTAGTAGCAATTCATACAAACTATGACATATAGAGCTAGAAGGCGGGTTGAAGGTAACTATTGATCCTATCGACACGCAACATATCCAACCCTGCAAGTCAGACGTAGATGGGTCGGTCTTGATTGGAAGCCTGCATCTCCAGCATATTTTCGAGTGTCCATCCAACCAACAGGGATCGCTACCGCCTGGCCCGCTTGTTGCAGTAGCGTAATCATGCACAGCCTAGTCTAGCAGCTGCATGTACTTGAGAGTTGACGGCACCAACACGATAATATAAACGCGAATACAAGGTAGAAAAGATGTAGCTGCTTAATCTATCAAGTCTGCCTGCTGAGCATGTCTTTTTTGCAAAAACAGAGTTAGCGTACCACTTATCGTGGTTCATAATCGTTGCCTACCTGGTCCTCGTCTATTCGAATTAGGTAACGCCGTTACGAACGCAGCGTTTCCGTTGTCATTAAATTAACTGCCATGGGTTTTTTCTGACAGGTCATTTTTCCGCTTCGAGGCACCATTGTTCCGATTGGCGATTGATAGTCAACAGCAAGGGTTAGAGTAGCTTTGAGTATAAACAAACTTAACACAACCATAATATTCAATACTACCTAACCTGAATGAAACACCTACCCAGGAAAGTTCCCACCCAGCCATCTGTAGCTTTATCTGCCTTGGAACACTAGAGTAGCCTGCCGGTACCTGTTGAATCTCTCAATACTCATGCTTCATCTGCTTTGCGTAACTAAACTCGAAGCATTGTTTTCAGTGATCTGGGCGGTTTCTCCCATCTTACCGTAACTGCGTAGCAAACGGAAATGAACTGCTGATTTTATTTTATTTCCCTTCATGGCACAACTTAGTGCCAGATCATGTGGAGGAGCATTCCACAACGAGAGCCTTCTTGTTTTATCCTGGTCTTCCTTGATTTTTAATAGGATAAAATTGCCCCTAATGCTCAAGTATTATCAATATATCATTTACCCAGACGGTAACCTTACACTGCTTGGTCGTCCTTTCCCTATACATGTAAGTGCGCAGGTACTGGGCGTCCAGTCGTGAATTTATATAGAGGCATGTGGGTGCCTTACTTTGGCTGGTAGATACTTACCCTTGACCGTCGATCATTAGTTAAATCTTCCCTTCAATTTGATCTTGTAAACCCAGCTAAGTCTCACCATTTCGCAACCAGCCATAAAATTCTCTATCACAATCTGCCCGCATTCGCCCTATCTACCTTGGTTAACTGATGTAAAAGTAAGTTACGCGATACTCACCCAGTTGCAGAAGTTGCCAGATAATTTTTTGTTTCGGGACATCAATCGTAACCGTGGCCAGTCTTTGTATCCTTGTACTCCGAAATTGACCGATCTCTGGTGGTCCATTTCCCACCAAGTACCCTTTGCTCGTTCTCGGTGCTTGATCCGTCTACTCGGTGCATTTATTAGTGATCACCTGCTTTGAGTACGCCGAAAGAAGCCAATATTCTCTTCTCGATCCCGCCTGCCTTTACCACACAATGGATTTTCAACTCGGGCACATATTAACTGTGGATCCGACAATGGACAACGATGTACGTGCAATTCAGTTCCTCTTAATTCACTCTTTTTGATTTTTGTAGAGAAGGGAATCATTACTTGACTCACTCTCCGCAACACCTGGCATAAATAAGCCTGCTGGTACCAGCTTGGATCCTATTGTGCTCGATGACGACGACAGAGACAGCATGGCTCCAAAGTCAAGCCCGGGCAAGCGAACACCTATATTCAGGTCTACTCCATCACGAGCTCTGCCTAAGAGAAGGGGGCTTATATCTATTAACAATGATGTCAGCGATGGAATCGCATCACCTCGAATATTCACCGATATTCTAGAATCAGAGGATGAGGATAAAACACACCTCCGGAACGAACTTGCGACACTGCAAGCAGAAGTCTCAAGACTGAAGATCACACTCATAGGTGTTCGATTAGATCTTTCTGGGGCGCAACTGCAAGCAACGAACCTGTCGGTCGAAAAATCAAAATTCCTTGAAAAGATCGAACAGCTAGAAGACCTCTCAGATCATCGGAAGGGTCTAGAAGACGAGTTGAAATGTGCCCGATCGGAAAATGCTCGGGCTAAACAGACC
Source organism: Xylaria castorea (assembly GCA_022495115.1). Classification (NCBI taxonomy): domain Eukaryota; kingdom Fungi; phylum Ascomycota; class Sordariomycetes; order Xylariales; family Xylariaceae; genus Xylaria; species Xylaria castorea. The sequence goes on from MU382672.1 coordinate 26,781, forward strand.
ACAGAAGCCCTTCAGCGCGAGTTGGTGGCTCAGAGACAAACTGTAAAAGACCACAAGAATAAACTTTTCGAAACTGAGATGAAACAAGCTTCCCTCGATAAGGGCCACGTTGAGGAGAAGCTGCAGGCACGATTACGATTCGGTAATGCCTACCAGGCATATGTTACGATGAAGAAAAAGAATGGCGAACTTACCGCCGAACTAGAAAGGATCAAGAAAGAGTCTATAGAACTTCCGGCACTCAGATCCCAGCTCGAGACCGCTGTACATCAGTTGTCGACTACCACCAGGGATATTGAGGAAACCCAGGAGCAAGTTTCTAGGCTTCAGTCGCAACTTAAAGAGGCTGAAAGGAGCAGTGCCGCCTTTCAAATTCAGACAACTCAGCTCGAACACGATAAGACTACGCGCAAGGAAGAAAACGAGAAGCTCATTGCCACAAACACGAAGGTACACGAGGACATGAAAGCTCTGCAACTGAGCCTCGAAACCGGGAAGAAAGCCTACGAACAGACTAAGCTCGAGAGAGATAGGGCCGAAGGTGAATTGAAGGAGCTCACGAATGAAAGGGCCGTATTATGGCGTCGCATCGAGGGTTTGGAGGCCGAGAAGCTCGAATACGAAAAACCGGAATTAGAGCGAATGGTAGAAAAAAGCGTTGCTGTAGCAAGACAAGAGGCGTCTAGACTTTCTGGTATTGAGCTTGACTTGCAGGTAAGAGAGTCATTTTTAATTACCTCCTCTCCCAATGCCGCCAAATCCTGTTTCCTCTTGTCCATCAGGCATAGTTAATTATAACGCGCCCAACTAACCAACAATGCACAGGTGGCTCAACAGCAGATCGAGGCGATGAACCATCACATGGAAAGGTGCCCGTTCGTACAAAACACGGCGATCTGGGACAGCTGTGTCACAATATCGAGGGAGGTGTTTCAGCTCCTAGGCATGTCAAGCGGCGGCTCAGACGAGAGTCCCGCGGAATCGCACTCGCCCTCACACGATACGCCGGGCCCCTCGAGCTCGTAGATCACTGCCGCTCTGGGAGGGGTGGAGGACCAGTTGTTATCGGCCTCTGACGCCATACTTTCACAGTTCCTCCGCGAGCGTTGGGCGGTGATACCGAATAAGTCGTGGTTTTACAAGGGGGCATTACTTGTCCGCGAGTTGAAGGAATAGTGTATGATAATCCGCTCACGCTTTAATTTTCGTAATTCGTGAAGGTTTTCAATCAATAATGCAATTCTTTTTCTCTATCATACTTAGACTCAGATAGCCGAGACATGACCAATTCGTAGACGCCCCACTGCACGGCGTTGACCATAAAGGCCCTGACACTACACCACCCCAATCCGCGAAAGAATGCCCGCATCCCTTCTTCCCTGTATGTGTCTCTGGCGATCTGCACAGCCCCTTTCCGTTTGGCGGTGCCTAGGAGTGGTGTTGTAGCTGGGTCGAGAGAAACCTGGCGCTGCACGCGCGTCTTTATCACGTCGAGAGGGTAGATACTGGCCCAGGTCACGACGCCTGCTATGCCACCACACAACAAAACCTTGGCTGTCTCCTGCATGAATTCTGCGCCGTTTTTGTTGTTGCTGTTGCTGTGGTTTGTGGCAACAAACGAAGGAGTGAATTGAGCAGTCATTATACGCCCGCAGAGCTCGTACGCCCAGAAGTAGAACCCGTAACCGATGCTATCCCGCAACGCGGTCACTTTGCCCCCGCAGTAGAGCCCGCGGATTCCCTCTTTGCGGAGAATTGTGCGGGTTATCTCCCAGCTCGACGATGGGGTTTGATTGGAGATGGTCAAGTGCGTCCGCGCTGTAGAGGAAGAAGCTAGTTGGGCCTTGCATTTTATCAGCTCCGTTGGCGTACTAATAACCCAGATTGCAAGCCCGCCGACTGCTCCTGCGAGCCAGGTTGTCCAGAGATTGGAGACTGTTGTGCCACTACTGCCGGCATTTGAACTTGAAATATTGTTATAGTTGAGGGAGGCGGAGGGCTGAAGAGCGCGGTTGAGGACCTCCTCGGTTCGATTATACGCTGCGAAGAGAATACCGTTAAGAAAGCCGTAGCCGAAGATGGGAGCCGCGGTCCCGGCTACCAAGGAGGATTTGAGTGGGAAATATTTATGAGAGGAAGATTGTGCGGCTTGGAGCTGTACTTTCTTTACGTCCAGCGGGTTGCCGATTATGATTCCAACAGCTCCGCTAATGTAACCAGCCCAGAAATCGGCGGACATTGCAACCATGAATAAGGAATTAGAAGGAGGGCCTCGAGGCTGGATCGGATCATGAGTTCTCGCCCTCTTTTATTTTTGTGATTAACCTGCTATGTTTGTATTTCTTAATGTCATCGGCAGACAGGATGATATGCTCAATCCATGAAATCATCAACAGCATGAGGGCACCGCATCATGTATCAGTAAATTCAAGTGAGCATTTTCCGACCACCGTCACACAGGCGCAAATGAGAGAAATAAGCAGTACCTAGGAAAAGTGTGCTCAGGAGGGGACTTGATTCTGCAGGTCGATAATTATGCAGATAGTTAGATGCAGAGCGATACCGTCTGCATGAAGTGAGTGCTTAAATAAGGTGGATAATGAACGAGATGAATCTTCAGGTTCAAGTCACATACATTCATACATACACCCGGAATGAACTCACGCTTACCTTGCGCCGCATTCCTCATCCAAGGGCTCGGCATGTGTAACCCCTCCTTTACCAGACTAATGGTAAGGCGGTCAATCCAAGCGCCATAGTTAGTGAGATAAGAACAAGAGGGGTTTCCCGCGGTTGGGTGGAGCTGCTTGTAAGCTCTTGTAAGCTTCAAGGCTCTTTTAGGTACATTACACTTGTGTTGATGGTCATGAAGGTAATAATACCTCTGGACGTAGTTTAAAAAAAAAAGAAACCTTATAAGCGGTCCATTTTTGTTTCGGTTCTGAATTCCGGTCTTGATAGAAGATGCAGAAGAGCGAAAGCAGACAAAGACCCCTATGCATAGGATGGTTCATGGAATGGAAGGGTACTTACTGTACCTTGCAGAAGACGATAGTCATGTGACTTGGTGTCGGATCCCCGCCTGCGTTGCCACTTTGTCCACTTTAGGCAGCTTGTGGCCACCCGGTCGCGTCAACGCGCTTTCCGTTGTCCGCGCTTTCCGCCCTCCCGCTTCCCCAAGTCAGTCAACAATGATTGGGAAGGTAGCCAATAACACTGGCTACTTCACCATTTACAATTAGACATCCAATATATTGCTTAGCAAGCTGCCTGTGACTAATTCCTTTTTCCCTTGTGTGTTTACTTGTGTTTCTCCGTCAAACTATTGTACACTTTGGAGCAGCAATCACTCTCAATCAATGTATGTAACAATATCCCAATTGAGACAGCAGGTCGACGGCGTTGTTCTGACTAATTAATTACACAGGGCGACTCCTGCCACACCGTTGGCCAAGCCAAAGCCGAATACAACACCTGGGAAACGTCTTGTTTCCCAGAAGTCGGTCGACCAGCTGTACAAGCCATTCAAATGCCCCGGCTCTGCCACGAGGACGCCAGCAACCGATCGCCCGGCTCGGAAACGGAGAAGGGTCGACTACAGGGGCGCTGACGGTGGTGGCGACGAGGAGCCTGACAAACCGTACACCAATGCCGACCGCTTGGCGCTCGCCAATAGAGACGCCAACCGGTTCCCCGTGTTCCAGGCCAAGGAGAAAGAGAAGGTGTTTAGGAAAGCCTTCGCTGTGCCATTGATCAACAAGAATGTGGCCGGCTACAACCCTAACCGCCCTCCACCCACCCTCGGTCTGCGACAGGGTGCCGTCTTTGTTGCGAAGCCCTTGCACGACCCCAGCGGAGAGTTTGCCATTGTGCTTCACGATCCAACGGTCGATGATAAACCCAAAGACGCTGTCAAGTTGGCCGAGGACAAAATGGAAGAAGTATTAAGCGCAAAGCTGGACGCACCTCTCGTCCATAAGAGTCTGGCTGAGATTCTCGGTATCAAGAAAAAGGTGGAGGGCGAGCATCCCAGGGTTCCCGTCGTTATCGACCCGAGATTGGCTAAAGTTCTGCGACCTCACCAGATCGAGGGTGTCAAATTCATGTACAAATGTGTGACAGGCATGATAGATGAGAAGGCCAATGGCTGCATCATGGCCGACGAAATGGGTCTTGGAAAGACCCTACAGTGCATCACACTTCTATGGACCCTATTGAAACAGTCACCCGATGCCGGCAAGACCACCATCCAGAAAGCCATCGTTGCTTGTCCCTCCAGCTTGGTCCGCAACTGGGCTAACGAGCTGGTCAAGTGGTTGGGAGCGGATGCTATCACGCCTTTCGCTATTGATGGCAAGGCGACGAAGGAGGAGTTGACCCGACAACTCCGGCAATGGGCTATCTCAACCGGTCGCGCTGTAACGCGCCCTGTCATTATAGTCTCTTACGAGACTTTACGGTTAAACGTGGAAGAATTAAAGAACACCAAAATCGGCCTAATGCTATGTGATGAGGGTCATCGTTTGAAGAATGGGGACAGTCAAACGTTCACAGCTCTCAATGGGTTGAACGTTAGCAGACGCGTCATTCTCTCCGGCACGCCTATTCAGAATGATCTATCGGAATACTTTGCGCTCATTAGCTTCGCGAATCCGGGCCTTCTTGGCACACGGCTCGACTTCCGAAAACGGTACGAAATACCGATTCTCCGAGGAAGGGACGCCGATGCCACGGAAAAAGACCGTCAGAAAGGCGACCAATGCCTCGTAGAGCTTCTCGGCGTGGTAAATAAATTCATTATTCGAAGGACAAACGATATCTTGTCCAAATATCTCCCCGTCAAATACGAACATGTTGTGTTCTGCAACTTAGCCGACTTCCAACTGGACCTTTACAATTACTTCATCAAGAGTCCAGACATTCAAGCTTTGTTGCGCGGGAAGGGAAGTCAGCCTCTAAAAGCTATTGGACTCTTAAAGAAACTCTGTAACCATCCAGATCTTCTCAATCTTGCCGACGACCTCCCAGGTAGCGAGAAGTGCTGGCCTGAGGACTACGTGCCAAAGGATGCCCGGGGCCGCGACCGAGATGTCAAACCCTGGTATTCAGGAAAGATGCAGGTGCTTGATCGTATGCTTGCACGCATTCGAAAGGATACAAACGATAAGATTGTATTAATCAGTAACTACACACAAACCCTCGACCTATTCGAGAAGCTCTGCCGCCATCGCGGGTACGGCTCGTTCCGGCTCGACGGCACGATGGCCGTGGCTAAGCGGCAGAAGCTAGTCGACAAGTTCAACGACCCCGAGGGTAGTGAGTTTGTTTTCCTGTTGTCGAGCAAAGCTGGCGGCTGCGGCCTAAATTTGATTGGCGCCAATCGGCTAGTGCTGTTCGATCCAGACTGGAACCCAGCCGCAGATCAGCAAGCACTAGCACGTGTGTGGCGTGACGGCCAGAAGAAAGACTGTTTTGTATACCGCTTCATCGCAACGGGCACAATTGAGGAGAAGATCTTCCAGCGACAGTCTCACAAACAGTCGCTATCCAGTTGCGTCGTCGACTCGGCAGAAGATGTCGAACGCCACTTCTCGCTCGACAGCTTGCGTGAACTATTCCAGTACCGCCCCAATACCCGCTCAGACACACACGACACCTTCAAGTGTAAGCGTTGTAAGCCCGACTTGCCACGCCAATTCATCAAAGCTCCCGCTATACTATATGGAGACACCAGCACCTGGAATCATTTCGCGAATGCGGGGCTTTCCTCCATTCAAGATCTCCTGCTACGGCAAGAGTGCAGCGAGAAAGAAGTCTCGGCTGTGTTCCAGTACATTTCACATTAAGACATTGCATTTGTAATTGGGTATGAGGTAATTATGGGCTTAACGGGATAGAACAGTATTATGAGTCCCAAATATGGCATTTACTGGAGTATATTGCTTTGTTTGCTTGCTTTTACTTTATGACACGAGATTCAGATAGAGCTAGAGTCTTGACGACTTTTAGATGCATTGCTCTGGCGCGCGGCGAACAACAAATTAATCACAGTTTTTATTTGCTTGTGCAATAACTTGCTTGCTAATTTTGGTTGATAATCTTTATCTTGGCCGTAAATCTTAGCTTATATTTCCTGATCCATAGAGGCTGCTGAAGCACAAAATATCGAAACCAGGAGGCTGGGATACTTGCGATCCACATGCAGTAAAATGTTTATATTAGGCTCTGCCCTGCTGTGCTAGCTATGGGAACTTAGACTCTTGATATTATTCTAACTAGATTACCAAGTACTACCTCTGACGCAAAATACTGAGGCAGTGTCAAAACTCGAAGGCTAATATCAGACACCCAGATGACTTACCTGTTTAGAGAAAATGCAAGATTGTACTGATAGTTGATATGCCTGATGTTACTGTTGGCGCAACCTGCAGATTCAAAACGGCATCTGATTCGTCCGTTGGTTTTCGTTTCGCCAGGGGGCACAGCACGGCACACCAGGAACAACACTACAACCCGTCTGTCTCGGGTGTCTGTTGGGTGTTCACCCACTGAATTTCTTTCCCGGATTGTTTACTGTGCTGATTATGTTAATTATTATGTTGGGAGATTGCCATGATGTATGTATCATGTATAGCATAACGTGGGGGCTGGGAAACGGGTCGGGCGTATTCCGTGTATTCAGGTAGGTAGGTAGGTATGCTTGCTTGGTTGCATGTTCTTTATGTGAATCGCGGTGATTCCATTTTCCTGGTTCCTTTTTTAGTTACGTGCTACCTGCGTATCGAGTGGCCTACCTACATACCTACCTACCTACCTAGCACACCGACCGATCTCCCAATAATTGTTTAGGAGGGCAAGAGTTGGTATTAGAATCAACATGATTTACGTTTGTATCTATCTCCACTGATTCTCTTCTTCTAACCAACCAAGCGATCGGCCTCTGGTCCCAGGGTGTTGTTCACGTTGCTCCAAAGGCGTTCCCCGTCCTCCGGCTTCGTCCCCCTTCGTCCCCCTTCGTCCCCATTTCGTCCCCATTCGTTCCCTGTCCTCGAGCTTCGTTCCCTTACTCTCTATCTTAATTCGACAACCCACGGTTATAATGAATGGCAGGAGAAACTAAATAACACGGAGCACACTGAGTACACCGAGTACTCTGACTTCCTGACACAATACTCTTCGACCCCTTGACCTTTGCCATCTTCGAGCCCCGGGACAACGGCTCTCACTCGATGATACGCGGGCGTCGTGCCCGAGGCGGGCTACCCTTCGTTGTTGAACATGACTTTTGATCTCGTCCTCGCTGCGGTATCGTAATGATAGTGTTGTTTTAGATGTTTTGAGTAAGTAGGCACTTATGTATGGCTTATTTTAGTCACTATGGTGGGTCAAGTTGCCGTGTTTAGCTACGACGCTGTGAGGCTGCTAGAATTTAAGCGCTGAGCTTGGTTGGGATTCTTTTCATTTCAAGCCTATCCTTGGTGCTTACGGTAGCATTATCGACTTGTTTTATTTCTTTTACTTCTCGTTGTATCTCTCATAAACAATTTGTACTTTCCATTTCCCTCTTCTTCGGAAACTCTACTTTCGCTACTAACTATGAACATTATATTTCGAACGATCGATCCACATGTCCAAGCTCGTCTGTTTACCTATCTAACCTCTCTTCCATCTACAGAGAATACAACCGTCTCATTTTACTGAAAAGCAAACAAACAACAGCCCGTGTACTAGTCCGGAATACCGAGCGCGCCATGTCCATCCGCGGCCGAGATCTCGTACTTCTAGCCGATCCCCGGCGGCTTCGAGCCGGCATCCGAAACAGACTTCGACTACGCCCCTCCTCGTGGAGACCATCATTGAGACAGGCTGAGCGCTCTCGCAGAGCGATTTCTCCCGTATCGTCGCGTCCCTACCTTCGACGTCTGTTTCGACATCTCCTACTAGTCCCACCACGACTCAGCGTCTACGTCGACGAATAACAATACCGCATCCATGATCCCCGATGACTCGCTGTCGCAGATCCCATCCACGGATTCTTACTTCACAAGATCATCTCAGCTCCGGCGAGAAGGCTGGGATCGCGGTCGGGAGCATAGTTGGTGGACTTGTGCTGGTACTTGCTGCTTGAGCTTTTTATAAGAGGCGGGAAACGCACCAGGGAGAAATCGCCCCATCGAAAGAAACTTTTGCACCACCCATACCTACTAATACTAACACATACGAAGACGACGTGTATTCGACACCGGCGAGCACGAATGAGAAGGTAGAGATAGACGGCCGGCAGATACCCGGAGGACTGGGCGGTAATACGACACTGCATGAGCTTGAGGCTGCTTCGTCTCGGAGGGGGCAGCGGGATGCGGTTGTTAGCGAGCTGTCTAGCCAGACTTTCCGTTGAACCCATATCACGGCTCCAACTATATAAGTGACTGCAGACGGTCAAGTTCCCGACTTGACAACGTTCTATATTTTGATAGTGTTGTGGTATATTGCTGCAGTTCTGTTCCGTGACAACCCATCATCATTTTTTATCCTGCACATATTTTTACAAGGTATTTGTCGTTTTGGAGTGTGTTGGAGCAATAAGGCAAACAGCGGATGGCATCCATAGGATGTTCTTCCCTATCTGGACCTGGAGGGTGATAGAATCAGGACACACTCAATCTTTCGAAGATTGCTATCATGACGTACTTGCGTAACTGACTTGTATTCTAGGTGTCTAGGAGCATTGCTTGACAAGTATCCATCCTTTGCCAAACATTTTAGAAAAGAGTTATCAGTGGCTAGCAAGAAGCAACAAAAGAGACTGAGCTATTATTAGTTAAGTTCAATTTCTGTGAGTATATTGACACCATTGTCAAGGATGTTAACCAACGATGCTTACCTTAACAGTATCAACTAACGGCTTATGTAGCCGACAAGTCTTACCGTGACATTCTCTCCCGACAAAGTTTGGATTCTGCATCCTTATTCATTATTGGATGATGCGTCCCATGTTACTACAGCCCAAATCAGAAACCTCTGTCATCACGCAATCGCATTCCCTACCTCTAACAGTCACCGCTAACGCTTCTTGCAAACTAGGACGTTTTCTACACCTGTATTCTATAATATGAATCTGAGTTTCTAGGCAAATCTGCAATGGTCCGATATTACTCTAAGTGGTTCTACAGGACTACAGGGACCCACACAACTCACCATCTACAACACGCTTTGGCGAGGCAAACACGCTACGTTTTCGACTCGAGATTCACCCATCCACCTTCCTTATACTAGTAGATAATCATATGGTTTGCTTTATTGTTGCTTTATTTGCTTTTAGCTTTGGGCAGGCATAAGCTACCTAGTCTCCGAGGCTTTGGCATACCAAAACTAACTTGCCGAACCATCGGCTTCGGTGCGTAGACTACCTAGCCTTTGTAGCTCACGCTCTCCCAATACAAGTATTAAAAATACTACCCCTAAGCGCCCTGAAGTGTGCTATAGATCATTCGTACATGTAGATTTGTATATGCCTACTTATTTAAAGTGGGACTGTCCAGCCTTAGCTGCGCGATGAATTGAGGTTTACAAAGCTTATCAACCAGGGCTGGTATCTATCACTTCTATGTATCAACAAAAGAAGCATTAGCCCCCTTTTCGCATATAGGTACCTAGCCAGAGTTTGCATGCCGATGTTATCTAGATCCCTTCACGCAACAACGAAGCTCTTCACCCACCCTACAATCAACTCCTCGGCAAGATCGTAATGCATAGATCTACTGATTCTTGAACTGGGTACCTAACCTCGGCAAATTCTCCGGCACATTCATCTTCGCGTAGTTACTCACTATCTTCTCAACCAATTCAAGCTCTTGTGATGTTCTCTCCACAATAGGTCCACCTTAGATATTATATATCCCTTACGGATAATCTGAGTCCTCCTATTTTCTCTCCCACCACTGCAGGCAGTAGATCAAGCATTGCACATCTTCAAAGGAAATAATTTGGTCTCTTTCACTGTATCTTCAATCTTAGGACCGGAGTATATTCCAGGTACGCCAGCACCTGCCTCCAGACTTGATAGACAGGCAAGTCATCCATTGATCCTAACTCCGTCCTTGATCTCCCATGAAATCAATCTCGAGCCTCCAATATCAAGGTCTAGGGTTCTATGCCATGCATCCGTCAATTCCCTTGACCCCACCAACAACTTCCGTATGCAATATGCTGAGGCTCAAAACATTCATTTCTTTCGTCCCAACAATTCGTTCACGAATCTACTCAAAGTCTACGTCATATCTCTCTCCCCTATACTTTTCGCAATGTAACGAGACGGAACAGAGCAAGAAGAAGAGAATTGGTACCATGGTATAAGAGTTCTTTTCTTCCGACATATTGCCACCGACTACTCGAAAATGCCAATACTATCTCAACCTAGTCTTTCTGTCGTAAATTACATGACAATCTGAAAACATAGTGAGCAACCAATGATATCAATGCAAATTGCGAGAGGATAGGGTGAAGGGAGAAACTTACGCAATCATCATTTTTCTTGGCCTGAGGGATGCCCATCGCCTCGAAGGTAGCCGGCCCTGTCTTCACGGGTTTAGGTGGGGCTGGTGCCGCTGAAGTTGGTGTGCTTGGTGCAGGGCTTGGCCGGCCCTGACTGGGTGGTGCACTTGAATAACCGCTTTGGTCCATCATAACGGGTCCATCTTTCAAGGGCATACTAAAGCCGGAGCTAGGGCCAGGACCAGGACCAGGGCCAGGGCGACCGCTACTGCCCGGCCTTGGGCCGCCTTGTGGTAAACCACCAAGCGGAACCGAACTAACACGAGGCCCTAATCCTCCGCCCATTGCAGGCGAACCGGCTGACATGCGCGGACCGGGTGCATGAGCCGAGGGAAGAGAAGATTCTCTCTTCCCATAGCCCGGTTGCGACAACGGCCCTCCCCGGCCAGCACTACCAGGAGGCGTCATCTTGCTCAATCGGTTCGGGCCAGGCTGCGTCGGAAGGCCTCCGACGGGACGATCGTATTGAGAGGAAGGCGGCCGCTGATTGTAGTCGGCTCCTGGGGGACGAAGGTCTTGTTGACGAGGACCTGGACTCGGCTGTCGATAGCCGCCAGGGAGTTGGGGTTGCCGTCCAGCTGAGGCGGGACGAGAATAATTCGCATCCATACCGGCAGGTGGAACGGGAAGCTGGCCCGAGTTGTTTCGCATACCACCTGATCCGGCTGGCGATTGCGTGCGTATGCCGAACGCGCTGCCTGGCCGATCAGCGTTTGGACCTGTAGAAGGCCTGATGCCTGGGTTGTAATGTGCGGATGGCTGTGACTTGTACCCGGCCACATCGTCTTCAGGGTATGGTGTGACGGAGGCAGGCCGACCCACATTGAGGGGTGCTGGTCTGTCGTCTTCGGGGTATGGTGCTGTAGATTTCGTCCGGTCGGCGAGATTTACGGTGAAAGCAGGTTGTCTACCGCTGCTCATCGCGGCACCGGGTTGAGATGGATCGGGGTATTCAGCATGTTCAAAGTTTTGCGCTCGGGGCGACGGTTGGGGAGCATGTTCAAAGTTTTGCGTTCGGGGCGACGGTTGGGGAGAAATCCTGGGCGACCCTTGCGCTTCTGATACGGTGGGCATAGAGCTTTTTACCTGTTTGAATCGGTCCGGTCTCTGTCCCCTTTGCGAGCCGTGCTTGGACTTAATTCTTGTCAACGTCGAAGTCTCGTGATCTTCTTTAGAAAGCGTCTTGGCCTGTGAGAGACTTTCCAGTCGTGCCACTGCGTCATTATTTCCATGCTCGGCAGCGAGCTCATACCACCTACGGGCCTCTCTTATATCTTTTTCGACCGAGATACCAATCTCATAATAGTAGCCCATAGCGAATTCGCCAGTCGCCAGCTTGGTTTTAGCTGCCATCTGCGCATACTTGAAAGCCAGTTGTTCATTCTTCGTGAAGTCGTTTTCGTAGCCAAACAAGAACCAACGGCTGACACCCAAGCAGGCTTCAGCCTGACCCTGACGGGCGGCTAGACCATAGTAATGTAACGAATAGGCCGGCATGAACTCACACCCAAGCTGACATAACTCATATGCCTGACCCATCTTCAGTTGCGCTTTAGCAAACCCTAGATAGGCAGCTTTCTCGATGTATTGCCTAGCACGCGCTACATCATAGGGTAATACGGCTTCGGGAATCACGACATCGGGCAAGTCTCTCCCAATCAGCATACCGTAGACAAAAGCCCCTTGGGGCGCATCCTCGTCAGCTGTCTCAGCAGCCTGGTAGATTAAATCGACTCCTCTCGCCATGTCTTTGGGCATACCTTTTTGACCCATGAGGTTAATCATGCCCAGCCGGTACGCTGCCGCCGAGTCGTTATTGGCGAGGCCTGCTTGATAATGGCGCATAGCTTTTTCTATGTCGTTTGAATGCTCATACAGCATGCCGATACGATAATCGGCGCGACCCCACCCTTGCTGTGCTGCCTTCATGTAGCCACTCCAGGCTTCCTTCTTATCCTGACGCTTGCCGAATTTACCAAATTCCACCCACTTGCTCCGTATGAACAAAGCTTCGGGATGGCCCTGATCGGCCAGATATGTTATGATATTAACGGCATCGACTCGTAGCTCATGTTCAATCTTGGGGGTAACTGGACGAGTGGGCAGCTCGCGATCGTTGCTACTTCGTGCGGCTTCGGCTTCGCGCATGGCGGCCTCGGCAGCTATTTCAACAAAGGACAGCACATCACGAGCCCAGCATATCTGCATTTCGGGGTCGTTGGAATGCAGCACATGTTCCCTACTGTCGGCAAGGACTGTCTCCTTGTCGTCATCGCTAGGTGGTATATGTTCCCCCGTCACATTGGGGAAAGGCGAGAAGGAGGGTAAGTCGCTCATATCTTGGAGACTCTTCTCGAATTGTCTGTTGACGCTGCGCTCTTGGAAGGGACTGAAGTTGGAGGCGGGGCTGTAATCGGCGGGTTGCGGTCTGCCAGGTTGGTATTGCTGCCCGTAATTACCGGTTTGGGTATGGATGACGTTAGAGAGCGAGGGTTCGCGATAGTGGCGGGTTCCGGATGCGGTGCTGCTGGGGTATGTGTTGTTGCTGCGACCGGCTTCTCTAGCTTCGAGTTCCAAACGCTGCAGGCCTTGTTGCATGTTCTCTGGGACTTCTGGCATAACCCTACTCTTATTAGCCCAGGCGACTATCGAACTAGGCTGCGACTGTTGTCATGGGGTTATAATGTTGTCAGGGTCACAGCGGCAGATGCAGACAAAAAGGCGTGCACCCGTTATCAGAGAAGGATGGCGTTGAGATGTCTTATACAAGGCAAATGTGAGGAACGCACCTTTGGGGTAGGGGGGCCAATACTTCGGGCATTAGATAGTCATCCACGCCGCCTGGGTAGAAGGTGGCTCCAAATTGAGGCATGTCTAAAGAATCGTCGACCTGAGAACCTGCATGGATACCGAAACGGCTGTCAGCCCAATGACCAACGCAGGCCGGCTCTGCTTTGCTACTTTGCTAGAATGCAGCTAGCAATATGTAGGCTAGCAGTAGTGGTAGTATTATAAGTATGTTATTAGGTGCTCCGTAGGACTAACTGGCTCCCTGTTTAGGGTGCTGTAAGCGGAGCGCAAAGGGGAATTCGTTGGCTGTGGCGGGGCTCTTTGCAATTCGCGGGGGATGTCGGCGGATCTCTCTCCTCTCCCTCCCTTCTTTTGATTTTTTCTTTCTCTCCTTTCTATGTCGTTCTGTCTGATTATCGTATCTGCCTGTTCCAGTACCTAAGTACTTAAGTACTTTGGAGCCTGTAAAAGGATCGGTGCGATACCCAGCGACAATGATGACGGACCGTTGGGCGGATAATGCAAACAGTTGTTGACGATGAAGTTGCGAAAAGGTCTCAGGATTCTACCATTTCCCGCGTGTTTGGTCAGAGGGCCCGGGTCATTCTTTAACACAATTGCTTGACTCAATCCAACCAGAAGAACTCTTAAGACCCATCTTAAATGAAAACAGGCAGTGGCAGTGTTGTTTGTACATATGGGTACGTCTTACATGGCCGCAGTCATATACAATCTTGGTACAGGTGGATCTGTGAGCGATGAAGTACCGGTGGCTGACAGGGACCATATTCGGCCATAAGAACAAAAGATAGCCCTCATTTGACAAACCCGGCAGTGAGTGATATACCATGTCAAAGAGATGCTAGTGGACGGTTCGGCGTGATATAGTTAGTATACACGTGTACAGCTGTACAGAGTACAGATGCCCTTGTGGTTGTGGTGCAGCCCGCTGAGGAAGGGGCTTAGGTACATGTAGTTGGTGAGCGCGCTATGCGATGTGGGGGGTGAACAGACCCTGGCGCATCCACTCAAGAATACACGCAAGTCGCTGACGCGCCCGTATAAGCCACGATCGTCTTTAGAATCGCATTGAACCTGGATAAAAATAGGCAACTTGGACGATGTGCTCGCCCGGTATAATTTTGAACCTTGCCTCCTTTCTACCTTTTCGAGGTAATCCGTTCTTCTGGTAATGAATTCTCAAGGCGTCTATGACGACAAACGATTGCAGCATCAGATTGCATTAATCACTTCTCAATTATAATATATTCGACGCAAAGGCTGTTAAGGGAAGAGGGGAGTGGCTGACTCCTTCGGGTTCCCCGCCATAGTCCGCCATTTTCGAAGGTTCGGTCGATGTCATGGGAGCAGAGTTTGCTGGAGCTCAACCGAGGACTCGTGGCCATGTGTAATTGCTGTCGCGGCCGCCAGCGATAGTAATGAGAAAGGAGGTTATAAAGGAGAGAGATGTCGCCGTCCACCGAGAGCCCAGCCGAGAAAGCCGAAATGAAATGTCATGGATTAAGGTTAAGATGCAAGGGAGACGGCGCTTACCTGGACCGACAGCCGCTTTGCAATGCGAAATTGGTAATAGTGTCATCTCGGGGAGTAGCTTGCCAACTCGGGTCGTTCAAAGAAGTATCGTTTTTAGCTTTAAAGGGGGGTTTTGAGTCGGAGAGAAAAGGGGTCGAATTGACGATAGATAGGTGCTTTAGGTACAGGCACTCTCAAATTCAATGTTGCTAGAGCATAATCTCGCCGGCAGTAGGATGCTGTTGACATGGGCGAGGCCGTAAAACACCAAGAATCCAATGAATCAGTCGCGCAAGACTACCGAGGTAGGTACGTAGGCAACAAAGAGAAGGAATCGATTTAGATACAGAAAGAGAAGGGAAACTAGAACACAAGGTCGGTTCTTGACTAACTGTAGTACTCTGGTACTGGCTCGAACTTGCCTTCATATTTAGGTTGTGCGCCTAAGCTGAACATATAGTAATCCGCCATATATACCGAGCTGGTGTGAATCCCCTCGTGGCGTTTCTCCAGCTTGTTAAACTGACTACTCTCATACGGGATCTGAAACCTAGCAGCCGAACCAACTGTCTCTAAGCGAAAGTCATAGGAATTTGAGCGTTAACGAGATTGCATGAGCCCACCTAACACATCCTTCGCCAACATCACGCATGTCCGAATTCAAATCTCAACTGGATAACTTGACCTGGTTTGACACCAATTACCTGAGAGTTCAGTAAACCTGCGATAGAATCCTGGTGAAACAGTATTTTCGCGTGGGATTTGCGGCGCGAAGGGCGTTTCACAGCCACATCCTGTTGCTATTTTGAGTCGGGTATGAACGTTGAACTGTGGCTAGCACAGAGTCAGTCTGGTGGGCAGCACGCCAGGATTCTCCTGTGCATCGCGACTATACCCGGCTAGATGCTGTATATACGGGTCTCTGTGCAGCTTCAACAAGATAAGGAATAGGTTACTTGGTGTCGTCAAGTTAATTTAACATGGAACGATATGTTATGCAGCAACATGGTAAGGTACTTCTCATCCTAAATCCTGGCGACGTTATGGAATGTACCAGGGAGAAGTTGGACCAATCTCACACCGATTCCAAGTCCGTTGCTGTTATGTATTGCCTTTAATCTATAGACTAGCCTGGGGTATATGGCATCTGTGTAAGGGGACGATGCTCAGATGCTCAGATGCTCGTTCCGTGGCGTTGCACGTGTAATGGTTCGCAGTCCCGTGAACGTGTCCCTATCACCACCCTTGCACGACACCATGTGGACAATTATTTATGAAGTCTAGATATTATAACAGGAACGGCAGGAATTGCTAGATAATAATCCCAAAAGATGAAACATTCGTCTCATGTTGTTAAAATAACAGATGAAACCAACCTTTTGAAAGCTCGGGAACCAAGTCCTACGTAGTTAAGGATTCTAGTGAACAAGCCCAGAGCCTGTAACTTAAGTACTACATCTAAGGAGCATGGGCCACCAGCGGCAAAGGCACCCGGTGCCGGACTGGCAATTGAGTGGGTCCGCCCGGTTCAATGCCAAGCACCTGCTGTTGTCCTGCGTCAGCCTTTCAGCCTGCTTGCCGTGCCTTGCCAGACCGACGCCCATGCCTTTGACAACGAATCCAAGAGAATTGGTAACACGGACTCAACCATCACCACTACCATCTCATAATCAACAAACGAAACCACGCTCCCAAGGAACTCGAGCTGTGGGAGCACAGGATCAATCGAACAATACAACTCATCACGCCATCTTATCCAACCCCGTCCCACACTCATCATCATTACCAACATCGTCATCACAGTCCGAAGCTCCTCCCAACCCACCACCACCATCCGCCATCACCATGGCCGAGCGCGCCCTCCAGCAAATTCTCTCGCAGCTCAAGTCGCATCCCAATGCCCCCTACAACGAGGCCTCCAAGCTCCTCTCCAAAGCCAAGATCGCTCTCCTGCAGCTGAAAGCCGTGACACCATCTCCCTCCACGCCGCCCTCACATATCACCCTGGCGAGAGAAGTCTACGAAGCCGGCGCGCTGTTCAGCATCCGGGCTAAGAACGCCGAGGTCTTTACGCGGTACGTGTCGCAGCTGCAGCCTTTCTACGAGCTCGCCGACGATGCCGACGGCGCCAGTAGCAGCGGGGAGGAGAACCGGAACAAGGTGACGGGCCTGTATCTGCTGCTCCTGCTGACCCAGGGTCGGTACGCTGAATTCCACTCCGAGCTTGAGGCCCTAAGCACACGCGCCCGCGGCAGTGAGGAGATAGAGCGCGATCGCTACCTTGGGTACCCTATCAAGCTCGAGAGGTGGTTGATGGAGGGCAGCTACGATCGTGTGTGGAAAGCCATGAAGAGCAGAGAGGTCCCGAGCGAGGAGTACGGTGTCTTTTCCGAAGTGAGTTCTCTATACACAACCCAACACCTATTGTTGCTACCCGCCCTATTAGTCCACTTAAGTAACGGCAATCGAACTAACTTTCCTTACACCTAGATTCTTACTTCCCAGATCCGCTCCGAGATCGCCTCTAGCAGCGAGCGCGCTTATCCCTCGCTGCCGCTTAGTAGTACGAAAAGCCTCCTCTTCCTAGACTCAGAGGGTGCGGTGATCGACTTCGCGCGCCAACGCGGCTGGGTCATTCGTGACGGCCAGATCTTTTTTCCAGCTGCCGAGAGCGCCGAAGACGGAGGCGACGAGAAGGACCTTAGCCAGATGGTTATCGAGAACACACTTGGATACGCCCGGGAGCTTGAGACCATTGTCTAATTCTACGCCGTCTAATTCTCCCGTGTCCGTACAGCCTTCCTATAACATGGGTGTCCGATCTACGCTCCGCTCTTTGGAGCTTCAGGAAGGGATATCACGTACCCTAAAACAGGTATATGAGCCCAACAGACTCGGGGAATAACAAATCAGTCGTCTTCTTGAAAGCGAGAGGAAACGAAAGCAGAAGTAGAGAAGATGATGAGGGAATTGGTGGGCGCCATGGTACCAAACAAATAATCCGCGACCCCGAGTAGACAGACTCTATTGCATATATGTGTATCGGACGGGAGTCCGTCGATGTTCGTCGACGCATCAGTCTATAGGTTGGAACCCAGCAAACGACGATTTGTTCTTTAGAGATAGAGCAAAAATGCATGAAATTAGTCAATTGATTAATCACATCCATCCACTAATGCGGATTTTGAATTTGCCTACAAGATCAACTTTGGTAATACTTTTTCGTTTTGCCACGATTGCATGATCTTGAGTAACTTTTTACAGCTATCTGTCTACCCATACCCCGGCTTGCTTCATATATACCAATTTTTTATTTAGTATTGAGACTTTGCAAGATCACATGATAGGTATATATATAAAACAGGACAACGTCACACCTCACAAAAACAGCGCCTACCAAGCTTCAATTTTACAGCTCGTTGTAAAATTAATCTAACGTCTGGAGAATAGTTATACAATGCGTATACTTACCGAAGGAGCTACTTTCTTATTCAAACAGGAGCCACATGAGTTGGACTAGCTGCCTAGACTCATCATCCCTATCATTCTTTACTAGGTAGTGAACGACACCGAACAGCACGTTATTTATTTCATAGCGCTTCCACGCATTGATGGTGGTAATACGTCAAACATATTTCAGACTCTAAGTTGCCTAAGCCCTCTTTTCTCGTTTCCCCTTTCTCGGGGATTTTGGGCTTTTCACTGACCAACCAGCCTGTCGTTCTCATCAAGACATTTCCGCATTCCCTCGGATCCTTTTTTGAGATTATAAAAAGTATGGGTTTCTATCTATTTACGCAAACAGCCTCAGGCCGCTACCATGCTTACCAACCTCGCATACCTGACACACGATACAGACGGTACCCTTGTACTTGGAGTGGTACTTGGAGCCATCGAAGGCGCATTCTTCGTACGGCGTGCCGCTGTAGATGGGCGAGTGACTAGCGGCGCAGATATCGAACTCGGCGAACTGATCGTACTCGATCTCAACCGCATCGTGTGGGTTACGTTCGCACTGTGTTTTCATCTTCTTGGCCTATAGATAATCATGTTAAGAGATATAGTAGCAACAGTGTAGAAATGTGTTTCTGACTTACGCTTTCTAAGATTCTAGCAGCGCCGCCATTCGCGAGTATGCGGTTGGCAAAGCTCAAGGCAGAGCTCAAGTTCTTGCTTCGAAATGCTAGATTCATAGCATTCAGGAGCGCTAATTGCCGGTGAGGCACCTCGATCTTAGGAATGGTGAAGTATGCGGATAACTCTAGGCTACGCTTCAGCAGATCGGGGTTGCCATTCACAACATCAGGGGCACCCAACGTTCTCCTGGCTAGCTCAACCGACATAGCGATCGTGTACTCACTAGCCGAAGTGATCAATTTCTTGGCTTCGGCAACCTCGCTCTCGCTTGATACAGCATTGGCAAGGATTGCATGTAGAATACCTCGGAAAATCCTGACGCCATCCTCAAGCTTGTTTGAACGCATTGAATCGTAACCTTGTTGCAGATCATTGGATGCAAGATTTTCGAGGTCTCGAGGGATGATCGGCAAGACCTTCCTTGGATCCGTTTCATCCGAGGTCCGACGCACATAATTGACAAGTGGTGGAAGGCCAGCAGAGGCTGGAAGGTATGTTTTCGTGGCCGAATAAATCTCCATAAATCGAGGTTTGAGTGGTGCAAAGTTCACCGCACCCACTTGTCGGCTAAGCAGATTCATAGCAGATTCGAACGATCCAGCCGCGACGTGATCCGCTGCTATAGGTGAGTTTCGAGCCCATAAGTCGGCCTCGCTACTGCCAGCACCGCCAGCATCTGTGCTTTCGACATTAACGAAGTCACTGTCTGCTTCTGGAACAATATCGTCACCCATATCCCAGCCAGCTGCATCCTCTTCGTCGTCGACTTCCATAGCACCATCCCGCTTCGTAGCAGTATCGTCATCAGCCAACGCACCATCCTCGAGTTCGTTGACAGCTGCTGGCTCGTCCTCGAGACTCATGCCCTCCAATTGACCAGCAAGAGCTTTCTCAAAGAATGATTGTGAGGCCGCCTTTGTAGGCCAATTCGCCTTGAAAGTAGGCACTATCGGCTTCGGCGTCGGTAACGCTTCTCCGAGCTTCGGCAGGGTGAGTTGGTCTTCTGTGACCCCTGTCGCTTCTAATATGGACTGGCATTCATCTTCTAGGCCATGTGCCTTGGCGGTCATGTATGCTAAGGGGTCTGGGAACTCATTAGCGCTATCTCTCACGCCAATGAAGCCTGCACTTACATAAATCAACCTCTTTGAACATCTGTATCCTATCCTCAACCTCATTCAAGAATAGGGCATTCTGGAATCTGGCTGTGAAATCGCCCCGGTGCTCGGCGATCTTAGCCATCCGTGCTAGTTTCGAATGGTCGCCAGTCGAGAGGTACAAGAATGAGAGCTTGTCAAACTGCTTCAGTTTTTGGTACGCCATTTCGACAACCAGATGATTACCGTGCGCCAGAGCCTCAGCTCCCAACCTGGCCCAAAGCTTCGGTCGGTCCAGTTCCTTAGCCATTTCAACCGCAACATCCAGGTTACCGCATTCTATAGCAAGTTCGAATCGAGTCGAGGGATCTTGAACGAATTGCAAAGCAATTTCTGGATAACCTTTCTTCTGCAGATAGGAAATGATGGACTGGCCGACTAGACTCGACGTACGAATGATGTGCAACATTTCTTCATAGTTTCGCTTGACCAAAGACAATTTGAACCGGTACTCAGTGGGGTCGATATTCAGAAGTTTGGGCTTAGCAGATCTGTCCAGACAGTATACGTTCCTGCCCTTGACCTTGACGAGGTACACTGTTTGATCTAGTGTTCTGACAATACCGTTGTCACCATTCATCAGAGTGTATTTGATGTGGTTCAGAGTAGAGTATAGAAGAACACCAGCGTCATCCCAGGTGGCGCTCTTGATGCGAATGGTTTCGTGCAGTGTACTAACCTGCTCAAGAGCCTTGGTCACAATAGTGACGTTGTGCTTGCTGAGAAGCGCCGCATGAAGGCCGTCATTGGACCAGACAACATATTTGACGCCGTTTACAGCTAGCTCAGCAATGCTTTTCTTTTGTTGAATATCGTATAGGTGGACAGCAGTAGGGGTAATAATAAGGAGGTTTCCTGTACCACCGAAGTAGATGTCAGTCGTTCCAACTGGTGGCTTGAAAGATCGCGCAGTATTATTTGATAGGTCTTTGATATCAACTGTCTGAGTTGCCGTGTTCAGAACGGCGAATCGGTTTCGAGCAACAAAAATGGCCGAGTTCCCCTGTCCTCGCTTCGAGTCTGTCGCATCTAGAGCACCAGAGCCATCCCGAGGAAGGTTGATAAGCTCGTATGAGCCACCGTCAGAGGGCGATGTGACGAGAACAGAGCGTTCGGCAGGATTATAGGACAAGGTCCGAGGAGGAACCCAGGCGCTTCCCAAGCGCTTTAAAGAGAGCAAAGTCGGGCTTTCGGCGTTCTTTTGGAAGTCATAG
Organism: Xylaria castorea; assembly: GCA_022495115.1. Taxonomy (NCBI): domain Eukaryota; kingdom Fungi; phylum Ascomycota; class Sordariomycetes; order Xylariales; family Xylariaceae; genus Xylaria; species Xylaria castorea. The sequence goes on from MU382672.1 coordinate 48,166, forward strand.
GAGCGGACATGTTTCTCTTTCGTGATAAAGAAAAGTGTGTTTTGGTGGACTGTAGACGCTGGCCGCTCTCTTTCCAACTTGAAAACCATAACACCATTGTCGTGTCCAGCAGCAAACAGGTTTATCTCCGGGTGGGCTGCGATGACCCAGAATCGGTCATTCTCTCGTTTGAAGGATTGGACAGACGTGCGTTTCTGAGAGTCCCACACGCGGATCGTCTTGTCTTCACCACAAGACAAAATCAAGTCCTGATGTGGGTGAAACAAACATCCAGAAGCATTCTGGAAATGACCACGACAGGTATCTACTTCCCAGGCCTTTGTTTCACTGAATCGCCATAACTTTACGAGGCGGTCATCGCCAGCCGAGACAATGTGCGGGGCTGTAGGATGGAAGGCAACCCAGTTCACACCCCGATCGTGTCCTTCCAGAACGAATTTCACCATCGCATCAGTATTGCCGAACATATCGGTTTGCTGCGCGTTCGATCTGGCAACCTGGTCTTCGAAGGACATGGAGGTGGGGGCCGAATGCTTTTTCCTTAAACCAGAAATATCCCACACACGTACAGACTGGTCGAGGGAGGCGGAGACGACCAGATCATCCTTGGGATGGAACTGCGCACACATGACGTAGTGGTTGTGACCGGTCATGGTGCAAACTAGAATAGGTGTCAGCACAGAGTAGTCCTGCGCTTTGCATTTTATGGTTCAGTCTTACTGAGCGAGCGGTTTTGCCAATTCCATATCCGGATGGTCTGGTCGTCTGAGGAAGAGATAATCCACGGCAGCTCGTGGTGGAAAAAGACGGTGCGGACATAGTCGAGATGGCCGTTCAGGGTGAATAGACACCGCCTCGTCTGATAGGACCAGACCTTGATCTTGTAGTCGTCGCCGCCTGAGACGAAGAGCGGTTGGGTCTTGTGAAAGTCGATACCCCTAACAGGGCCGTCATGCTCCTCAAATCGGTCTATTAAGGTTCCCATGCGATAGTCCCATAGCTGGATGGTCGACGAGTGGAGGGAGACGAGGATCCACGGTCTGGCGGTCAATGATTAGCGGCGCTGTGCAGAGAGATCGGATAGAGAAGGGGCTCTCGATCAATACCTTTTCGGGTGAAAGGCGATGCCCTTTGCCCTCGAAGACTTGGACTCGAACTACAAATAGGAGGTCAGCAGGCAGTTCCAGGACACGCGATTGTCATGCGGGGGACCAATGGGTAGGAAGCATGGCGCACTTTGGTCAACATTCCCGCGGAGGCCTGCATGGCGAATGGTGGTGGAGGCACAGGATGCCCCTAAGCTTGGGTCATGAACTGTTCGCTATTCGCAATGAGAGGCGCCAGCTATGCGAATGAACGATACTGGCGAAAAGGGGGGACGGGGCGAGGCAGGAGGATGCTTGGGCCGCCAGGTCGACGAGGTGAGCTGGGGAAGGGAGCTCGGTGAGGTGATGTGGTGGAGTGCGCGAGGCGGTATGTCGTCGACGAGGCCAGCTTCGCTACGTGAACGTTTGATGCTGTCCTTTATGATTTAGTCTCGGTCTGGCAGGCAGTAGGTAGGCAGGGATGGCACCAGGCCCCAAAAGTGATGGTGGTGGGTTCAATTCCAAGCTGTGGGGTGCAAGTTAGCTATCTGTTCATCAGTGATCGGCCGGCTGACGGATGCCTGCAGCTGCTTTCTTATCCATCTGCTGTGCTGGCCTTTCCACCTGGGCACACCTAATACAGAAACCTAAGACATTAGACTATGCATTTAATGAAGTTGTTCTTCTGTAAGGGTAGTTTGGTGGGGCACGCGATAAGGAGGCGGACCCAGCTCCAGCTAGATAATAGTTAGTGTGGAGGGGCAGGGACATGTTCTCAGACGCCCCCTGACAACTTCCGTACCTGGGCCCGACATTGATTGGTTAGACTGATGCAATCAACCCAAAAGTCCAAGTGTTCAATTGCTTCGCTGCACGCACTTACATAGATGGATATCATACAAAAGCAACCTGCATACAACGTGCGCCCTGAAGAGGCCACTTTGCATTACCCGACTATTCGCAATTGAAGCTCATATCAACCAACCACTTAGCAACGTCGTCGATAACTGGAATAGTAAATGGCACAACTGCCAGTGTTTTGTTAGTTCGAGCCGTCCATCGAACTGGGAGCATCCCACTCGAGCTCCGAGCTGGTTAAGCTGCGTGTCCCTCGGCGCTCACATGCCATCACCCCGTAAACGATTCATATAGCGCGTCCTGTAACCATCCGCCGTCATGATACGGCTGTTAAAGCTGCCATGTAGCTTGGCTGCTACTCTGCTAGCTGCTGTGTGCCTCGGTCCTAGCCATGCCACAGCCGGTCCCTCGGTGCATGTGGCTATGAAGGCCGCTTTCCCAGCTCCTCCCTATCTCATTGAGCTTCTGTAAGTTGGCCGTATCCGTTTGTCTATTGTGGGTGGCTAATAAACTGTAGAGAGACAGCTGCCGGAGAAAATGCCACCGCTTATTTCCCTTTGCTAGATCGTATCGCTGGCGGAGCCTTCGTCAAATCTACTACGGATAAAGCCTTGTACGACAAATTTCTCGAGATTCTACAAGAAGACGGTCATATCAACACCCCCGAAGCATTGTCAACCTTCAAATTGTCTCTCTCCATGAGAACCGCAGCTCCAAGAATTGAAGCGCATTACCAGTACTATGATACTGCCGTGACACCATCGCTGGGCAATGCTAGGGAAGATTGTGAGGAATGGGTCCTTTTGAATAAGCAGCAATACTGTTCGGCTTCCCTTGCCAGTCCTGATAGCCTGTTATCGGAAGAATCGTACGTATAAGTCGGGCACTCGCCGTTAACTTTTACTGACGTACAGGCAGGCAAACTCGTATACTACCTTTCGACCGAATCTTAGGTAGTGGTGCAGAAGCCGTTCTATACGCGGACATCACCAAACTAGAGTTTAGCCCTTTTCACAAAGTTCTTGCCGGTATGGCCCGTAAAGGCGAAATATCTTATCGCCTGAGATATCGCACCTCTAAACGGGGCGAGCTGGAGGCACTGCCTGTTAGTGGCTACGGAGTGGAACTCCAGCTCAAACGGACAGATTATATCGTCATTGACGATCGTGAAGATACCGAATCCAGCGTTAGTCAGCACCAGAAAACAGCGTCTACTCAAGTCATTCTAGACGGTGAAGAGGAGGTTAGTGATCTGAAGCCGCTAGCTACCAGTGAATTGGCTGGCCTTGGTCTCAACACTGGGTCATTCATCATGGAAAGCGACGACCCTTTCCAAACGTTGATCAAGTTGACTCAAGATTTTCCCAAATTCTCAACCTCTGTAGCAGCTCGAAACGCTACTGATGCATTTATCATGGAACATCGTCAAAATCGAGAAGTAGCAGCGCCTGCCGGCATAAATGCTCTGTGGATAAACGGAGTGCAACTACCTGAGCGCCAAGTAAACCCGTTTACGCTTATTGACGGGATTCGGCGAGAGCGGGCATTCATCAAGGGTGTGACGGACCTCGGCCTGACTGCAAAAGAGGCTATCTCTCTTCTTGGTGACCGGGAGGTTACAATGGCCAATACCGATGACGAAGGACCACGGTTTGATTGGAGGGATCAACTCGAAGATGGCCGCGTCATTATCTGGCTCAATAATATTGAAATGGATAAACGTTATGCTTCTTTTTCCCCTGGCCTCTCTACGGTACGTTTCAAGGTAAACCAGTTACACGTCATGGCACTGCTAACAACGTAACATAGCTCATGCAAATGTCATATATGGGCCAGATGCCACAGGTACGAAGAGATATCTTTAATCTCATTGTCCCGGTCGACTTCGGCAGCACAGATGACGTTAGATTGGTTGTAGAGAGGCTCCAGGGTCTCGTAAAACGTGCGCTTCCGGTACGGTTCGGCTTGGTGCCGCTGACCCCGACCAAGAAGTCTGAAAACCGGACGAAATTGGTGTATTACTTGACGGAGAACTACGGGCTGCCTAGTCTCATGTCTTTTCTCGAGTCCTTCGTAACAGAAGACCAAGCGTCCCAATCAGAACAAACATCCTTTGAATCAGCCATCAAAAATCGCAAACCAAAGCCAGACGCAAATGAGCTTTCATTCAACGATATTGCTACTTCGGAGGATTATGAAAACCAGCTGCAGCTAGCAAAGCACTGGATAGAAAGGCTCCAGGCACATACTAGCATTCCACCCGTATTCCTCGACGGTTATGCCATTCCACGGGAAGCGAACTGGATGCAGACCATGAGCATGAAACTCTCAGCCGACCTACAACAGGTCCAGGAAGGGTTGTTTATGGGAACTGTTACCGATGATATGTGGTTGCCTAGCTTATTCCTGGACAATGCACTTACACGTCGGAATCCTTACACTTATCCCGATGGCGATCACCCCCTAAAAGTCCTTAACGTTCACAGGCTTTATTCTGAGCATGACGGTCTTTTCAGTGGAGTCCCTGTCATTGAAGCAGATACAGACACGAATAAAGAAAAGTGGGCGGTAATCACACTTGTCGCCGATCTTAGCAACACCTCTGGCCTCCAGCTTCTTCACGTTATGTTGGCATTCCGTCGGAGTAATCCAGGCGTGCGGGTTGATATTATTCATAACCCTACATCAACTAGAAATGCCCATAAGATTAATTCTCTTTTGGTGGAGAGTCCAAGTAAGCTTCTGGAAGTCGAAAATATCGAAACCTTGGAAATGATTGTCTCCGGAGATGACAATGACAGGCAGGATGATGGATTTGAGCAAGCCTTGACGCGGTTCCTCGACTATTCTGCATTAGCACCGGGTGCCCAAGCACTTTTGATCAATGGTCGTGTCGTCGGTCCGATCGACACCGACTTTGTGTTCCAAGAAGATGACCTACAGCAATTACTCGAATTCGAGCAATTGAAGAGAATTTTGCCCGTATATCAGGCAGCTGAGTCTCTTGGCCTGGTAGACAAAGTCTCCAGTCCAATCGCTGCCGCCAAACTTACGTCCATCACGGCATTATCAACCCTTTCAGACTTGCCTGAGGGCATATTTGAGTCTGCTTCAATTGTCCGGACTGCAATATATGATCTCTGGAACTCATCGCACACTGCTATCGATGTTGGTGACCCTACTACTGCAGACATTCACTTCGTCGCCCTCCTTAACCCCACTAGTGAGCAAGGCCAGAGGTGGGCGCCTATTCTGAAAGTTCTCTCTGAATTAAATGGCGTCTTCCTGCGCATATTCCTTAACCCAAATGAGAGGCTAGAAGAACTGCCAATTAAGCGATTCTATCGGTATGTTTTGCAATCAGAGCCATCGTTCAATGAGAACGGAGCGCTTCGCTCCCAGGGTGCTACTTTTAAAGGTCTGCCATCCGAGGCTCTGCTTAATTTAGGCATGGACATCCCCCCGGCGTGGCTTGTTGCTGCGAAGCAATCAATACATGATCTGGACAACTTAAAACTGAGCTCCATCAAGTCGGATGTGGAAGCGACATACGAGCTTGAGCACATTCTTATTGAAGGGCACTCGCGACAGATTTCTGGAGGCGGCCCACCCCGGGGTGTTCAATTGCTGCTGGGCACGGAACGTGATCGACACTTTGCTGACACGATCATTATGGCAAATATTGGCTACTTTCAGTTTAAAGCTAACCCAGGATACTACAACATTCATCTAAAGGAAGGAAAGAGTTCAGATATCTTCGACATTGTTAGCGTCGGTGCCAAGGGTTATGAGGCTATATCTGGTGATGAGGGGACTGAAGCTGCGCTCATGGACTTCCAAGGGACAACCCTGTACCCTCGGCTTAAGCGTAGGGAAGGAATGGAAACTGTCGACGTACTTGAGGAACCTAGCGAAGAGAGTGGCAATGACCTGCTTTCCCGTGGCCTTAAGTTCGCTGAGGGAATATTAGGTGGCTCCAAGTCTAAGTTCAGGTCACTTTCGGAGGAGACTCATGCAGAGATCAACATCTTCTCTGTGGCGAGCGGCCACCTTTACGAACGTATGCTCAACATCATGATGGTCTCGGTCATGAAAAATACAAAACACTCCGTTAAGTTCTGGTTCATCGAGCAATTTCTTTCACCGTCATTCAAAGAATTCATACCACATCTAGCTGAGGAATATGGGTTCAAATACGAAATGGTGACATACAAGTGGCCACACTGGCTACGCTCTCAAAAAGAGAAACAACGCGAAATCTGGGGCTACAAGATCCTCTTCCTCGATGTCCTCTTTCCGCTCTCCCTCGACAAGGTCATCTTTGTCGACGCAGACCAGATCGTCCGTACTGATATGATTAACCTCATCAATCACGACTTGGAAGGCGCGCCTTATGGCTTCACACCCATGTGTGATTCCCGCACGGAGATGGAGGGCTTCCGTTTCTGGAAACAGGGATACTGGAAGAACTATCTACGTGGCCAGCCATACCACATCTCAGCGCTATACGTCGTGGATCTTCGTCGCTTTAGGCAACTCGCTGCTGGCGACCGTCTCAGACAACAATATCACCAGCTCAGCGCAGACCCTAATAGCTTGTCAAACCTTGACCAGGATCTGCCGAATCACATGCAGTTCGTGATTCCAATCCACAGCTTACCACAAGAGTGGCTATGGTGCGAAACATGGTGCAGCGACGAGAGCCAAAAAGAAGCGAGGACTATTGACCTCTGTAATAACCCGCAGACGAAAGAACCCAAATTGGACCGCGCGCGCAGGCAAGTTCCGGAGTGGACAGTCTATGATGATGAAATTGCGGCGTTAGATAGGCGGAGAAAGGGTCTGGGCGGTCCGCAAAAGATTCTTGGTGATGACGAAACGAACCCGAAGAGTAGGAGATTTGGCGAGGAGGATGTAAAGACAAGGACGAAAGATGAGTTGTAAGAGCTATATGTATCCATATGTTGAGCATACAGCGTCGTAGATGATATATGTGAAATGACATATAGAATCTGAATCCAAAGACTAAAGTCAAATTTTCTATTGGCCAACACCCCGAACTTCTGGCTAGAAGTTGAGACCCTCCTTGAGGGCAATGAAATCTCTCTAATGATCTTCCGCACTTTACTAGGTCAATGGTACCACTGTCTGACAATCTTGAATGCCGTCGGTCAAAATGACAAGCTCACTCGTCGACTTATCGAAGGAGGGGTAGGCTAAGACTCGCGTCATGTTCTAATTTCTTCGAGTCTCCGTATCACAGTTCGCAAGAATCCAGACGCCAAGAATGCAATGATTGCGAAGTGAAGAGACTGTACTCGTCGTCGGTATATGGCGCACTGGCTAAAGGGGCAAGCCGAGCCGTGTGCCACTCTGGCTATTGCTTATGCTGTCACACGTAGGTCCTGCATGTCATGTATATAGTCATATGAGTGCAAAATTCTGCGAGAGTCTATACAAGGCTCTTTTAGCTTTTAGTTTTAAAGTTGAAAGGCCCAATCAGTGCCAATATCGCAGTTCTCACTGCCAGTAATTCCAGTATTGACTTATTGTTATTGCACAAGGGAAGAAGCCCCTAATCTATGTAGCCGGATTTTTTCAGCTAGTTTTATGTGCCCCGGCCATGGGCCCGTTTCCGGCACCCCCGGGTCTCCGGGGGTTATTCTGCGGCGTTCGAAAGGCCCATGTAAGCCCGTGGGTTCTTGGCGGGCCGGAACGACAACCCTATAATAAGCCAGCTGTCTTTACTTCATCTCATATTGTTAACCGAAACCACAACACAAAAGCGAAGCCGGAGCTATATTAGGCAATGAAAACTAAGGCTGTTCTGACATATAATCTGTGGATCTCCTTCTTCGCCGAATTGGGGCCCAAGTCTTTTATGGTTCCGTTGACAACTTGTAAGCTTATTACTATTCGGTTCTCTTTCAAGGCCGTTAACTGTCAAGCCCTTGTTACGTAGGACCCAACTTGAGGCATCATGCAAATACGTATGCCGGTAATATTGTTTGCACGACATAGGCTGACGCATTAGCCTTGTTGCTGATGCCGTCATGCTCTTGGTGAAAGTTGTAATAGCCTACTCGTCTTCGCTACAACTCGATTTGGGCTGGCGATAACCAATCATCAAAGACCATGTAGTTCTTAGCAAGGGCTGTTTACGGCGGTAGCATACAACAACATGGAACGTGAGGTTCTTTCTATGCGCCGAGCTACGAACAGACTTACTTGGACAACAGACAGTAGTGCTGGGATCCAATCGTAAGCAGAAGGCAAAATGGTCTAGCCTCTTGTTCAAGTGCAATTATCGTATAGTATTAGTATAGTTATTCAATTCTATGACGGATAGGCTAATTTGCGGCAGCACCCTCCAAGTATAAATAAACGGGCTTTTCCCCATGGAAAATTACGTTGTGAGAACAGTAGCAGACACAGAACAACCAAGAAATACAACCATCAACAACAGATATCTTCTCCTTCTAAGCACAACATGAAGACCACCTTCGTCCTTTCCCTAGCCACCATGGCCACTCTTGCTACCGCCAACGGCGTCATCGACGTCTATAGTGGCTCTGGTTGCACCGGCAGTCTTGCCAGCGGCTCCTATGTGCCTCCCGCCAACTGCGATGGCGGCTGCGTCTCGGGCTCGTGGGCAAGTGCTCGAGAAGGCTCTCACGACTCCGGCTACATCTGTGCGTGACTCCTACTGTGAAATATATCTGTGATTGACGTTGAAACTAACTACATATGTCGCTTCAGTCACCGTTTATAGCGACTCGTCGTGCTCCAACGATGCCAGGGCCGTTCGGCCTGGGAATTGCGTCTCCGGTACCATACAATCATTTAGCTACGATTGTGGTAGCTAAGCACTGGACCAAACTGCTTCTGGCTTCTTGCAAGTTATGTGTTCTGTGGAGGCTTGCGGAACCACATGTGTCAGGCGGGGGGGAGCTTAGGTAGCCCAGTCCAGAAAGGTCTTTTGTTTGATTTGCTCGTTTTATTTGTGGAGAAGTATCAGAATGGTCAATTGTCGCTCGTTATGCCCACAATATCCCCTATACACTGATTGATAAAAGGCTTATGTTTGTATTCAAGGACAAAGATTCAAAGTTGTACCGAATGTCACACGGCCAAGACTGCCAAGGCCTGTTAGTTACTAGCGCCAGGGTCGTACAGTTGGAGGTACATACTATTGGTCGGCAATGGAGTCATATGGACAGGTTGCCGCCTACGCTACTGCAGGAAGACCAACAGTAAAAGGATGGAGGCCCGACCTAAGGGTTTGGGCTCTATAAACTTCAAGCATAAATAGCTAGGTCAATCGCCGACTGAAAGGAAGGGAAATCATGGACCTTCAGAGACCCTAAAGAATTATTAGCTGAATAGAACTACTATTGCTCCAAGTCCTAGAATCTAGCCCTTGTCACACCGAACATGCTTTAGCTTGCAATACAAATATGAGTCACCATTCGCGAATAGCTTGAGTCGTATGTGGTTTTAATGATAGTTATCCTTATTGTGCATAAAGACGGTAAAATAGAAAGAGATAAGAGTCATTTCGTTGCCGTTTGAGGACCTACGTTCTGCTTTACAAGGTGTCAGAGACCCTGTACTTGAGGTGGATGATTGTCACACGGACCCAAGGGACTAGGACTGCACCCAAGACCCTCTGGCCCAGGACTCCAATATCATGTACATAATCATATGAGTGGCAAGACTTGTACGAGGCCTTAGCTTCTTAGCCACCCGTATATACCTGATCGAATGAAACAGGCTATACGAGAGCGAGGGGGTGAAAGCGAGGCTTTCGCATATATAGACCTTAGGTCGCCGCCTGGCTGAAGGGGAGGACTAGATCTTCATGGCCCTCTGGAAGCCCTAATCTAAAGTCTCTTCCAAGCCAGTGATCTTGAGTTTTCCTTACATTAGAGATATAGTTATGTAATCTGATTAGCCACCGTTTATGTCGTTAATGTAATATAATAGTATTTATATAATGAGATCAAACTTGTGACGGAAAACGACGCCGTTACCGCCAGCATGGCAGTAACGGTATATAGGTCCACATCTCCGCGACAAAACTTACGACTATCTAAGTCCGTATCTCTATTAATGTCACCAAAGTTCCTGTAATCGATAACGCCCTAGAATCCCACATGAGGTTTACCTATGTTTGCTGAGCATCACGCATATTTCTACAATTGGAAACCTTATCAGAACTCCTGTATTAATCTGAAAACAACTACAATACAGATTACACAAACCCTGATTCGACCCCTTTACTCTTCGTTCGGGTCAATCCTCCACACAGCACAATTGGACGTAACAGTCCCGCCCTGCTTATACTGCGTGCTAGACTTGTCACACTCATCAATCGCCCGCCGGAAAATGCGACCGCACTCGTCTTTCGCGCTGCCTCCGTCGATCGTAAAGCGACACCCATTCATCACCGTGACGCTCAGCTTGATTGTCACATCACAAAGACCTATGAAGAAACACTCGGCACCCGAACCGCCCGTCGGGTCGCTGTTGTAGTAGTTGTAGTTGAGCGTGTGCACCGTGTCCTTATTGCTCGCATCCAGCACTGTTCCCTCGTAGGTCCCGCAGAAATCGTCCACGGCGTTGATCATGTCGCCCCGGTCCGTCTCAGCGCCGCTGTTATAGCAGTGTCTGACCTCCGTAGACGGATCGGGACTGGGCGGTGTGGGGTTCGGGGTCGGGTGTGGGGTCGGCGCCGGTGCCGGTGGGGAAATCGACTCGGAGGGCCCCGCGCCCGAGTTTGGGTCTACATACACTGGCGGTGGAAGACTGAACTCGTAGGCGCAGAAGTCGTCTTCATCTTCTTCGTCTTCGTCTTCGGGTTCGTCGCCCTCGGGGTCGTCGGGACTCGGATCCGGCGGACCGGTGGGGAGAGGGTCGGCTTCGTCTGGAGGAGTGGGCCGCGCTGGAGGAGACGGATCGATCGGGTCGGCGAAGTCGTTTCCTCCATCCTCGCAATCTAGTAAGCAGGGTTGGTGACAGAATATGATGCAGAGCTTGCCGCATCCTGACTTGCAGATCGGTCCCGGTGGCCCGGGTTTCCAGGTCACGACTGGGAAATGCGGCGTGGGGTCTGAAGGGTCCGGTTTGGTGAAGGCGTATGGGAAGGGGGGAGGGGTGATTGTTCTGGTGACGGGCGGGTGTGTGACACCGGGCTTTTTCTCGGGATTGGGATCATCAGTGATGACGAAGGGCGGCGGTAGTATACTACTTGTCGGGTAGAAAGTGGAGCTGGTCGAGGGATTTGGAGTGATGGTCGAATCTAAAGAGGAGACGGTGTATGACCACACTGGTATTAAGGTGGTCTTAATAGGCGGGATCGTGAGAGTTGTGGTCTGGATAGTCCGAGTCCAGCCGGTTGACGTCGACCACGCGACATCCAGAGACGTCACGTACGGCGGGAACGTGATGGTCGTCGTTGTGGAAAGCGTCAGGGGGGGCAGGATAAAGGTACAGGGAGGCTCGCAGTTGATCACTGGATTAGGCTCCTTCCAGATGGACGGATCTATATAGACAATCCCGCCACAACCACCTTCAGAGGCGCCGCTCTGGCCTCCGCCGCTACCCGGGTCTGAGCTGCAAGTGGTGTTCCCGTCTGGAGTATCGCCCGATCCCGATCCTGAGAAGAGATCAACACTCCAGATCATTGTACCACCGAAGCAGTGGCTACTGGCCCAGGCCTTCTTCATTGCAATCGTCTCGGAATCGTCATATCCGATCCATTGGTCGCTCCAGACAAGGTATTTCATCATGGCCTCTGAGTCCAGGATCGGCTTGACCCCTATCTGAGGAATTAGATCCTCGATCTCCCTTAGTGACATGACGCCACCAAATGCCGTGCAGGGCCCAGGCCGGCTGGGACCAGTCCATTTACAGCCCACGTGCACGCAATTGACGTCGTCAACAGTATAGCCTCTTCCATAGTAAGCAAGACCCATATTGACCTTGGAAGGGTCGATTTTGTCATACCACAGAGGTAACGTCCAGTTGGCCAGTTCTGGAATGTTGGTTTGGCCAATGATAACCGGCCCGACGTCTTTGATGGCTTTGTCCCAAGGCCCGTGAAGGTCATAAGACAGCAGCCCGAAGAAATCCACGTATGGTTCCATAGCTATAGGGTCAAACCATCTAAGATACCAGTAACTTGCCGGGATCGTGGCGCTTATCCCGTACGTGGTACCGAATGCCGCACGCATCTCTTTGACGAGCGAGACGAAGTTTTCCGTGTCCGCGGTGTCGCCACTTCGATCAGACGCCCCAGGATACTCCCAGTCGATGTCAACACCCTGGAATCCGTACTCGTCCATGAAACTCTTGAGCGAGGTGATGAATACAGCGCGGTTGCTTGCAGTACTGGCAAGCCGACTGAAAGTGTACTGGGTAGGGCCTGGATCATTGAAGTCCCAGCCGCCGATGGAAAGCCATGTCTTGAGCTTGGACGATTTCAGATTCGTGAATTGCTTGTAGTAAGGCACATCACGAGAGTCGGTAGGCGCCACTTTGAATGTGTTGGGATCTATGCTCACGAATGCTAAGTTTAGATGCGTGAGGCCTGTCGTATTGATCTGTGATGGGCTGATCCGCTGACACTCCCGTCCGTAGTTGTTTGATACCTGGTAATATCCAATAGACCGGCCCAGCGCCGAGCTACCGCCACAAGAAGGCGCAGATGCATCGGAACAGGAACCGAAGCCTTTCTGACAAGGAGCATCGGGATGGGGAGAGTCGCAGAAGTCGGACCCTACCTACAAGAAGGTGTCAATAGATCGACCATATCCAAAGACGACGTTGGAAGTATCATGGACAGTGACCACTATCAATGTGGTCGAGACATCTGTTTCTCAATATAATAAAAGCCAAACATACCCCGCAAAATCCGTAATAGCTACAGCATACATTGAGAGGGCAAGACACTGCTCCGTTTAGGCTGTCTCGCCCGCAAGCAGCCTTAGCATCACCTGTGTTACCCAGTAAGCTTTCAAAGAATCCTCAAATCTAGACATAATCGAAGTTAACCTACAGTTACTCGTACAATTTCCTTTGCCACAGTTCTCCGGCCCGTAGCCACAATTACTAGCCGTGTTACAGCAGGATCCATCAGAGCAGGGATTGCCAGCGCTACAATGGCCAATGTCATCCTGACGCGGTAAAAGGTTATGAACAACCGGGCTTGAAGTACTAAGCGTCGCGTTGTGACTGATCATGGCAGAGCTGCGTGCGGTAGCCATGGTCGTGGTCGCTTTGAGTGTCTTCGTATGCTTTTGCTGGAGTGTGTCGGAAGTGAAGTTACCAATCACTCTGTTTACGTAGGAAATGAAAGGAATGTGTGCCAATAAGTCTATATAGCCGTGGGTGATGTCGAAGATAGGAAGAGGAGGCGGTTTGGCAAGGGCCTCGAATCTCTGCTGAACTGGCGCTGTCACGTTACTCGCAACCGTCTCGCGCTTCAGAAGCTCGATATGTTCCTCAATCTGTTGAGATCTCCTGTCAGCAGTTGTAACGTATTATCGAAGGCACAAGATTATCGATTCTTACCTCTTCCTTCGTTAGTGGTCGCTCGAAGGTCGCCACGGTGCCATTCTGGTAGACCACGCTGATGAACCTCGAGGCTTTTTCAAGTGACCGCCTATAATTCGACGTCTTACTCATCTGGATCCCGGATTCTGTCCATAAAACAGCAGCGCTGACGGCAGTTGCCATGTCATCCCACTCTGTTTGAAAAGAAAAGGGGTAGGTCCCACTTGGTGGTGTAGCTTTGAACGTGTTTGTGATATACTTGCGCAAGATGCTGTGGACGTTTCCTTGGATGTCCTAGAGAAACGGAGGTCCCTTAAGTTCTCATCTTCTCAATGGCGCAATGGAAAGGTTAACGCACTTGTTCTGAGAAAGTCCCTCCGAATTGTTTTCCTCCACATCTACCATTCTGCGGCGCACAATATGTCTGTGCCGTCGCGCCGCCCTGAACGGTACTATTAGGGGCCAGTCAGTTTTCACAGAGTAGATGCCGTCGAGGCCACAATGTTTTCAATCGAAGGCTTACATAGCGGGAGGCCATTCGTCGCACGTCCAGATCATTCCACTGGGACCCGTATTCGCCACGTTGGCGATCACATTATACCCAGCTTGACCCATCATTAAGTTGTTCGGATTCCACCGAAGCCCGATGTAACTACCGAAGCCCCACGATGTATGAGACGCGACTGTCGGCGGCTGGTCGGTTTGCGGGCAAGGATGTGAAACCTTCCAACGAGACGGGCATGCTGTATTTCGCCTTGTTCTTTTTCTGTTGGCATTTGTGTCGTAAGTCAACGTGATATAGTCTTGCCCTCCATTTTGACCCTGATTCAACCTGCCAATATTACCGGCAGCAGGGTTCCCCACTATGGGTGAAAGGGGATTCACTTGATTGACATTGCGACAGACCGAGGGCATCTTTGCACAATTGTATATCAAAAGGGGCTGCGTCGATGGGGGCTGGCAAGAAGCATGTTCGATTTTGAGAAGAACAAGAAGAACCAACCATAGAACGGCTGTTGGCCGTATCCACTGACCGTTAGACGCCATTCCTGAAATTTTCATCGGCATGAAGACGAACATGCGATGCGCATAGAACATAGGAAGTTCCAAGCTTGACCCGGGCAATCGACAGCTCATAAACCAACGTGTCGCTGAGAAACATCCTCCGAATGCCGCCGCTCATCCCACACATAGAATTTAATTCTTATCAATTTGGTAATTCAATTACTGCGGTGGCGTGTCGCTTGTCTATCGGGTATCGAGAGCCTTACGCTAACGCGGAGTTCTTAGATCGCTATCTCAGACCGGTGAAAGCTGACCGTCACATCGCGAACACATGCAATGTGACACTGAGCGGATCACATCATGGCCGGATCCTACGGCCGGCGAGGCTCGCCAATGAGGAACCCAATCTTCGTGTACTAGTGTTCAGCCGCAGCTTACGTTGAAGCAAGTGACGGCCCCCAGGGCACAAACTAATTAAATCCTACGGCTTCTAGACCTCAATCTTCAAGTCAGGTGTGGCATTGTAGTATTCCTACTTACAGCCTACCGAACCGCTCCTAAAACTACCAACCTCTCAGAAAGAGACACCCGGGCTCCTGCTACGCTTCGCGCCCTGATAGGGAAATTTTCATCTCGCACGACCATGCACGGGAAAATGGTTAAATGCGCAGTAAGGAGTTAAAGCTTTCTTGGGAGTGCTTAAGCAGACCTCACAAGCGGAACTCTTTTCAGCCCCCTCAATCATCGATCTGCCTTTGCACTCATCACCACCGTATTAGGTAGTCAATGATAATCATGTATGCTACTCGCGTCTTCTCGAACCTGCTCCTTGCAAGCTGCGTATCAGCATCGATTCTCGAACTCCATGGGTTCGAGATCGTAGAGTCACAAGGCTTGTTGCAAAGGCATGCTGAGATACTCCGGCGGCAGACAGCAGGCAGTAATGCGACCTGCCGCTTCAGTATGCCGACAGATATCTGGACGACTTGCGCCAGTCTGCTCTCCGAATTCAACATCACTCTTAGCTACTTCAGAACGGCCAATCCCAGTATCGGCCCAAGCTGTGCTGGGTTTCAGCCTGGAGCGGCATATTGCATTTCGATAAGTAAGTGTTCAGAGCGCAATCATGGCTTTTGCCTCGGCTAACTCGTGTTTCAGCAACCGGGAGTGCCGTTCCCATCTCCACGAATGGCATGTGTGGCGCTCAGCAGAACTGGACGAGCACCTGTATGGGAAGCCAATGGGGGGATTGCTGTGGGGTTGGCGGATAGTATGTAGTCTTCCCTTCCAAGTGACGGGTCCTTGTTTAACGAGCGCCGTTCGCTTCGTTCGAGCAGCTGCGGCACAGGAGAAGACTACTGCGGCCCCGGAAACTGTCAAGAAGGCACTTGTGACGGCGCGCCGATCTCCTATAGTACCGACGGGCTCTGCGGCAGCCAGAACATGTGGTACGAATGTCCACCCAAGTTTGGGTCTTGCTGTAGTAAAGATGGTTATTGTGGCAACACTATCGACTACTGCGGGACTGGATGTCAGACTGGGTCTTGCAACTCGTCGACCACGACAACAACCAGCTCAACCACCATGAGCGCCATGCCTACGCAGACACCAGGATCTGTTTCCAAGGATGGGATCTGTGGCTACACTGGCAAACTGGTTTGCAAGGGCTCGACTTTCGGCGACTGTTGCTCAGCAGCGGGATACTGTGGATCAACCGAGTACGCCTGCTTGGATATCTTGGGTTGGTGAGTTTCGCTATTTTGCCACATCTACACACCTCAAACAGACATCTAATTCGTAACAGCCAACCCGAGTACGGTGTATGTAATGTGACCGGATTTTTAAATTCGACTAGTTCCAGTTTGACTACAACCGCGAGCGTCATGTAAATCCTGGATTAGAAGAAGAGCTATTTCGCAAGTCGTTGTACATGAGGTAATACTTTACTTCAGATACACTCTGATAGCTAGTATCTATAACACACAAATTGAATTTAACGAGATGTGCACAGCCATCTGATCACAATGATAGCACTCCAAATCAACTGACCCGTGTCCGATGAGACTTTCCTTGCAAAGATTCATGTATCAAATTGGATATCCCTTTCGTCCGTAATTAATCGCTCGTATATGGCAGACTGTCACCAGTACTGAACTAGTGCGTAGTAAACTGGGCGGCGCGGGTAATACGAACACAATCAGTTTAAGGCATCGAGGTGCTCGTCCGCTGGGTAAAGAAAAGCTTGAAAGGGATGAGAGATTGCAAATGATGAGCAAGCGTAGAGGTTTTTTCTATACCCTTTCGTTACGGTAACAAGTGGGTAGTTTAGTACTTGATGCAACGGCTTGCCATCTTAGCATTAATATGCTAGTGCATCGGTCGTCAACAATTTTAGATACAATTACACTGACTAGAAATCAAAAACGCGGTATCATTATGCTCGGACCATGGGCGAGCCAGCGAAATGATCCCTCGTCCAGCCAGGTGGAGTTATCTCGTGCAGATCCCACTGTTGCATCAATTCTCCCGGCCCCCGTGGTAGAGTAATTTCACCCGTCACCTCCTCATTTTTCCAGATCATACAGCTTCTTTGATTCCTCCTCCGATATTCGGATCCAGACAAAATACAATGCAGAGGCTTATACTTCTGTATATCTCGCGTCGGGAGGCGCGCACACGTGTCGGTCTCCGCCCATATTCCTCCCTCGGCGACGGTTTCCACCAGCTCTATTCTCGACACCCAATCCTCGGTCCTCTCTGGATTCGTCGGTGATGGCACCCGAGCGACGCAGTGACCTTGACTGAATAGGCCCATATCCCAGACTGGAATCGGATAACTTGCGTTGGACATGAAATCGCGTCGAATCCAGGCCGCATGGTCTTTCAAGTCACCCTGGTCCACTGGCTTCACGTCCATAATCCACAGTCTTTCTAGATTGCTAATGTTGCGATGTGCAAAGTCTCTTAGGACCTCCTTTATTGGGGGCAAAGCAGATGGCAGTTGCTCTTGTTGTCCTATGTGAGGAGTTCGAGCGTGATTTTCTTCGCATTCTATCGCCCATGCGCCCTGATTAGATGGGCCGGGTTGGCGTAACGAGAGATTTATCAGACATGTTTTGAGCAGAGGCGTGTGGATGACCTGACGACATAGATCTTGACTTGATGGATTGGTAGAGAAGATGGCGGGGCAGAGTACTGGAAGGCGTAAACGCAGGTGCTTCAGCCGAGGGAGTACAGCACGGATTGAATCGCACAGATGAGGATGAACTTGCGCCATGTCCGGGGTTGAGGTAGGGGCTGATATCGGATTGAAGCTGCTGCTGTGTCTTATGTCAATCTCTAAGCCCGTGCAGGATTCTGGTAAGCTGTCGATGATAGAGGCGATCTCGGGCATGGCAGTACAGGGAAACGGCAAATCGACGGATATAGATACAATGGCCGAGTTCAAGTCTGCTATGAATGAACAAAGCTTTCGCAGACTGGCGTTCCGGACATTGGCCTTGTGGATGGCTGTGGATGGATCGCTAGGATTGACGCCAATAGCATCCATCGTCACAGTTAGAGATGTGACTTCACAACTCATGTGGCTATTTACGAACATTTCAAGACGATCCTGGTCCAAGACGACGTGTCTGTA
This sequence comes from Xylaria castorea, assembly GCA_022495115.1. Lineage (NCBI taxonomy): Eukaryota > Fungi > Ascomycota > Sordariomycetes > Xylariales > Xylariaceae > Xylaria > Xylaria castorea. The sequence continues at coordinate 66,307 of MU382672.1, forward strand.
TAGAACAGACGAAGCGAGTGGCCGCCATTTCTGGCAGCACAGGATGGAGGAGATCAATGGTGTTTTGCCTTTTTTGCTATCTAGGGCGAGTAGGTTGAAGATTTCTAACAGTACGTCTGGTACAAGTTGGGCGATGGAGGATGTCTGCAAAGCTGCCATGGCGATGGCGATGGCGATGGCGATGATGTTGTGACTGAGAGGGCGAAAGGATCAGGAATGTAAGGGGAAGTGTGTAGCCTTATATGCATGCAACCCAAACCCACAGTGTCAGCTGTCACCTGTGGCGGGCCGACAAGGCCTAAGGAATTTAGGTACCAGACGGGGTACTTGATGTAGGCTTCACAATAGTGGCTGGGCGTACTGAGATGATGGTGATGTTGATGCGTCGGTTTGCCTGAACATCTAATGCAATTTAAGTTGATGTAGGCTGCAGAGAGTGGTGTAGCTCTGAGGTTCGGCCAAATCTGTTAATTGTAAAACCATAGTATTTGCTTTCTAGCTAAAAGCTTAGAAAACTAAAGAGAATACACCATTTCCTTTTATATCACTAGTTGTAATATGGCTAAGCAACCAGTCGAAGCCCGATCGTTACACGGAACAAACCCCAAGATTTATGCAAAATACGTGAAAAAAATAAACAATAATGAAACGTACAACACCGAGGATTCGCTGGTCGTCACCGACCCAACTACTAATTCAGCTCTCACGGGCTTGTCTATGGGAGAGCGGACGGGATCCCGAATTTTCCAGTGGATATGGTCGTACGTGACAGATCGAAGCATCATATGAGTTTATAAAGGGGTAGTCTCGTAGTGTAGCAGCCTTAAGATCTTAACCGTGTTTAAAAATAATGCAACTTTCCTGATTAGAAAACAAGTTTAGTAGCCCTGTTCTTGAATGAAGTAGTCTTTAGTTCATATCTTCTTTTAAGAATAGCTATACTTAAAGACTTCACTTGATCTCAATTTGCACTAATTAAGGCTTCGCACTTATTTAAATGCGTAATCTTCAGATTAGGAACATTCATTGGCAAGGCGAACAGCGAGGCCCCTAACACATTAGAGCTCAATTTGCTACTTTGCTCCTTTAAAAGGCAGACAGGAAGTCTATCTGATAAGATGCAATTCATCTATCTTCTACTTTAATACCTATCCACCCTATTTCCATTTCATACCTGGTCACCCGGAGCCAATCATATGAACCCATACACATGAATAGTTGAGACAGCGAGTAGGTTGTGCAGTAATTTTGCTTATCAAAACACATCGAGGTACCCTCCATCTTGATGTGTGCAAGTCGTCTATCGGAAAGACACTCTTGGTCAACTAGATACAGCCTTAGAACTTAACCCCTCGCAAGCTGCAAGCTATGCACCGACGTTGTTCAACTGCATTAAGCAGTCGTTATTCCATCATACTTTCTTTTGACCCACAACCGAGGAGATGGATAACGTATTCCGCATTCGCCCAGTGAAGGGTGAGTTAGTGCAGGCGGAACTTTCACGCCTTCGCGGACTATGGTATCAATAAAGACTAATTGCTCATTCGTAGACCGCCTCTGATCATCTAGAGGCGGGCGCCCACGTAATAATCGGGGCATATAAGCGATCATGTATAGATTATGATCGTGGGATATTGTTGGGTTACATGAGGCACCTATTTGTAGAAATCGATTGTGCGAGCTTCACTGCCTAGTTGAAATGGCGTCGGATGATTTCTTGTGCTGTAGGGGAGAAACTCTGTTGCAACAAAGGCGTAGGGTCAATACCGGCTGCTACGAGAAGTGACCGCACTGCCGTCGCAACACGGAAAGCCAACTGGCCATGTAGCATCTCCGTCTCCAAAGTCTGTCCAACGTATACGAAGACTTTGTCTACTTGGCTTGTGACGGCCGGGTTTTGCCTTCCCAATCGTCAGCAAAAAAAGAACATGGGGCCTCAGGTTTCTACTACACAAAATTCTGAACGGGAGACAAATGTTGTGTTTGCACTTTTGAAGATAGAGAGGGGATACTCACTGTTCAATCAACTCGACAAGGTAACCGTAGGCATAGGGCGCTGCCTCTTCATCATTAGTGACAGGAAGTGTATTGACCCTAGGTCGGGATTAGCAGGGTATGGATATTAAGAGTTATAAGGGATGGTACCATTGGTTTATCACGGCCTGGGGATCCTCCACACTCTGTTTGTTGAAGTGAAGAATCTTGGCGATAGCAGCACATGCATTTTCTATGTCAAAGTTAGTTTCGTACGTCACTAAAGATAGAGCTACTAATGTTAAGAATGTACAGTCGGACGAGAAACATACCGGTAGCATAAACAGCTTCTTCGCCACGCGCGTCAGGTACCTGTGTAACCTGGAAGAGATATGGTAAGGAGGACGCAAGGAATTGGGACCAGGGAGCGCCACCATGATGGGCTGCTACTCCAATTCCATATCTATAGACTTGTTAATGATTGTCGTGAACACGTCGTGTTGGTATTAGAGAGCTTGAGGATAACAATTGTGGCTCATATTGGTCGCGTATTGTCAGAAGAATGAATTAATCGTAAACTTACGCAGCAGCTTGTCTGATTGCGGCAGATGAGTCCTTACAACCCTCAAGAAGTGCCGTGCTTATGAGTTGAGCATAGCGTACGCTTTCTGGACCACAATACTCCAGGACGTCATCCATAATACAAAGACCCCATTGGCGCTGTGTTGGATCCCGGGATGTGAGAAAACTCTCGTACGTTCCCAGGAGGCGCTCCCAAGGTTGGAGAAACTCCGCACCGTGGTTCTTGAATATGGAGTGGAAGGCTTTGTTCATATCGGAGAGCAGAGTCTGATCATCCTCAATGGCTAGTAGAAGGTCTTCGGCCTCATCCTCTACATCTTCGGCAGTAGCGCCAGCTCGATCTTCTTCACGTTGGGTAACACGATCCTTGTAATCTTCGATGGCAGAATGCACGCCGTCTATGAATTTGCCCATATGCTCCAGAGTGAGGCAACGCTTGCCTATGACCTCGACAGATTCGTAGAAGCACTGGTACATTTCAGCGAGAGCATCAATGGCTGGCTCTGCCGTCAGGACTTCGAGTAGCTTGTCTACCGTTCCGGCCCACAAGCCACGAAGCTCGTTGGAATCCGGTCCGTAGGCTTTCTTGTAAGAGCTCAAAAGCTGCGGTACAAGCTTGGCTGAAATAAAGCGGACGGGATCGTGGAAAAAGAAGGCAAGACCCGGCAGCGCAATCTTCTCCATGATATCGGCAACATAGGGGGCGAAATGGTTCTCAAGAGTTTGCGCATACACCACAAGTAATTCGATTGCCATGTGCTTATCGTCCATAGTACTGGTTCGGATACCAATCATCTTCCCTTTGAGTGGGACTAACTCCCATCCATCTTCTTGCTGAATTTGTTCAATTTCGTCATCTGTGTCAAGCAGCTGGATGTCTGCCTTGGCGCTTGCCAACTCGACCAAAGGTGGCATAACGCTGGGCAAGAAGTTGAGGAAATCGACACCCATCACCCGACACATACGGCCCCAGCAATGCATGAGATACTGCGCTTGGGGATCGTCGGGGTCGGTAATATTGTCTTGAATATTGGCCAAAAGTTTCACCAGTGTCATCGTATCCTGTCCAAGCCGCTCCTTGCCAACAGCTAGCGCTATTAGAGTAGCGCATTCCATAGCCTTGGCACGAAGCAATCTGAACTCCTTCTCGTTTTCGCGTTGTAGGACATTAACGAGCAGCGGCATAAGAGTGTCGTAGTATTTGGAGAATGCGGCCTCGGCGGCGTCGGCAATGGTTGCGATTGTGGAAAGCGCTTGTTCCTGGACGTAGCGCTTGTCGTTCTGTAGAAGCTGGAATAGGTGTGAAAGAAGGTCGTCGAGATAAGGCTCCAGTATACTCTTCTCTGCCTCCTCACAGAAATTGACAAGCGCTGCAGCGGCATGTGCTTTGACGCGACCCTCGGGCGAATTCAAGACGGGAATGATGGCCCTGAGGATGGCATCATAGTACTCCTTCTGCATCGTTGGCGCAAAATCAGTGCTCATCTGACCGAGCGCCTGACATCCAGCCCAACGAACCCGCGGGTGGGAATCCTTTAGGGCGGGGACAACAAGCTCAAGGACCTTATCTAGTTCCTTGGTCATCAAATCACGGCAACCTTCGGATATGGCAGAAATGGCCATTAGCGCAGCATGGCGGTCTTTCCAGGCCATAGAGGTCATCATCCTGGGAAGCCAATGAAATGTAGGAAGCAGAATGGTTTCGCCTCCAAGTTTGTTAGCAAGCCGGTCCATGCATTGCTCGCCAGCCACATGGTTTAAGTCACTTTCTTCTGAATCCAGATCATCGTTCGACAGCCACTCAGCCGCATCCTCGTCATCCTCGCCGAGATCGGTCATCAGACTAAGACATTGCGTTATCATGTCGTTCGTATATGAAGCGTCTTTTCGGCACATGGACGGGGCATAATCGGCGAAGGTGGCCATGAGCTCGAGAGCGTTCTGGCGACACAGATCAGACAGATCTTTGTCCTGGATCACACTCACACTGAACATGACAAGGTTATGGAACAGAGGTTTAAACATTTTAGGCGATGATTCGGCCAACTCAATCAGAGCGAGTAAGGCCTTGCTAAGGTCTTCGGAGTCATGTGAGTCTTTGATAGGGGGTAGGATATTCAAGACATCAGGAAGAAGCGAGAAGTACTTCGGCTGGGTCTTCTTGGTTAGGTTTCGGAAGAACGAAGCGAAAGCCTCCATAGCGGCCAGCTGTACCGCGACCGAATTATCTTTAAACCCACGGCTAAAAGCATCTATCACCGCAGCCTCGTGCTGCCTCTCTATTATGCCGGGTGTTGTTGCAAATACACGGAAAGCCGTCTCGCGCTGACCGACGTCGTTTGCCATACTAAGGTTAAACAGAACGCCGAGGATCTCGGGCCACTGGTCATCTGCGACTAGATTAGAATGAATTTCAGCTGAGATATGATGCACTCGACGTAGTCTCCTTCTCTCCACAATAAATAGAGGCACACGGTTCAAACATATCAACCCAACAACTCAAGGAGATATGGCTGCATGGTGTCGTTGTTCTGAAGAATCGTTCTAAGGCTTTCCGAAAGGAAAAACACTCGTACGCCTAGGAATCATTGGGGCGGGAGGTAGAGTAGTAAAATGACCAGCTTAGAGGGCTTGCGACAGACAGATAAAACAGGTAAGACCCCCGGTCGGCGCAGAGCAGACCCAAGAGCGGTACGGATGCGATAACTCAACCAAACGATGGGAGTTCAAAGAGAGAGGGCGCACTGACTATTTTCGGAGTATTGCCGGGCAACATCGGCCACAGCATCACCGATCTTGTTCCTGACCAGGCGATCGGACTCATGGGCTAAGCTCTCGAGCACCCTCTGGCGAATGACTTGGGCTTGTTCGGGCGGCAGGGAAACGAAAATCTCGGCATTGTCGCCCTTGTCGGTCTTGCGCGTTTTGGAAGCGATGCGACGGAAAATGACGGCAGCAAAAGAACGGAGCTGGAGGGCGGGGCGGGGTCAGGTCAGTCTCATCATGATCACGCAGTGTCGGCAAGGCCAGGCGCTTGCTGGCAGGCGAAGGGAGGCTAGTTACCGATGATTCAGGGGCGCCGGCGATCTGCTCGGCCAGGCCCATCAACAGGATCTCGGGGCGCGTTGCGGTCCAGTTGCTCTGCAGGTGGTCTTCGGCCTGGGACCGCACCGAGTTGTCAGGCGACTGTAGGGCTTGCAAGAGCTGGGTCAGCTCCGCAGAGATCTCGAGCGGGAGCAGAGACATGGCGGGCGGCGATGTCCTCCTCTCTGTTCCGCTATTTATCGAAGGGGGAGGGGGAGGGAGAGGAGCGGTCGGTGAGGATGGAAATTTAGGAGGGAGAGAAGATCTAGGTAGATAGATATTTAGTCGAGTGTGCCCCGCAGGGCTAAAGACGCGACTAGGAGGATTGTAACTACGACTTGGATCGAGGCAAGACAGCCTCGGAGGCGTTGGTGGGCCCGTTGTAGCTCGAGGACTTCAATAATGCGGTAGAACCAATTGTGGTGTTGCGCGCTGTCCAAAGCTGGGAAGCAACACGCGGAGACTGGTGTGAATTAGAATTATGTCGTGGTTCAATGTGTTGTTGTTGTTGATACAGTACGCAGGTACCTTTGCGGGCGTAGATACTGCCTTGGAGGGGTTTGGGATGGGGGGTCCTTTTTTGCGAGAGAGGGAGAGGGGACACCAAAAAAAATAGCGGCGGGATGGGTATCCTGTGGCCCGTGCGCCTACATCTAGTGGGGTATCACTAGTTAAGCTTGGTAGACTAGCAACCATCTAGTCCTAGTTCGGTTAGTTATATCCGGTCGAGTCTATGCTACCGCCTTGGGTGTCTTGACGGAATCGACACCTTGACAGTAGTTTTGTATTTCACATGCACCGGGCGCTATTATGGCCCCTTTCGATCTCTCTGCCAACATCACATTCAAATTGTGAGCAGCCACGTCATACCCTAAAACCTTCTCTACGCAAGGGATGTCTTATAATTTGATCATAACCCTAAATTTAGAAGCCCTTCGAATCGGGCTATCAGACTCAATCTCGGAAACTCCGCGTCAAAGGAATGGCCACTTTCATGGTACCAGATACAGTCACGGTGTCGACACTCACGTCTCACGACACAAAGGATGGTATGTTAACAAGTGGCCTTTGAACTTCAGGAGCAACGTGAGCTAGGGCTATGGCGTGCTCCACTTCAACTTCTCTCAGCGCCCAGCTGCTAGGACTTGTTGATGAGCTCTATTTGGGCTATTTCCCCCCCATCAATTCTTCATTTTCATCGCTAGTACTTTTTCTTGATCTGTGGGTGAATGCCTAGCTGTAATAGCCTATTTCCGTCCTCGACTTGGACGTAATTAGCAAAGGTGCCTTCTATCTATTCGAAAGTTTGATGTCCTTCAAAAGGCCATGTGACTTAAATTAAAGCAGACCGTCTCTGACGTTTCTTGAGGGAATTATATACTCTCCAAGAAGGTCTAACATTTATGAACTACAAACGTATTAACTTAGTGCGCGAAAGACACAAGTCTCTCGCTAGAATCCACACCTATAGCTAGAAAACGACTAGTCATACAGATCCCAGCAAGAAGGATTGTTCATGTTACGTTTTGGGAATTCGGTAGGTATTTTTATTGAATTAAACCTCTTCGTAGGAAGCATCGTAATAGGAATAAGTTTTGTGAGACACTGATAGACACAAATGTATCCCATATTTACGAGCAAACAGCTGGAGTTTTTGTCCTTAGATTCTTAGTCACTCCACCCAATCTGATGATAAAGCAGGTACCGGCCCTGTTATGCACAATTTATTTAGGGTCGTAATCACGAGGCAATACCAATAGGTTATATTACCCCATTGGCCAAAGGCCAGAGACTTGGTCCTCTCTCATCCAATAGTTTAGTACAACTTAATACTACATCAGACTCTATCCAAAACAACAAACAAGTTAGTGCATACATATCTACTAGAAATAATACTCACTCGAAACACTAGAGTGTCTTTTGCCAACAGTCGGGGCACAGCTACGTACTGGTTCTTGTTCGTTAGAGATACTGAGGGGCTATAGTAGTAGTGTTAGCATCATAAATGACAACAACAAAACCGCAGGATATCGGATCCAACTCAGCAACACCTACAAGCTTAAAGTGACTAAGCTGAGCGGAGATCTGATACGCGTATAGGACTGTACGCTCCATCAGAGATATTCCCAGGCTGTGAATTACCCTTGACTAGGAATTTCCATATCCAACAGTACGACTCTAGTTCAGATGATGCTGTGGCTGAATGCCACGTCAATATTGTAACGTAACGCGTCTTGATGTCATGGTCCAGGCCGACAGTATTCAAAGCCGGACCGTCTCCTTTGCAATTAGAATAAACACTTCTTAGGAGGTAGGACTGGACTCTTTGAAGCCATTTATTACTATCGGGCAAGATCCAATAGTATTCGAGACAAATCTACTTTTGTTGCCTACCGCCCGATGTACTGTACCGTCAACTTAAACACCCAGCCACGCCAAGACCAGAGCTTAAATATGTCTACACTATGCGGCACGTTGATACCTAATGTAGTGGTATGTTTAGTGATTAAACCGGTATTCGTCGCCAGTAGGAGCTAGGCTCATCATCTTATTTTCTTGATGAAGGGAACAGCGTGATAGCGATGTAAGTTACCGTACCAAAGTAAACCTGTAATGGTAAAAATAGACTACCAATGCGACACTGTATCAAGCGGCCTACTGGAGGTCTAATTATAAATCGCAGCAGAGACAGCACACGTCATATTACTCAAATTTAACAAGGGCGTTATGGACATTCCTCAGTGTAGCCGAGTGCGCGAATGATGTGTGAAACCCCCTTATATGCGCATGCTATGACCTCTTAGCCGAATTCTTTGACCTTGAAATTTTCGAAGTATCTGGTGAGATTATATTCAGGACTTGTGTTCGAGTGAGCATGTTTGTACTCAGACATTGTACGTTGCTATAATGAAGCATGATTCCAGGAGGCGGATTGTCCGCTTGCTGGCAGACCATGACGAACCAATTACAACTGATATAAAGAAGCAACTTGTTGACGAGCGACGCAGACTAGATGAAACGTCAGCCGGGCGCGAAGCACAGAGCGAGCTGATTAGGGAATGGGAAAAATGGGAAAAGGAACGTAAAAAAATCAAGAGACGGGTAAAGGAAGCCATCAAACAAAAGGATCGTGAAGCCGAAGAAGCCCTCGAAGAAGCCCTCGAAGAGGAGCGCGAGAGATTTACGAGCATGGTCAAGAAGGTAGAGGAGGATACGACTGTGCTTCTCTTGACTCTTGAAGACCTTATTGCTCGACGCGACAAGAAGGTGGCGGATATAAAAGAATGGATGAACAAGAGGGAAACTTCCAATGCAAATGAACTCAAGCGCCCTAAATCAACCCAGATGCACATCGAACCGGAAACAATCACGTTAGCGCCAGACGCATCTCAGCTGCCGACTCTGACACCATTAAAGAATCAAGTCTCACTACTCGAAGATAAACCGACATATATGACACCTCGTTCACCGTATTCCGTGTCTATACACGGGGAAATGCATATTCTAACAAGCCCTGGTTCTCGGTACTCGTCATCAAAGTACAGGTCAGTATCTTAGTGCTTTATAAGCTTATAAAAATAGTTAAGTTACTAACAGATCTATGTAGAAGTGGTTCCTACCCACCTGACAAGATAGAGCGGAGGTGGAGAGAAAGTGCCAGCATTGGCGATTGCGGCGCCTGGATAGCCCGTTTCTTTGGCAGAGTTTGGCGTACGGCGTATAACAGAGTCTAGAATAGAACGAAGAAGCTAACCACCTCAGTAGGATACAATGACAAGTTTCCCACGCACTATCCACATTTAGGTATGGAGATCCGTTCTCACGGGTTCGATAATCTCGACGTATGTTTTCTGGGTTCACAACAAAGACATTTTGCACGATGGCAAGATGGTAAGATAAGCTACGTTGTAGCGGAAGAGGCTAGCAGCAAATTTCAGGACTTCGGTCATCAAATTGTTGCCGTAGCTTTTGATATCAGGGGCTCTTATTTATTCTCCTATGGGACCGACACAGAGAAACCGAAGTTTTTCGGGGACTTGAAAGGGTACTATCCGACACTCAAGCAGGTCCTTGATGGGGAAAAGGGGTTGAGTATATTGGTCAGTCACTAGTCAATCCTACACCTCCAAATAGATACTTACCGTGCACAAGGCTATGACACTCGACCCTACAAACCGTACTGATTTTCTTATTGTTTACACTAGCCATGGAGTCATTCGTAGTCGATGGTGCAGCCATAAGACGAATACTCGGCACGATATAAGAGGCTGGCTGAGAAACTGAGTGATGGGAAGGGGTAGAAGGAAGAGAGAAGTCACCAAGGCAAATAAAAGTGTTCAACGAATTACTCACCACTAACTCCTAGACCGCCCAATTCTATACATATACCTGGCAGGTTACAACACAAATACCCATATAGAAACAAAATAGTTATAGTAAACACCATATACGGCTTCTATCAATCAGATGTCTAGTGCTGGCAATACGAAAGGTGTGAGTTTCCTTGGGAGTATGTGTGTTGGCGTCTATCCTATTCGGCCTCCCTTTATTACAGCACGCTCTGGCATGGTGAAAGTCAATAGTACCCTAGGACCAATACTAGCCAGGTGATAACGCTCCAATCAAGCTTTGGCGAGGAACCTCTGGAAACTCTCGGCATCGTCCTGAAAAGGGGTAGCACCCATATGCTTCCATGCTCCTCCCGACATAAGTGCCAAATCCTTCTCCTTGGCAGGAAACAGCAACTCTGTGCCGTTGAAGTCGCCCATATGTATGACAGACTTGTCCTATAAGATAGGATCCAACCCTGAATTAGCAACTCTTCTGTGAACAATCATATCATAACATGCTTACCAGTCCCAGGGTGAGCTTGATTAACCCTTCTAGCCACTGTGGCTTGTATTTATTTGTGGGTTCATGCCCGTCAATGGCTAGGATAATATTATCGGTAGCAATCATAGCTTGGCCCCTTGCGGTTCGAGAGTTGGGATTCGGCGTGTTCGTTTCTGCGACATCTCCGCACACGTAAACATTAGGTAGCGAGTCGTCATCGATCTGCATCGTGGGTTTGACGAGGACGTGACCTGTAGCTGTGATAGACTTGGGGCTCAGCTCGGCAATCGGCGTGGAGTTGGGCTTCTGGCCCGCACAGTTGACCTAATCCACCATCAGTTATGATACATCTCCTTTCCTCATGCGTAGCAGAAGAGGGTTAACGAAAGTTAGCCGAACACATGGAGGACTGACAAGAAAATCGCATTTAACCTCCTTTCCACTTTTTAACATCACGACCCCCCGTTCCTTATCCTCTCTCGTCAGCCTGTCATTAGTGATGATATCTATCCCCAGATTCTTCAGTCCATCCATCGCGGCTTTCTGTAATTCAGGTCCGAACCGATGCATGACATTGTCTCTCGAATGCACCAACGTCACAGTCTTTTTGGGATAGTGTGACTTCGCATCTGTCGCCAATTCCACGCCCGCAGCGCCTCCGCCAACGACAACTAAATTGTCCGCCTCTTTGATCTTCACTTGGATATCTCTCAGCTTAGAAATCCCCTCGATCTTGTCGTCAGCATCCACACGGCTCGGCAGCACATCAATAGCGCCAGCCCCTGTCGCCACCACCAGAAATACGTAGGGGATCTCCTCGCCACTGCTCAAATGCACGCTGTCTTTCGTGGTGCGAACAGCACGTCCGCGTATCCACTTCAAGACTCCATCGGGTATATGGCGTAAATGAGGACCATAGGGGATGAAAGCCTTGTGTTCATGACCCTCTACGACAGAAAATCGCGGCAGAACCCACGTGAAGTGGAAATGGTCGTGTGGCTCAACGACGACCACACGGTACGGTGACCCTGGTAGAATGGATTCGGCGATGCTTTTAGCGGCGTGGTACCCGGCCATAGACGCGCCGACGACGACTATGTTGCGCTGCTTATTCTCGGCATGTGTGGAGGAAGAATATGGGGAGGAGGAGAGTTGGTGCCGGATTCGTCTTGTACGCAACCACACAGAGCGGGAGATTAGGCTTCCGAGAAAGGCGGCAATGTTTCCCATCGCCCTCGTCACGAGCCAAGCCTTTTTAAGCATCTTAGAGTTATTATTGATTTACTCGATCTCCTCATGAGACCAAGTAGTGACAGAAGCAGACTAAAACCAGCAGCTCAGTTACATAGTAACGAAGGTGGCACGCGAGGAAATTAGCATGATGGCTGTTTATATATTTATATCTTATAGAGATTCTGCTGCCGGACTGCGGAGATGAGGACGACATACTGCCCCGAAGTTTCCGGCTTACCGACAGCTCCCTACTAGTATAGAAGGGTGGGAGTTATCCTCGTTCAGGGGTGAGTACCAAATAGTTCTGCCTAGGTAAGCGATAGTTAGTTTAGATCAGATAAGATTAGATCCGATTATCCTAGTCTATAGGCCTATTCGACCTTATTAAAGCTTCCTGTTTTAGTACTACCGTCGGCCGAAACCGGTATCGGTCTCGGGGCTGAAGGCGGCTCGGCCTCGGTGGATAGCTCGGTGGAGTTACTAAAATACCGATGATCTATCTTTAGATAGGTATACAGCGAAAATACATATTTGGGCGTATTCATTTGTTTCCTTGAGAGTTTATTTACCTACGCTATTCATTCTCTAGGTTTGTAGAGTCGTTTTGAAGATTGTAAGTCAAATTGTACGTGATCCTAAACACTTAACAAACCCACATACCACCACGAGTCGACCAGAAACCAAGAAACCCAAAAAAGAGAGAATCTCAATGGATAAGAGAAGCAAAACTTATATTCTCAATACTATGGCATTTTCATAATCTACAAATTGAATTGAATGTCGGGGATAGCTCAAGCTCGGTTTGTAGCTTACAAGATACTCGGTTCATCTCAGAAGCTCCCGAGAAACATCAAATCGGCCTGCTAGAGGACTATTTCCTATACAACTCATTATTAATTCTTCCCTTCCGACTCATCTTTTCAACAGATCTGAATTACAAAACGAATGCCTCACTAATCAGGTAAGTAGCTAACCTAGTTGACTGTCGATTCGCGCAATTCATACCCTCTTCTACCAACCTCTCCACCAGGTAGGTACATGTAGGTAGTCATGTACTCTACTTCCCTCCAAACCTAAGAATGCGATTGCTTTCTGGTCTACTATCACCTCAGGATTCTTATTCGACGAGGTAGGGTTATAGGTTACAATATGAGTTACACCATGATCGTCATCATTATCCCATTTACCATATCATCATCATCCCATCCCGTCTTGGTAGTTTCCGGATCTAGCGCTGGTATGTGCCCACTTGAACCCCGCATCGTGATCGTCGCGCCCAAAAGAGAGCTACAGTATGTACGGCATGACATAGCTTTCCTTCTTGGTATGTTGAGGTATCTAGATTCAATACACGCGAGGTTTTAGACTACCTAGTCGAGACATCAAGACCTATGTACCTACTTCATAGCAGTGCATACGTATAAATACTATTACTATGTACAGCTGTACCTGGGTGCCTGCGGGGTTGTCTAATCAAGGACTGTTAGGGGATCGTTAGGTATGTATGTATTACCTAGGTATGTATGTACTGTACCTGTGACAGGGGCTTACTTACCTACAAGTTGTTACCTACAGGTACATCCAGAACTCCAAGCAATCCACTTGAACGTTTAGCTACATACACAAGCTACACCACCTCCGTCCTAACCTTCACTTCTTCCCTACACAACACTAACAGGCCATCGGCAACACCAGCACGCATTTTGCTTGCTATCCATTTGCCATTTTCTGTGTCACTTCGCCGTTTGCTGCCCAAGATGGAACAGCATCCCACGTTCCACCCCGGCAGCGAACCCAGCGCCTCGCCCGTCCCGATTCCGACGCCGCCTCCGCCTCAACGGACGCCCTCCTCCTCGAGCCTCCACAAGTCCAGCATCGCCTCGGCCCATAGCCATCGGTCCAGCTTCGCCGAGAATCTGAGGGGCCTGCCCTCCTCACCGCGCTCTCACCGACACCTCTCCTTCACCCAATCTGCCTTACAGGATCTCCTTAACCACCCGCCCGCCTCTAGAGTACACAACCCCCGTTTCGCTGGGAGGGATTGGCGCGACATTGCAATTGGCGAGCTCGTTTCCGACGATGACGTCCGATGGGTGGACATGGACACCAGCGTCGAGGACGCCTCGATGGTCAGTAGGCTACTATTCCCCTAGTTTCAACCTCGATCTAACATCATCACAGGCCCTTGTGAAGAATACAGCAAGCAATGTTGTCCTGATCCGTGAAAGCGCGACAAGTAATAAGATTATCTCTACCTTTGACTATAGCGACTTAAACGCCTATATCCTAGTCGTCGTTGGTCTAGGCCAGCCGCCGGAAGACCTGGTGGCGCTATACGATGATATTTCCAAGCGAGCACAGGCCCGTGACAGTATCCCTCTCCGTGACATCCAGCCGCTCTGCCGAAAAGAGACACTAGTGACGCTACAGGGCGACGAAGATCTGGCCCAGGCCGCAGAGATTTTCGGCAGTGGTATCCACCGCATTTTCGTCACCAACTTCCAGGCAGAGGTCATTGGCATCTTGAGTCAGATAAAGCTCATGGAGTTCTTTTGGAATGAGGGCATCAACTTTCGCGTCATCGACGAGTTATACCCGAAACTCATGAAGGAGCTTGGAGTTGGATCCCAGCAAATCATAGCGGTCAAGTATGTAACCCGCCCTCGCCCGGTATCCCGCCCGTGTAGAGCTAACATATACAACAGCTCCGACAGCCCTCTAGCGGATGCACTTACGCTCATGAACCAGGAGGGTCTGACGAGTGTGGCCGTCGTCGACAACGGCCTGAATGTCATAGGAAACATATCAACTGCAGATGTCAGGCTGCTCATCAGTGCCGCCAGCCTTCCGCTGTTCCAAGACACTTGTATGCACTTTGTCTCGGTTATCCTTACCGAGCGGGGTATGGAGCAGGGGAAGGATTCATTCCCCGTATTCTATGTGAACCCATATTCGACGCTTGCGCACACCGTAGCTAAGCTCGTGGCGACTCACTCACATCGCATGTGGGTAGTAGAGTCCGCTTCGCCGTCCCCCTCGACCCCCAGTACCCCCTCGCTCCCCCCTACGGTGCTCGTGTCAAATTCTACCCCTTCATCGCAGCCAGGTGTTGCGGGGACACATTATCCTTCCCCGTCCGTTCCAGCATCGGCCCTGCCAGGCTCCCACCTCTCTGGCCGCCTGACTGGCGTCGTTACGCTGACGGACATTCTCAACTTGTTTGCCAGATCCACCGGTCTTCACCCTTCGGACCCTAATGAGCAACGAGCTAGGAGACGACGAAGCTCTAGTAGTTCGATTCGCCCGTCGATAGATTCGTCGCGGGCAAGCCTCGACATCCGTCGCTAACACGTCTATGGCGCCCTTTATTTGCGATCCTGGTAAAATTTGGGCGCATCGAGATGAGGTGATGCGAGAGGTTTTTTCTGGCGTTGGAAGAGGTGCATCCACGGCGGCATTGTGTGATTGCCTGACAATATTCTTTAGATTAGGGTTTTATTCGAGCCTGCACATATTGAAGATGACATGTCCGGGAGTTTTGGAGGAGTCATGGTTCTATTCGAAAGGTACTTTAAGGCGTTGCTGGTTGATTGTGCTGTTTCCTATCATGATGAGGATACTTTACTATTACGAATTGGTTGATAAAAGAGTTTCGTGACTAGGGATCACAAGTCATGGTTATATGGTAAATGAATACTAGCTATATCTCTAAGCAGCAAAACTACACTCTTTATGTGTTCGGCGGCCTTATGCATAATTTCATGTGGTGGATGCTGAACTGATCCAAGCAATGTAATGTGTAAGTAAGCCAACCATCTTTGCGACGCAGCCTACCCTGAAGGTGCTCCCAAGTACCCCTGGTACAGAGCTTCGGCTGTTACATCATTCCTGCCCCACCAACATTCAGGCATCTCAGTACAGCATGATATTGCGGTAGCGAGACTACCTACCTTACCTTGATATCTCCAGCTGCTGTGCAACTACTCTTTTGAAGACCGTGAACATTAGTCAATACTCTGCAATCCCGAGCATCGAATTCCTACCCTTCCCCTCTTTTTTCATTGTGACCATAAGAATCGCGCTATTCTCCGACATGGCGACGTACCAGACCACCCCGCTGTTTGGAGGGGCACTCGTTTGCGACCTGCCGACCAACTTCGCTGATGTCAGGTGCGTTTGAGATCAACTCGTTTCTTGCGACTCTTGCGTTTTGTGTTGTCTTATTCTATATATGCGCAAGAGACGAATGACGAAACTTGTGTCCTATTATCATCCACCACCCCAAGCGCCAGACGCAAGTGCAAGCGCAAACGTGAATAGAGCAAGCCCAGTGATGGTCAGATGGTGGCGCAAGAGATGAGATATGCACAGGTTAACTGACTTATGGATCCGTGCTTGACAACAGCCGGTTGCGCCAGGTACCCGATAACCAAGAAGTCTACATCGACAAGGACGGCTTCACGAGCATCATCATCGAAATCAACGAGCGCGTTGGCGACGAAGGCAGCACGGCCGAGGTCGATGGCCGCGCCCTGACTACGCACTTGGAGGAGGTCGTCGGCGAGGATGCCGAGCGTCTAAAGGTGTGGAACACGACGCCCACACAGTTTTCTAAGCTCGAGTATGCTATTTGTCTTTCTCTCTCCCACAGCTCCTCGTGATCAACAATAAACGGCAGCCATGTCCCTAGCTCTATCACTATTACTTACTTCTAAACCCCGATCAACATCCCCCTTGCTAACCCATGGACTTGGAACATAACAGCGAAGATATACCAGCCTACACCCTCATCGCAACACTCTCGCCCAACGCACCGCCCTCTACGAAAGCAGGCAGCAGCGGCGCCCCGGGCCCGGGCGCGCCCGACTTCACGGCCATAATCCTGACGCTCGTGCGCCTCGAGCGCGAGCGCACCGACATCCTCATCACCATCAACGTGCCACACATAAGCGGCGAGTACGACGAGGACGACGTCGACCTGCAGCTTGGCAAGCAGGGACAGCTGATCGGGGACGCCGTCGACTCCGCCTCGCGCATCTGGGAGTCTTTCAGGGTCAAGGACTGGGGCTTGTTTAAGGAGGTGTAATCAGGGAAGACAAGAACAGACGCGTCAGAGGTAAATACAAGCACAGGCAAATACACAGACACAGTTTGAGAATGGTTTTATGGTGGAAGAATGGCGTTGCCTTATTCAGTAGGTACCTTGTTGACTACACGAATACGAAAGACTTTGGTTGGGCTGGGAGAGGAGTTGATGGACTTGAGAATATGATTTTGAAAAGCCGGTTCGAAGTCGCTTTGTTCATACTTACCTGGGACCCGCCTAGGTACGTATGGGAATGGATGCCCGCTCGATATTCAGGCTGGCTACTGTTGAGAAAGGCTACAGCCTTGAGTTGCCATGTAAATGGTGGCTATCTCGAGGCGCTGGTTGAGTAGGTAGACTACCTGGGGTCCCAGGGCCGATTTGATGTTATTATGACTTGGATGAATGGATGCCACGATATAGGCAGATGCATACATTGTGAATATATTGCGTGTGTATCGAGACCATCGGACCCTGTCCTTGGTTATGATTTGCGAGCCGTCTATGTGTCGAGTAACAGCCCCTAACGATTAGTTCCTATAATAGAGGAAATAAGCTATATCCTTTTTCCAAACATTTACCAAGTTGTTGTTAAGTAGGGCAGCAGGTACCTATTTCGTTGATATGCAAAATCCCAAGTCTCACGAATTGGAGCAGTGTTATTAACAAGCGAATTGTACTATTTTTATGAACTTTTCTGTGTTGATTTTCTTGTGAATATATTTTATGATTCACATCGAAGTCATGCTACAAAAATGCTGGTGCTAGTGATTATCCTCGAGGGCAATATCTACTAAGTATTATCATTATCATGAGAGCATCAGCTTGCAAACAGAACAAACGCGCGGGAGCACATAGGCCAGCAGACCAGACGACCTATGCAAAGATGTCATACGCAGCTTTCTTCTCTCGGGTGCCGCCCTCATCGGAGCCAGAATCATCCTTAATCTCCAGCACCTCGACAGCAGCCGCCAGCCCCTTAACACCACCACCACCGACAGGGCCAACTCCTCCGTCCATCTTCGACTTCGTCAGTTTCTGATGCTCGCCCCACCGCGTCGAGACCATGGCCATCTTCTCGCCGAAGGAGAGGCCCTTATGCGACACAGTGAGGGCTTTCATCTCGCGCGACGTAAATTCCTGATAAGCCGTCTTCTTCTTCTTCTCCGTCTTCTGCGGCACCTTGGTACTCGTTCCCAAGTCTCTGCTGTTTTCCAAGCCTGCGCCCTCACCCGTAGTAGTAGTAGCAGAGCCGCCGCCGCCCCGCGGGACGGGCTTCACCTGCACTAGGACGCCCTGCTTACACCGCCCGCAGCGTTGGCGGGCGGGGTCGACGCTCCGCGAGTGCCGGCGCACCTCGCCGGCGCAGTCGGCGCAGCGCCAGACGAAGCGGTACTCGATCTCGTAGCTGTGGCGCGTCGTGACGTTGATCTCGACGCCGCGGTCCCGAGGCGTCTCGAGCTTCTTCTTGACGACCGCGTTCTCGACTCTGCTGCTACTGCTGCTGCTACCCGAGGCACTCATCATCATGACGCGTCGGCCGTACGTCTTGAACTCGGCGCCGTGCGCGAGCTTCGGCTTCCCGTGTAGCAGGAACACGGCCAGGTGGCAGAACTCGTGGGCGACCGTGTTCAGCAGGTCCGACTCGTTGGAGAGGACCTTGGTCGCGAGCTCGATGGAGGCGTAGTGCTGGGTAGTCGTCGTCGTCGTCGTCTTCGTCGCCGTCGTCGTCGTGGAAGAAGAAGAAGAAGAAGATGCCGAAGGCGGCTGTCTTAATGTGGTAGTGGTCGTCTTGCACTTCCAGTTCGCGCGCCCCGCCGTCGTGAGCAGCGTGTTCGACCACACGATCCGCAGACCCCCCGTCGTCTCCGTCAGCCGCGCCAGCCTGCCGTCGGTGACGACCTCGTCGAGCTCGACGAGGAAGTCGCGCGCGAGGTCCTCCTTGACGGCGTCGAAGGCCTTCCTCGCCTGCTTCTTCTCGGGGCTCGTGCCGTACCGGCGCCTCAGCTCCTCCTTGCCGTCGGGCGCGGTCGGATCCGGCATCGTGTTCTTCTTCGTGCTCTTCTTCTTGGGCGGCGAGTGCTTGTCGATCCACGCGAAGTTGACCTCGGGATCCCAAAACTCCTTGTGTTCGGGTTTCCAGGGCGACATCGGGATCCGGGGCACCTTGGCCGGAGATGCGGTAAGGTTCTTTCTGGGGGTCATCGGTTCCAAGGTCGGTGTGCTGGCATCCCTGGTGGCCGGTTCCTCTGGCTCGGACTCCTCGTTAAAGCTACATACTCGTTAGTTAAACCTACTACAAACACCGTCGCCAAGTAGAAATACGCACATCTTAAGTTTCTCGAAGACATCCTCCAGATTACCTTTCGGCGCTGCCTTTAGTCGTCTCGTAGTTGTTGCCCTTGGCGCGTTCCGCTTTTCCGGTTGCTTTTTGGGACTCGTTGTATTACCGGTTGTTGGTTTTATCTGCGTTGGCTCTTTCTTGGTTGGGTCTCTTGAGGAAGACAATACTCGACGCTGCATTCGGCGAGGGCCACTCGGGCTTTGTGAACGGTGTGGTGGAGTCATCGAAAGCTCATCAGAGTCCGAATCACCTCCCAAGCTGAAATCTGACTCCTCATCCTCAACAGGTAAGGCGATGTCGTCATTGCTATTGTCCGATTCGTCTGATGATACTATCCAATCTTCCTCTTTCTGAATTATCTTCGAGTCCAGTGCTTTCTTCTCTCCTCGCGATATCAGTCGTCGAGTCCTTGTCTGCTCCTTCGGTGGGCTGTCGAACATGGTACTGCCAGAAACGGTGCGAGATTCGTTGTGCTTGATCCCCGCGGGGAGTTGATCAAGCAATTCTCCTGCCAATACAGCGCTGGCATCTCTTCTTTCATCTCGAGCCCATGACGGCTGTCTGGAGCTGGGAGCACGGCTGCCTGTTCCTCTTTCCACCTCTGAGCCCTGCCACGGTTTCATAAGTGAGCCGTCCACGGGTTGGCCCTGGCCAAGTTTCCGTACCCGCCTCGCGGTAGCAGGCGTCTTCCCGATGGTCTCATTGAAGATCGTTTGTGCTGATTTTGGTGAGCCAGACTGTCTTGACACGTGCTTCTTGTCGCCGTCGAGCTGCCTGACTGTTGTTTTCTGCTTTTGCTTTCGGGCAATGACCTCAATTTCCGGAAACTCATCCTCGCTGCTAGACACATATGCCATGGTCGAATGTGAAACAATGTATTACTGCAGGAAAAAATGCAGTTTTATTGTATTATGACAGCAGCTATTACATGAATATGTGACTGGGGTACGAGGTTTAGGGAAAGATGTTAATCCCGATGCCGGGCTCTGTTTGGGTAGACGGCCCGCCCGTTGCCAGGCAACGAGCGACGCTAGCTAGAACCCCCTCCCAATTGAACGCCATCATACCAGAAACGAGAGATTATAACAGTTTTGAAGAGAAGGAAAACAATTATCACAGAAAAGCCGATCGGCAAACCTTGCGACACTATACGAGAAGTCAGTTGTTTTTATTACAGTATGTGTGTCAAGGCGATGTAATAAAAAATTGAGATTTGAATGACTCAAGATGCGCTCACATGAGTTTTGTGTCGAATATCTTCTCTCATCATAAGATAGCCGCGATTTAAACAGAATTATAACTACGTCAGGCTACATACTGTATACAAATAGCATGAATGCTGTATGCACGCCGGGATCACTCATGTCATGACGGGCGCACGGGTAGGCAATCCGTATGTAATGAATGTATCATGTGTAGCGACAAGTACGAGTAAAGCCTCTGCTGTTCTAAGTTCAATCATTTGTTCATGCAAGATGAACCGGGGTTTCGATATGCATCTGTCTCAGGACTGTATGAGCAGGCATTCCGCAATGACACGGTCCGAACCGGGTTGCATGTAGTACAATTACTGCGCAGTCACACTGTTTCTCTGCATTTATACACCTTTTTCTGGCAGTTATCCCTCGCGTCGCATTACCTATCTGTCATTGAAACAGATCCTTATTTTCGCATTTCTTCCTGGGCAGGTAGTTAGTTACTAGATTGTTTTTGTCTTGCTCGTGGAATCTAAGTATAGACCTGGCTACCTGCTAGTTATAGGGACGCCACGAGATACAGGATTGGGTCCAATGTCTCGAATCTTTGGAGGTCAGAAACGCTGTGCCGCTCGTACCCCGATGATTCCATAATTGTCTTCTACTTACAAGCCTACCAACATCGACTTGGAGCTTTTCTATCTTTCCATGAAGACCTCCCAATCTAGGGTTTAAGCGCTATCTATGCTTGGAAGGTCGTTCAGTCTCGTCCCGGTAAACGGGTTAGTTCATCCTTGCATCGGCAGTGCACCTGCTAGCAAGACATATGTCCGGTGGACAAACTAAAGCATGTTGGAGCCGAATCCGAATAAGCAAGGAGACCTGAACAGCCCGGGAAAGAACCCTTGGTGGTGGATCAATAGCAACAGAACCGGCGCGAGAGACACTGGATCTCTTCGGGAATATATTACGAGAACTGACTGGCGCCCTTGGCACCCGAGATCCGGGGAGACTTACGTTTGACGCGCGTGAGGTGCCTTGTGAAGCGCCGGTTATCGCGCCTTGACTCCAATTAAGAGAGATCGCCATGATAGATATGTAGGGTACCGATACGTATACACTATATCTAGGACTTACACAATATCTATCTACTACTGCAGCGCCATGTTACCGCAGAACTCAGACACACATGATGATAAGGGCGTACAGCTGTATCACCAGCATATCACGCCACAAAGTACTAAACTTAAGGCTGCCGAGCTTAATTGCAGCTATGAACCATCAAGCGCAGGAAACTAGCTTGAATATCCCGATGAACCAACCGGGTTGATAGAGAACGGATAACTGGAATAAGACGTCACCTTGAATACCGAAAAGCAGAAAGCAGTCGGTTGTGGTACCTCGACAATCCAAACAAACAGCAAACCACGCTAGTTATCGGAGCCAATTTGACCAGAAAAAACAAATGGCTAATAGCTCGGGGTCGAAAAGATTACTGAGTAACGGTATTTGACATGGAATGCAAGCTGAAGATGGAACTGCTAGGTACCAATGTAAGGCTTGCTCCTTACCCAGTCTGGGTAGGTTTCCTCAATGTTGCATTGCCGTCCTGCAGGTGTCGCTTGGCTTACAACACAGTACAGTATTACCCTCGCCAGGTAGGGCAGGGCGGGCTAAGCAAAATGGAGGAACCGGAAAACTCCCCTGAAAGACCCAACTAGGTACTTTTAGTGTACTACCTATGTAGGGCGCTCGGATCTGACACTTGACCGGTGTTTTGCGGACCCAGGTCAGACCCAGGTAAGTCTGGCCAGCAAACCAGCAAACCCAGCCCCTCCCTGAAACATGGCTCGCATATTGGGTGGGAACTGAAGAGAACCTGTTGGTAATATTGAAAGAGAAGGAGGAGGGGATTCTGACTCGAGACTCGAGCCTCTTTCATAAAGAAAATGTGGTCTTCTCGCACAAATATTTTTCAACGGTACCATCAGTGTTCACCAAGGATTCGCTACATCTGAAGCACTAGCAAATCCATTCTTCTAGAATAGTCATTCAATTCCTTACTAACCTTTGTTTGTATGTCTGGAATGGGATCAGTAGCATGGATGCTTGCTGCCAGAATATGATGGTGAAGCAACATTACTAGCGGTCAACACGCGCATAATTTCAAGGCATAAACATAATAATAAATTGAGATATAATGGAATTGTCGTCACTCGTGGCCGGCACTTGGATTCATAAGCTTTTGCGAATTGTTACGCAGCCAGGTTGCGAAGGAAACGGACGAATAGTCGACCGCCAATTAAAATGGAAGCGTCATCGTGATCAGTGCCAACCGTTTTGAACATGGTCACCATCAAGGCACGGACTCAGGGCGGATCCGAAGCCACTAAGAAGCGGCTGGTACCTGCATATGGCTGGGCTACTGGAGGCGCTGGCTTCTCTGATTGGAGATCCCCGTTCGGCGTGACGTGGACGGGAGGTGGGGCAGATCTCTCGGGCTGTCTACTGTATATAGGTACCTAGTACCTATGTAACTCTTTTCTACAGTACTTACCTAGGTACTAGAACAGTGTGCTGCGCCACAACTGTACCTCAGCCTTCAAGTACCTACTGTGCTGGTCTCTATTACCGGTAGTGGAGTGTAGACTTGTCGCCCAGCGCCGTTTAGCTTGTTGTCACTTACACCTCCTCCAGGATGTCGAATGTTAGTTCGGGTACAAAACCAGGGTATTTTACCAGGGTCCCTGCTATTACTCTTGCAAGTACTTTCACATATAAATTTGTATGTAAAGTTATATCCCTTAAAAATTATTTAAAACTAGCTAAAATAGAAAATTTTTTAACTACTTTTAATTATTAAAGCTTACTAAAGATTTTATTGCTTATTGTTTATAATATATAGCTAATGTTTTTTAGCTTTTATTTTTTATATATAAACTACACTTAAACTTAAAAATTTAGTAACATTTATAATACTTACTTTATTATATTAAGCGTTATTTAAAATAAAGTTTTTTAATTGCTTAATAATACTTTTTAATACTGTTTTTAATAGTGTTTATATTAATTAAATTATATTAAACAACTTTAATTAAGCGCTAAAAGCTATTTAGTTAAGCTATAAACTAGTCGATTTTATTAATTTAGTGGTTAATTTACTTAAATTTATGCTGCTATTTTTTTTTAATTTAAACGTTTATATAGCTTTAAAAAACGAAGCTTATTAAATTAAACAAAAAAGGGCTTTAAACTTAACTTGCGATTAATAGCTTAAAATAAAAACATTTTATAATATAGCTAAATAAACTTACTTAAAAATAGCTAAAAAACGAAGCTATATAAAAAAGCAAGTTTAAACCGCTGTTTTAGTCCTTTTTATACTAATAAAACAATGTAATAAAAGCTTAATTAATATATTAACTTGTAAGCAAATCCGTTTATTTATTAACAAACATTTTAGTTATTAGCGGATTAGCTAGTAGTACTTACTTTTAATAATTTTAAAATTAAGCTATTTTAGCAAGTTTGCGATTAATAAAGCTATAAAAAACTTTAGCTATTATAAACTAATTTATAATAAACGGATTAAACTAACTAAAGTGTAAAGCTTAATATAAGTAATAAAATAAAATTTAATAATTAAAAAAAATAAAAGCAAAGCATAAACATATTTAAGTAAATATGTTTATGCGCACTTTTATGCATTAACTATTGCTAAATAACAACTTTTTTAAAGGTGTTATTGCTAACATTTATTTAATTAATAAACCTTTTAAAGCTTTTATTAAAATGTTAAGCATAAAAAACTAATTGTTAACTTTAGCAGTGCTAATTATATAAATATTTAATTATATAAACAATTTATTTAAGTTTTCTTTTACAAACAAGAACTTTTTTGCATTGTTTAATCTTTGATTACATTAACATTAACAGCTTTATTTTCTTTAACAACACTTCTTGTTTTAACAGTAGCTATAAGTTTAATAGTAGGTTATATAGTATAATCTTTTTTATTTTAACTAACTATTAGGTTATTTTTTACAAACTTAACTTTGTATAGCTAGCTGCGTTTATAAAATATTTATATAATAACCTTAAATGCTTTTACTTTAAATACTTGTATAGTTTTAAGTATTTTTAATATAAAGTAAAGCTTACGTTTTAACTAATACTTATTAATTAATTTATATAAGTGTTAAAAATAATGTTTAAAGTGTTAGCAATTATGTTTATAACTTTAACTTTTTTACTTAATTAAATAGTTAAAACTATTTTTTTTTTAGTTTAAACAATAATTTATAACTATTTTAACTTTGTAAATATTTTTATTTTTACTTTTGTTAAAATATTAGTTAGCTTTAATAAAGCTAAGTAAAAAAACTGTTCGCTTAAATAAATTTTTATCGCTTTTTATAAAGCGTAGCTAAACTATAAAAATAACTAAATATATATAGTAATATAAAAAAAAGTTTAGCTTATAAGTTAAGTTGTTAACTTTACGCTTAACTGTTTAAAGTTTAACACGTTATTGCAAATATTTTTTAAAAAGTTCGTTAAATAAATAGTATTTATTATATAGTTAAAAAAATACTTTGTTTTTTTAAAAGAATTTTAGTATATAATGTTTACTGTTAAATTGCTTTTTTAATTAAGCTACTATAAAATTTATTGCTAATTTAACATTTTGCTGCAAATAGTTATATAAAGCTTACACTTTTTAAAAAAAACGTATGTTAGTTTACTTTATAAATATGTTTAAAAAGCTAAATAACTTAAAGTAAAACAATTATTTATATAAAATAAATTGTATAATTTATAAACGCGCAAAATTAAAGTTTTATTATAAAATAAAAATTAATTTAATTTAGTTAAATTTTAGTTATATAAAATTATAAAAACGTATTATTAGCTTTACTGTTTAATTTTTTTGTTTAAATAAACTATTTTTTTAAAAATAATATATTATAGTTATTAACAACTTAGTACTTAATGCTTTTTAAACACTTTTTTAAAAGTTAAATATAAACTTATAGTTTTAGTTTAAAATTATTTTTTTTAAAATACTTTAGTTATATAATAAAAGTTGTTTAATTAATGCAATAGCTTAATTTTTTGCTATATATTTTTTATTGTTAAAAATAAAAAACGTTTGTTTAAACGTATAATAAAACATAGTTATTATATAGTTATATAACTTATAGTATAATTAATTCTTAAGCTGCTATAAAATACTTGCTAACTAAATGTAAAATAAAATAAAAATAAAATTAATTACGATTGTTTATATTAATAAAACATTTTTTAGTTAAATTAAACATAAGCTGCTAATTAGCTTTAGTTAGTTTATATAATTAAATTTATAATTTAAGCAACATTTTACGTATTTTTTAATAAGCTAAAACTTATAATAAATTAAATATAGTTTTAAGTTTTTTATTATATAATTTAAGCTAGCGTAATATTTATTATAATATATAACTTAAAATATTTGTTTGTTTATATTATATAAAACATAAAGTTGCTTAATTTTTTTATATATATTATATATTAATTTATTAATTATATAAAACAAGTGCTTAAGCTTAAAAAAAACTTTAACGTTTTTATTATTGTATATTTTGCAATATTTTTTGTTGTAAAGTTTGTTAAATATTTTTTTATAATAAATATTTGCTTTATAAGCTAAACAAAAATCACGCTTTTACTTGTTATTTATTACAATTTTAGCTATATATTTTACTATATTTTATATAAAATTTAAAACAGCTAGCTCGTTAAACCGTTATAACTTGTTTAAGTTGTTTATAACATTTTATATTGTTTATAATTAGCTAAATATATTAAAAACAAAATTAAGTTAACTTAGTAAATAATATACTTATAAACCGTACTATAACAAATAAACAAAAAAATTAACTAAACAATTGTTAGCTTAGTTTATAGCAAATATGTTTAAAAACGTTTAGTTTATTATACTTTTTGTAGCAAAATAGTTAATAAATATAACAACGAAATGTTTGTTTAAGTATATAACAATATAAAGCTTTTTTACTGCTTATATAAAGCATGCTACTTTTTGTTTTAATAAGCTGTATTTAGTTTTAGCTTAAAATAAACATTAATTTAAATATATAATTAGCTTTACTTATATAAAAAAAATAAAATTGCTTTATGTTTATTTAAAGTTATGTTTTATATAAAACATTATTATGTTAAACCTTTTTTTAAAACATTTATTAACTTATAAGTATAAAATTCGGTTAAAATTATAATAATAAAACGTTATTAAAAAACAAATAACGTTTTAAATAGCACAAAAAAAAGCTAGTTTAATAAACGTTAAGTTATAATAAGTAGTACGAACGTAATATTTTTAACAACTTAAGTTTTTGTTAACAACTTTTTTTTTTTGTTAACTTTTAACAAACAGTACTATTTTGCGTTTTTATAATAGCTTTGCTAGTTATATATAATAAAAAATAAAGTTATATAAAAAGCTGTTAATATTTAAATACTGTTTAAAAGCTTAAAAGTTTTTTAAAAAAGTTAACTGTTTAAATGCTTATATTTAATTAGTTATGTTTAACAAGCTTAAAATATTAACTTAAAACTTAAAAAGCTTTACTAAAAAGTAGCTAATAAAAAACTTTTTTAACAATATAATAATATTTTTTAACTAAAAAAAGCTAAAAATAGTATTTAAGTATTAAATATATTCTTTATATATATTTAAGTAAATAATAATATTATTAATAAAATATTAACAAAAAAAGTATAAGTAAAACAACTTATTTATAAACCGTTAAACGTAATTTAGCAAATTATAATATTTTATTAAAGCTACGTTTAACCTTTTTATATTTTACGAACTAATAATTGTAAATTTATTTTTATAGTTTAAATATACTATAAATTAATAAAAAAATCTTGTAACATTAACGCAAGTAATATAGCATTTATTTAACAAACTATTAATTATTTTGCTTTATAGTAAAAAAAAATAACTGTTAAAAACTACAACTTTGTTAAATTAGCGTAAGTTAACAATTATTTAACTTTTGTTTACGCTATAAACTTTTCTTTAAGTAATAAAAACAAAGTATATAAATAAAAAAGCTTTATTTATTTAAATTATATAACTTATTTTATAAAGTTTATTATATGTTTCGTTAAAAACTTATATATTTTTATAACTAAAAAAATAAGCTTTTACGTTTAACTTTATTTTTTGCTAATTATTAACAAAAAAAATTTTAAGCTGTTAATCTTTTAATATATTAACTTTGCTTTTATTTACTTAAATATTGTAAGCTTTAACAATTTTAGCAAACTTAGCTACTTTAGTTATTTTTTTAGCATAAATATAAATATTGTTTTTTGTTATATTTTTAAAAAAATCCGTTAGTTTTTTAATATTAAACGCGCTATAAATATTAAAAATTTTAAACATTAGCTTAAAAAGTTTGTTTAATGTTAAAATATATAGCTTGCTAACAAAAGTGTTACTAGTATTAGCAATAAAGTTAAATATAACGTTAATAAAAAAAATACTTGTAAGTTATACGTTAATAACTAGTATAATAATAGTTATATAAGTATTTATTGCTTTAAGCGCTATTATAAAAGTTAAACTAAACGTTAATACGTTTGTTAACTTATTTATATATATTACGCTAGCAGTAAGCACTATATTAATTATAATAGCAATAAAAATAAAAAATATGTTAAACTTAATGTTTATAACAATAATTAAATTTATAATAGCAAATAATTTAAAACTAACCACTTTAGCTAATAAAACTATAAAAGCAGTTGTTATAACTATAAAAGTTTTTATAACAAATTTTTATAAATTAATATAATAACTATTATTACAATTTTTACAAATTTAACTTAATTTAATACTTTTATATATTTTTATTAATATAGTTACATTATTTATAACAAAAACAACTTTAAATATTTTTGCGTTAACTATAGTATTTATTATATTTTTATGTATAACTATAAAACAAAAACTATAGTTTGCTAAAAAAGGTTTATATTTTATTTATAAGTACGTGCTTTTGTTATTAGCAAAAGTAATGTTATACTTGTTTATAACTTTATATACGCATTTATAGCTACAAATTAACACTTTAAAAATAATAGTAAAATTGTTAAATTTTTAAAAAGTTATAGTTTTTTACAAATAGTTTATAATAGCTTTATATAAATATAAAAAATTATTTTTAATAAACATTCCTAGTTATAGCTTTTTATTAACTATTTAACTTTTTTTGTTATACTTAATAATTTTAAGCTTTTTTTATTTGTTTATGCTTTATATATAAAACTTAAACTTAGCTTATTTATTTAATTATATACGTTAATTTTTAACTATAATAACATATTTTTTTTTATTTTTTATTATATGCTTTAATATAACTAAATATTTGTAGTTAATTATAATATTATTTATATTAAAATTAGCATATACTTTTATATTTGCGTTAGTTAATAATATATATACTTTAAAACAAAAGTACGTATAATTAAAGCGTAATGTTTTATTATACTTGTTAACATTAAGTATTTTAACAACAAAAACGTTTTTGTTAAAAATATTATAAAAATTATTAGTTTTAAATACTTATATTTTGTTAAAAATACTTATAAGCTTATACACGTTATTTTTTTTAACTGTTTAATATTACCCGAAATATTTAAAAAGCTTATTATATAAAAATAACTTTTAAGTATAATATTTATATATGCGCTATATAAAGTTAACTAGTAAAAAAATATTTATGCGTATTATACGTTTAAAATTAACGCTTAAGTTATACTTTTATATATATAGCTTAAAAATAACAAATAACTTATATACTTTATAATACTTATAATATATAAATAAAAAATTAAAAACGTAATAAAAAGCGCTACTAGTATAATATTTTTTGTTACTTTTATAATTTAAGTTGCGTTTAATACTAAAGTTTTTACTAAAATTTTTACTAAAGCTTTTTATAAAATGCACTTTATTATAATTATTATTATAGCAATTATTTTTATAACTTAAATATTTATTACAACTTTAATTTTAATTACAATTTTTATTATAACTATAATTGCAATTTTTGTTATAATTGCGGTTACGCTTTTTATTATATATATAATTTTAGCTATAGTTACATTTATAATTATAATTATAATTGTAGCTGCTATTATAGCTTTAATTATAACTTTAGTTTTTATTTTAATTGTTATAACGTTTATTTTTATTATGTTTAATATAATAATATTAGTTGTTGCTTTATTAATAATTTTTATTTCTTTAACAAAATTTACTACTTTAATATTTACTAAATTGTTGTTTATTTTTTTAATTAAACAAATAATTATTTTATTAAAATAAAAAATATAATTAACGTAAGTTATATTTATTTTTAAAAAAATTTTTAGTAAGTAAAACATTTAAATAACGTTATTTAGCTTTTTTTTCTAATTTATACTAAGCTTTTTTAATTTTTTATATATAATTGTTTAAAGTTTTCTTGTTTTTTAAAAAACGTACGTAGTTTACAATTATTTCGTTTTATTAATTTTAAATGTTTTTTATAACTTTAAGTTAATTAAAGTTATTATAAGCTAAAGTATTATTATTATAAACGTATTATAACTTTTGTTAAACATATTAAAAAATAGCGTTATAATTTTTAGCAATATTAAAAAAAAAAAAATTTTTTTTAAAAACTTTTTAATAGCTTACTTTGTTTATATTTTAAAACGTTTTTTAAGCTTTTTAAAAATTATGTTAAATTTAGCTTTACGCTAAATATAACAATTATTTAAGTTAATTTTGTTGTTTTACTATAATAAAACAAATTTTATTAACAAATAGTTAAATATTTTTATTATTTAAACAGTGTTAAATATACGCGTTTTTTCGTTTTTAAACAATGTTAAAATTTAGCTTATAAATATATATACGTTAATATATATAATATTTTTTTTATTAGTTACAATTTTTTAATTGTTAAAATTATTTTATTTAAAATTAAAAATTTTAATATTATTACGTTTAATTTTATAGCTGCTGCTATTTGTTTAATTAAACATATTGTTTAAAAAAAAAATTTTTTTTTATGCAAAATATTTAGTTTTAACAATAACTATTGTTGTTGCTTTTGCTAAGTTTGCTTTTAAGATTGCTTTTACTTATTATACTAATGTTTAAAAAAACTATAATTATAAATATAATAAGTATAAAAGCTGCTTTTTTTATAGTTTTTTTAAGTTTATTGCTTAAGCGATTAACTTTAAAACTAAGTAATAAAAGCAAAAGCATTAAATTTTAAGATTTTTTAAATTATATATTTTTTAGTAAGCGCGCTAGTTAAATGTTATATTTAAAAGCGCTCCTAGAAAAATATAATATTTATATTTTTAAAATTTTATAAACGTACTAAAGTTTTTGTTTATTTTAATAACTAAAGTTATACTTTAGCTTATTTGTTTAACATTTTTTTAAAGTAAGCTTATATTAAAGTTAATAGTTTATTGTTGTTTATAAATAAATTTAATTGTTTTTTTATTAAATTTAAGCATAATTAAGCTAAACAGCTTTAAACCTTAAAAGTTAACGCTTATTGTTTTTAATAAAAAGCACGTTTATTTCTGCTTTATTAGTTTTAAATTTTTTGCTTTACTTATATTAAAGCTGTTAAATTATTTATTAAACAAACTTTTGCTTAATAAACTTTTGTTAAATAAAACTTTGTTAAACAAGTTGTTTGTTTTTTTGCATAAAAACAAATCGAAAGTTTTGTTTAATAAAAATCTAAAAGCTTTAAAAAGCTTGCTTTTATATTTTTTTAGCCGCAATAATAACATAAATTAAAGTAGAATAAAATATAAAAGAATAGTAAATACTTTGTACTTAAAATTAAACTTTTAGTTATAACATATATATTTATAACTATTTATTAAACATGTTTAACAACGTTTTTTCTTTTATATTTAATAAAATAAAAAAATTTGCAACGTTTATAAAATTAGCAAATAACTTTAATTGTTAAGCACACTTTAATATAACTTTAGTTATAATAACTTTTAAAATACAAAAATAATTTATTAAGCTTGTTTAACATTATATGTTAGCTTTATAAAGCTTTATAAAAAGTGCTAAAATAAAAGTAGTTAATATAAAAAATTAATAATACTAAAAGCTTAATTATGCTTTAACGTTTTAATACTTGCTTTAATAAGTTAATGTTTAATTATAGCTTTATTAAATACATTTTATAAACAAAGTGCACAAAATTGCTGCTATAAAAAAAGTATTTTTATAACTTTATAAAATTAAAACAACAATAGTTTAATATAATTTTTGCAATAAAACTACGTAATAAAGCATTACTTTATAAAGCTTAATATAAATAATAAAATAAAATCTAATAATTAAAAAAAATAAAAGCAAAGCATAAACATATTTAAGTAAATATATTTATGCGCACTTTTGTGCGCTAACTGTTGTTAAATAACAACCTTTTTAAAAATACTACTGTTAACATTTATTTAATTAATAAACCTTTTAAAGCTTTTATTATAAAGCTTATTAAAACGTATATATATACTTTTGCTAATAAGCTTTAAAATAGTACTTTTAACTAAAAAACTAGTTATAAACTAATTTAATCGCTTTTTTAAACAAGTGTTAAGTTTATATTAACTTTATATAAAAAACGTGGATTATAGTTTATATTATTAAAAACGCTAAAAAATTTGCTTTTATACGTTAAAAAAAATACAGCTAAATAATTTAAAGTATTATTTAAAGCATAAAAAAAAGTTTTTTTTATATTTAAAAAAAAAAAATAAGCAATATAAACGCTAAAAAATATTATTGTAAAATTTTGCTTTTAGTGTAATATTTTGCTTGCTGTTAGCTAAGCTTTGTTTTTTAACAAAATAACGCTTTTTTATATGCTATAAAACGTACAAGGGCTATATTAAACCGTTTAAATATTTTTATAGTTTAATAGCTTATTAAAAGCTTTAATTTATTACTTATTAAAAACTTGTAGTTTTAAATAAAAGACTAGCTATATAACTACTACAATTTATAGCTGTTAATTTTATTATAGCTAAAAAAAGCTATTTTAAAAGCTTAAAAAGCTATACTATAGGATTTTTTACGTGCTTTAGCTTTAAAGATGTTAGTAAAGCTATAGCAGTGTTTAAAGCACAATAAAAACTTAATAGATTATTAAAATAGCTTTTTTACTTATAAATATAGTGTGTTTATTATATAAAATTACAAGGTTTAAAGCTAAAAGTAGTTTTTTAAATATATATATGTTATATTATTTGCTTTTTAAAAGCTTATACATTTAGCTTACAAAATTAAGCCGTTAAATAATATTTAAACTAATAAATAGCTTGTTAACACTTATAAAATGCTTTTGTACGCTTTATATTTATTTGCTAAAATAACTTTTTTGTGTTATTTTAATTATAGATTTTCGAATTAAATAAAGTAAGTTTAGTTAACTTAAAAAAGTAAAGCAATATAATTTTTAAAGTGCAATTAAACTAGTAAATATTTCGTTAACTAATAAATTTATATATAAAAGTAAATAACTTATAAGCAAATAATACTATTAAAAAAGCGTAAAATGTTATATAAGTAAATATTATTAGCTAAATTATATGTTAGCTAGTAAAATATAATTTAAATTATAGTATACTTATATAAATATATTAATAAAATAGTAACAAGTAATACTACGTAATAAAAAAAAGTAAATATAAACCTTTAATTATAATAAGCGTATAAAATAAAGCTTAAAACATTAACAAACATTATTTTAAGTTAAAAACAAAAGTGTAAATAGTTTATATATAATTGCGTATATAGCGTTAAAAAGGAGGAAAACAGAGAAAAAAAAGGAGATAAGCAGTTTAATCTATTCTATCATTCAAAATTCTGTCCAATTTTTAAGGGATGTAATTTTACATACAAATTTGTATGTGAAGGTACCTGCAAGGGTAATGGCAGGGACCCTGGTAAAATACCCTGGTTTTGTACCCGAACTAACATTCGACATCCTGGAGGAGGTGTACGCTGCCCCTGCAAATCGATTTGTCAAGCGACTACGGTGGTGTACTATGTAATAAGGTAGTGGTTAGTGTCCAACACTGGATCCAACAGCCAAATACCTCTATACAGTAGTAATGCAGTAGTGCCATTGTGATGCATGGCAAGGGAACCTTGATTGAGCTTGAGAGAAAGAAATGCCCCCACCTGGCAATTCCCGCCAGTTCCGACTGCTAAGTAGGCAGGCCTCTGGATGCTTTCATCTCGTAGTGTTAATAAGTAAGGAACATCGAAAAACAACATAGTACGAAGTACCGTGTACCATACTATGTAAGTATTGTTCTTTTGAGTAGATACGGAAATAAGTGTGGTACTCAATATAGATTTATCTGCACAGAACCTCGTACTTGGTCCGGCGCCTTGCACGTGGTAGATAATCTGATTTGCCATCCAGATCGTATTTGCGGGACATCTAATGTAACCCGACAGATTCGGTTCGCCTCCAAATGCAGTGTGGCACAGTTGCTAGACAAGTAGACCGACCGAGTTGGCCACTGCCAATCGGTACTAACTATTGGATCCCACAACACCGTGGAGAGGCGGAAAAGCAATATCTTGTCGGTGGTCGGAATGTTGTATACGATCGGTCAGCACTGATAAGATCAGCAATTCGATGACTAGATCTAGGCAGTGATAGTCGTCCCGAGCTGCAATATGACTCGGCTCTGGCTAGATAAGAGACGATAATACGTGCTAGATTTCGCCTTCAAGAGATAGGAAGCAGATGTTTCTTGATATGGTCTGACGACGGTTCACACGGTTGGCTGTGAATTCCGATACAGAAATTCCGTCCTATGAGGGAGAATGCCATTGGTCATTCATCCAAGACCTTTTTCGCCTTCTAGCTAGCAGCGCACTAGGTGCGTGGCATTCGTTGATTTACTTACTTACACGTTCAGCAACTGCGTGTAGGTAGAACTACTTGCTATGGTCCGTATGATGTTTTGCATACATACTGTATCGCGTACACTAAATAGTTACATGAGTGACGCAACGTTGGTGCAAACATGATCAGGTGGCGCAGCTTTTTGAAGGCCATTCAATGCAAAAGATTACCATCATTTATGCTCAATGATAACTCAAGATAGGGTAACACTTATCTGTCCTCAACATTGTAACAGCTGGATAGATAAAAGCCAACTGCAGCAAATATCTAATAAACAAGACTTAGACAGACTTACTCGCTAAACCACTATCCCCATCTCGAGATGTACCGATCTGATAATAGATACCTACCTACAGTAGTGGATGCAGGCACAGTAGGTATTGGAATGCTATGTGTAGGTTAAGGAGGACAAACCATGCATTCTTTTCTTCTGGATAGCTCTGTACTAACGGTATTCTGCTCACATGCCGTTGCTCATACCGGTATATGAGACCAGAAGAGAAAGAGAGAGAGAAAGAGAGAGAGAAAGAGAGAGAGAGAGAGAGAGGCTGTCCCAGATGATGCCCAATAATAAAGGTGCGGTATGGTATCTTGCATTCGGCCAGTGCGGCCCCTCTCCAGTAATGTAGCCATGGCGGGAAGAAGTCTCTCTTGTTGACAATAGCCAATCGTACGAGCAATTGAGTCGAAGATGACCTTTTCTGGTAATCTGGGTCGAACTAGAGTACAATGCGAGGCGAGAAGTACAATAGGTAAATTCTAACGAATCCGCTGCAGGCTATTGACCAATGAAGATGATAGAGTACCTATCTGTCAATAGAAGATACCTAGGTACATATGTAGTTATGGATGCTTGCTCAAACACGACAGTATTCACAGCCACAGCCCCCTTCGTCTCTTTGCCACTTGCCCACTTTTTGTTAGCTTCACAGTGTGCTGTGTCACCCAAGCCAGGCTACAGTACACACTCACTCTCTATGTATGTACCTACAGTAGGTATGTGTAACTACCTAATTCAACTTGATTGTGCCCCTATTCAGCTGCTGAGCACTCACTGAAGCACCTTTGTATGTAAAAGCAGTTGTAGTCTAATACAGTGATAAGAACTGTATACATTTCTATCACTATCTGCACATCAGGCATGTTCCTCCCTCAACCCCTGGTAGGTACCTAGCCCACAAGGCAGTCAATGCTTCTCGTGCTCTTCCGTCCCCCCGTCCCTCTCCTTTTGACAATTTTCTTGATTTTCCCACCTCATCCTGATCCTAGATCCTAAGTGGGTCGTTCCCCTTTCCCCTTCCTATTTGCAACTGAGTACCTCGATCTAGGTGGAAACCGATTTACACTCACTTTTCTGTCTTTTTTAACCTTTCCTCCTCCAGACCTCCCACTCACTCTTTCTCCTTCCTATTAGTTCTGGACGATCGAGGGACCGTACCGGAGGACAAAAAAATTAGTAGAGACAGACCACAGTGGACTGTATCTTGTTCGTTCGTTAATTCCAATCGTTACGCTCTTTGTGGACAATTCGCTCCCGACCACCCGATACCTGCTGGCTCGCGCCCGGGAAGTCGAAACGTGCAAGCAAAGCCAAACCGATCGTTCGTCCCTAAAAGAGATACCGAAGAGTTCAACTTTGGTCAACGCAAGGGGGCATCTGAAGAAGGACAAAAGGGATTAATTCCGAACAGGTGAGCAAAGTGGCTTCTAGTACAACCCGTCGAAGTCGACATTAAACGCCATCCATCGCGCCCTTTCCGAGTGTACATCAGGAACCCGTCATAGCGCGGTATCCTATCATTAGGTTGGCATGAGCGTGGCTGCCCATCCCTGGCTGTCTTGGCCTGCACTATCTTCTCGCACCCCCCCCCTCTCCCCCTATAGCGACTCACTGTCTCTCGAGCGACCACCCGACAACCTTCAACAGCACCAGCCTCCAATCCAATGCCGTTGCCCCATGCACGCTTGCTCAGCCTAACCGTATCGCTAGGTCAACAACACGAGTCCCCAAAACTTGTATCTAGCAGCGTGTCACAGACACATCGTGTCAACGATTTGTCGACTATCAATCACTACTTGGCTCAACCACCCCAGTCGAGGTGATTGACTATATCATCGCATCCTGTCACGAATTACTCTTGTGGCCGGCCACATTTGAATTGTATCAATCAAATAATTCTTAATCGACGTCAGGTTCAATAACCGTTAAAGCGCGCGTCAATCATAAATGATTCGGATTTGTATGTGATGAATGACCGCATACGAAGAATTTTAGTTTGTTGATTACTTCGCTAATGATTGTTGTCTACAGGATCTTCAACCCTCCCGTTTGCAAGCGCGACAGCCACAAAAATGTCGGGCTATCCAGGAGGCGGTGGTGGTCAGCATGACTACCACGATGGTTACGGTCAAAATACAGACTCCTACTACCAGGATGACCACAATGGCCAGTACTACGACCAGCAGCACGACCAGCAGCACCACGACCAGCAGCAAAACGGGTACGATGCCCACGGCCAACAACATAATGATGGATACTATGATGAATCGTAAGTCAACAAAGATGAAGAACACAAAGAAGGGCAGAGAAAGACTAACCAAACGCACAGCGGGTACTACAATGCCGATGCCAATAACCCTTACCACCAAGACGGCGGCTATTACGACGGTCATGATCGAAATCAGAACGAGTACTACGATGATGGTAATGGAGGATACTACGACCAGCATGCTCAAAATGGGGGTCAAGCCCGCCATCGTGGCAACTCCGAGGAGGAATCTGAAACCTTTAGCGACTTCACCATGAGATCAGATATGGCTCGTGCTACCGACATGGACTACTATGGTCGCGGAGATGAGCAGTACAACAACGGCTATAACGATG
Organism: Xylaria castorea; assembly: GCA_022495115.1. Classification (NCBI taxonomy): domain Eukaryota; kingdom Fungi; phylum Ascomycota; class Sordariomycetes; order Xylariales; family Xylariaceae; genus Xylaria; species Xylaria castorea. Next base: position 103,553 of record MU382672.1, read on the forward strand.
GCGAAGCTCGAGGATATCGCCCACCCTCATCGCAAATTTCATATGGTGGTAACCGCTCGTCGGGAGCCTCGACTCCAAACTACGGTATGGATTATGGCGGTACCATTCCTAATGACAATCGATCCCGAGAGCCGTATCCTGCCTGGACATCAGACGCCCAAATTCCGTTATCAAAAGAAGAGATTGAGGATATCTTTCTGGATCTGGCCGCTAAGTTTGGCTTCCAGCGCGACAGCATGCGAAATATGTATGACCATCTAATGGTTTTGTTGGACTCGCGGGCGTCGCGCATGACACCGAATCAGGCCCTCTTGTCTCTGCACGCCGATTACGTTGGAGGTGACAACGCAAACTATCGCAGATGGTACTTTGCTGCTCACTTGGACTTGGATGACGCTGTCGGCTTTGCTAACATGAGCGGCAAGAAAGCCAAGAAAAAGAAGGCCAAGAAGAACAAGAAAGGTGATCAGAACGAAGAGCAAGTTCTGGAAGATCTGGAAGGCGACGACAGCCTTGAAGCCGCAGAGTACAGATGGAAGACTCGCATGAACCGAATGTCCCAGCATGATCGTGTTCGCCAGATCGCTCTGTACCTCATGTGCTGGGGAGAGGCCAACCAGGTCCGCTTTATGCCTGAGTGTCTCTGCTTTATCTTCAAGTGTGCAGATGACTACCTGAATTCTCCTGCATGTCAAAACTTGGTCGAGCCGGTGGATGAAGGCACATTCCTTAATAACGTTATCACTCCTCTCTACCAATACTGTCGAGACCAAGGATACGAGATCTCTAATGGAGTCTACGTCCGACGCGAACGCGATCACAACCAAATCATTGGGTACGATGACTGCAATCAGCTGTTTTGGTATCCCGAAGGCATTGAGCGCATCGTTCTTGGTGATAAGAGCAAGCTCATTGATGTCCCTACTCAGGAGCGATATTTGAAGCTTAAGGATGTCAACTGGAAGAAATGTTTCTTCAAGACTTATAAGGAAACGCGGTCATGGCTCCATCTCATGACTAACTTCAACCGTATCTGGATTATCCATCTGACCATCTTCTGGTTCTACACCGCATACAACGCTCCCACACTTTTGGTAGGCCCATCATATGAGCAGCAAGTCAATCAGCAGCCCACAGCCGCCGCCCAGTTTTCGATCGTCGCCATTGGTGGTGGCATCGCGTCATTAATTCAAATTATCGCAACCCTGGCTGAGTGGGCATATGTGCCTAGGCGTTGGGCCGGTGCTCAACATCTCACCACGCGCCTCATTTTCCTCATTGTGGTGTTTGCTCTTAATGTCGGTCCAAGTGTGTATATCTTCGGCATTGAAGGAGCGCAAACTAGTCCGGCAGGAAAGCCAATCGCTATTGTCCAGTTCATTATCGCCATCATAACCTACGTCTTCTTCTCAGTCATGCCTCTTGGGGCTCTCTTTGGTAGCTACCTTACGAAGAACTCCCGGCAGTATGTGGCGAGTCAAACATTTACAGCGAGTTGGCCGCACCTCAAGGGTAACGATCGCGCATTGTCATACTTCCTGTGGGTTGCCGTCTTCGGCGCCAAATTTGGTGAATCCTACAAGTATCTGACTCTCTCTTTCCGAGATGCGCTTCGTTATGCTGCGCTCATAAACGTTAAGTCTTGTTTGGGAGACCACGAGATTGGAAATATCCTTTGCCAAAATCAGCCCATTGTCCTAATAGTCCTAATGGTACTGACGGACTTGTTCTTCTTCTTCCTCGATACATACCTCTGGTATATTCTGATCAACACGGTTTTCTCCATCGCACGGTCGTTTTATCTTGGTTCTTCGATCTTAACTCCCTGGCGGAACGTTTTCTCTCGGCTTCCGAAGCGAATCTACTCCAAGATTCTCGCGACGACCGATATGGAGATCAAGTACAAGCCGAAGGTCTTGATTTCGCAGATATGGAATGCTGTCGTTATTTCTATGTACCGGGAGCATCTTTTGGCTATTGATCATGTCCAAAAACTTTTATACCACCAAGTGCCATCTGAGCAAGAAGGCAAGCGTACGCTCCGGGCACCCACATTCTTCGTTTCGCAAGAAGATCATTCATTCAAGACAGAATTTTTCCCAACGCACAGCGAAGCGGAGCGACGTCTGTCCTTCTTCGCTCAGTCGCTCTCAATGCCCATTCCAGAGCCTCTGCCTGTTGATAACATGCCTACTTTCTGTGTCTTAATTCCTCATTACAGTGAGAAGATACTGCTTTCGCTCAGAGAGATCATTCGTGAGGATGAACCGTATTCCCGTGTCACAATGCTTGAGTATCTCAAACAGCTCCATCCTCATGAATGGGACTGCTTTGTTAAAGACACGAAGATCCTCGCCGATGAAACTTCACAATTTAATGGAGATCTCGAGAAGAACGAAAAGGACGATGCCAAGAGCAAGATTGATGACCTGCCGTTCTACTGCATTGGATTCAAATCCTCGGCCCCCGAGTACACTTTGAGAACCAGGATCTGGGCCTCTCTTAGGTCACAAACGCTTTACCGTACGATTTCTGGCTTCATGAACTATAGTCGTGCCATCAAGCTCCTTTACCGTGTTGAGAATCCTGAAGTTGTTCAAATGTTTGGCGGTAACTCTGATAAGCTAGAGCGTGAGCTCGAGAGAATGGCGCGCCGTAAGTTTAAGCTTGTTGTTTCCATGCAAAGATATGCCAAGTTCAAGAAGGAAGAAATGGAGAATGCTGAGTTCCTCCTCCGAGCCTATCCCGATTTGCAGATCGCCTACTTAGATGAGGAAGCTCCTGCCGCTGAAGGCGAGGAGCCACGTATCTATTCTGCCCTGATCGATGGTCATTCTGAAATCATGGAGAACGGTTTGAGGAAACCTAAGTTCCGCGTTCAACTCTCAGGTAACCCCGTTTTGGGAGACGGCAAATCCGATAACCAAAACCACTGCATTATTTTCTACCGTGGCGAGTACATCCAGCTTATCGATGCCAATCAAGACAACTACCTGGAAGAATGCTTGAAAATTCGTTCTGTTTTGGCCGAATTTGAGGAGATGAAGACTGACAATGTGTCACCGTATACCCCCGGCGTTAAGAATGAAGTCCATACCCCAGTTGCCATCCTTGGTGCCCGCGAGTACATTTTCTCAGAGAACATTGGTATCCTTGGTGATGTTGCAGCTGGTAAGGAACAAACATTTGGTACATTGTTCGCCAGAACCCTAGCCCAAATCGGCGGTAAACTTCACTATGGTCATCCAGATTTCCTGAATGGTATCTTCATGACTACACGTGGTGGCGTGTCCAAGGCTCAGAAAGGCTTGCACTTGAATGAGGATATCTATGCTGGCATGACCGCAATCTTGCGTGGTGGTCGTATCAAGCACTGTGAATACTACCAGTGTGGAAAGGGTCGTGATTTGGGTTTCGGATCGATTCTCAACTTCACTACTAAGATCGGCACAGGTATGGGTGAACAGCTGCTTTCTCGTGAATACTACTACCTCGGCACACAACTACCCTTGGATCGTTTCCTGTCCTTCTATTATGCCCACGCTGGTTTCCACGTTCAAAATATCTTCATCCTGCTCTCTCTCCAGATATTTATGCTCGTCTCGATCAACATTGGTGTCCTTCGACACGAGACGATTCACTGCGACTATAACTCCAATGTTCCCATCACCGATCCGCTATATCCCACCGGCTGCAACAACACAGACGCTCTGATGGATTGGATGTATCGTTGCGTCATTTCCATCTTCGTCGTCTTCTTCCTGGCTTATATTCCTCTGGTCGTCCAAGAGCTTACGGAGCGTGGTGTCCTCCGCGCCGCAACGCGTTTCACCAAGCAGTTTTTCTCGGGCTCTCCCTTGTTCGAAGTCTTTGTGACCCAAATCTATGCGAACTCGGTCACACAGGATCTCTCTTTCGGCGGTGCCCGCTATATCGGAACTGGTCGTGGTTTTGCGACTGCGCGTATTCCATTTGGAGTCTTGTACTCGCGCTTCGCTGGGCCATGTATCTATATGGGATCGCGGCTCTTGTTGTCGTTGCTCTTCGCGTGCTTAACAGTCTGGCAGGCCGCGCTTATCTACTTCTGGATTTCGCTTCTTGCTCTGGTCATTTGCCCGTTCCTATACAACCCCCATCAATTCGCTTGGAACGACTTCTTCATTGACTACCGTGATTTCCTCCGATGGTTATCTCGTGGTAACTCCCGATCACACTCCTCGTCATGGATCTCATACTGTCGGTTATCACGTACCAGAATCACAGGCTACAAGCGCAAAGCCCTGGGCGATCCGTCAGCCAAGCTATCCGCTGATGTTTCCCGTGCGGCTATTACCAATATCTTCTTTGGCGAGATAGTTTCCCCTCTACTACTTGTCGCCTCGACGCTTATTCCGTATCTCTTCATCAACGCTCAAACTGGTGTTATAAATAACGACCCCAGTGCAAAACCGACATCAGCCCTTATTCGCGTTGGCATTGTTGCATTAGCACCAATTGCCGTCAACGCCGGTGTGCTCTTCTTCTTCTTCGCATTGGCGTGTTGCGCTGGTCCTCTCTTGAGCATGTGTTGCAAGAAGTTCGGTAGCGTTCTAGCAGCTATTGCCCACGCCATTGCAGTCATTGCTCTTATCATTTTCTTCGAAGTTATGTTCTTCCTAGAGGGCTTTGACTTTACCAAGACTCTCTTAGGAATGATTACGGTCATTGCCATCCAGCGTTTCATCCTCAAACTTATTATCTCGACAGCTCTGACCCGTGAGCTCAAAACGGATCAGGCCAACATCGCGTTCTGGACGGGCAAGTGGTACTCTATGGGCTGGCACACCGTTTCCCAACCGGCTCGTGAATTTCTATGCAAGATCACGGAGCTCAGCATGTTCGCTGCCGACTTTATCCTTGGCCATGTTCTCCTTTTCATCATGCTTCCCGTGATCATCATTCCGCAGATTGACAAGCTACATTCAATCATGCTCTTCTGGCTGCGCCCAAGGTGTGTATCCCTCATCACGTCGCTCTATTCCGTACTATAACTGACATTTTTAGTCGTCAAATTCGACCGCCTATCTACTCGATGAAGCAGTCCAAGCTTCGCAAGAGACGAGTGATCCGCTATGCGGTGTTATACTTCACCCTCTTAATTCTTTTCATCGCTCTCACTGTCGGACCCGGCGTTGGTGGTAAGCTGATTGTTACCGACAAGTTGGTATCGGATCTGAACAATGCGCTACCATTCCCCTTGGTTCAGCCCAACAATTGGAAACTCAGAGATGATACCCGGGGTCATAACGAGACGGGTACAAAATCTCCCGGCTATAGTGGGCCTGGCACGGCTTCGTTCACAGGATCTACTGCCCAACAGACTGATTCGTCTGATGCAAAGTTCCGTTTCCTATAGACTGTTCTATGGGTTCCTGTATTATAGGCAGATGGCTGGGTGCCAATAAATAATGGTTTCGCCTGGGTCGGATAAGCTTCGTGACAAAGTTTACCAACAATCCGTGGCGGTCTTGTACCTATCTGCGAGGGCGGCGTAGTACACATTTTCTTCACTGTTCTGTTCTGTTTCGTTAGACTTGCAGGCATAAATACTGGGTTTCTTTTTCAGCAAATGATAAGGTTGTCTTAATTGTTGCATTTACATCGTCATGATTATTATAATGCCAGCGTTGCTCCGTATAAACATAGGGTACAGTAGCCTAATGTAGAAAAGTAGCTGGGCACTTGTTTTGTAAATATCTAACAAATTATGCCTTGAAACCACTTAATGTGTGCCTAGATAATTGCTTCTCAAGAGACCCTTGGAATATCTTTTCTCCAATATTGTCGTGTATAACCACGCAAGGTCGCCCGCCGCTTTAATGAACTATAAAGTACCGACATACAGTCTACTCCCATTTTAGGACCTTTAGCCTTGTTCTAAGTTATATGGAAGCATACTCGCATATGTGCTCATGTGCCCTTGGAAAGATTATGCTGGTTTGTCTGCTTTCTCTACGTCTTAGATGCCTAGTTCTAGTTCACCTTCTATAGAAACTTGGAGACGAATGGCGCTAATTTGGTAAGTTGGTTGTTCTTGGGGGAGGAAGTGGAGGCCATAATTACAGCCTGAAGGTGGCTGAAGTTGAATTAAGCATTTCAAATACTTGGGTTGTTAGTTGCCCACTTGAAGCTTCTGCGGCGTAGTCTTTAATTAGTCTTATTCTTCTCTTTTTGCTATTTCCGTTCTTGATTGGATCTTTTTAAGAGGAAAGCAAGTTTCAGCGAGAGCTAGATCTATGCTTCCAGACTAATTATCTATAGGCATATTTTGTAACCACCTCGTGGAGGTGGCCGTCTTGCTTATTCGCTCGATTTTACTGCCCTGTATCATATGTTTCGCGAGTCCCGTTACGATTTTCTCCGTTGTGAAGCTGCGCGAGGATTAATCCACGCTCTAGAATCTGATGATCAAACTCGCGGAAGGAGTCTATTAGCAAATTACATCGTAAATTGCATGTCTTACCGACTATAATGTCTCTAGATTAAGGTAAGTGATCGAATGTCGACCCCTTTTTCCCGTAAGAGCTCAGTGTCGATACTCAAAGGGATGCTACTCTGCTTTAACTGCTCATGACTAGAACACTCGGGGTCAGTTATCGCTATTTCGAGGGTAATTTGTAAGGATTTTCAGAAGCTTCAAAGCACTGTTTTGGCTTGGTTAGGAAAACCTGTACTCCGGGAGGTGCTCAAAACAAGAGGAGAATGTCTTCGAGAATTACTCACTACTCCTCATGATCGATAGGCCAATCCTCGACCCTAGGATCGGCTAGGGACTTGGCACCAGTCTCGTCTTCGACAAATGTAGTTTTATAAATTTGTTCGGCGTCGTCCCAGACATACATCATTCGGATCTGCTCTGGGAGAGGACCAAGTAGAGCTTCACCCCCATCAATGCCAGATGTGTAACAACCCCCAACTAAAATATACGTATCCCTATCTACATGTCTTAAAACCATGGGCGCACTGCAGCCAACGAGGACAAATATCTCATCACCGCTCTCTGCTTTCAGAGGGGCAAGCCCGACGAGGCCTTCTCTTGTCTCGTATACGCACCTGCCTTGGAGCGCGTCCCGAGCGTGTGACAAGAAATTCGAGGCGTTTCTGGGATCGAGAAGTGAAGGCGTATTCGTTTCCTCAAGAATCTCCCCGAGCAGCTCTGTGCTAATTGACCGTCCAGGCAAGTCTTTCCGAGGGGGTGAAAAATTCCCCTCGAACATGTCCAGAAAGAGAGCGCGGGTGAACGCATCCAAAAGAGTCCCGCCAGATATATAATCACTGGAGATCGACCTGGGCGGGAAGAAGAAGGCATCGCGGATGAGTGTTATTATATCATCGTTTGTGTCACTCTCTCCCGCACGAGTCTTTCGCAGTCGCTGTATTCTGCCGACTGATACGCCTATCACTTTCAATTTCCCAGCGGCGGGAGTGTATGAGGGCGCGTGGAAATGGCCCGATACAAACATAGCCGGTAGGACGGAGTCTTCTCGTACGACCGAGGTATCCAGCGACCATTTTGGCTGCCAGCTTGGCCCGCTCGGTGGATCTGACAGTTGGCATGTAGCCAGAAAGCTCAGATCAGATGTGTTATTGATATACTGCGTGTATAGGTCTTCGTAAACCTGGGTTGTCGATTTGGTGTAGTCAGGTTGTATGTCTAGGTCTATGTCTTTATATAGGAGTCCCAATACTGCATAGATCCTATCTCTTTGATCTTCGCAATGCAAGTCGCCGAAAAAGGGTCGCATTTCGTTTAATGTGAAACCATTTGGGCGCCAGAGAATCAGATTCAATAGTACCCCGGTACGAGCGAGTAGCTGCTTGCTATGCTCGAACAACTTCTGGGGCTTGAGGTAGACACACGCACACCCGCGTCGGAACAGCTGCCAGGAGACGACAGAGGCGCCGCATAGAACTATGGCATCTCTGTTCGCCAGGATGATCTCTTGTCGAACCCACAGTCTTTCGAACCACGGACGGCAAAGCAAGTGGTATAAGCACGAAAGGTCGGCTGCTTCTAATGGGATGGGAACATTGACGTCGCTCATGGACTCATCAGCAGCCCCAGGCACAGGTTCGAGGCTGTAGTCATATTCAACTTGAGAGCCCATATACTCTAGCCAGGACAGAGCTCGATCGCTGTGGCTCTCCTCCGGCCCCAGCCACACCACGACACGTGTGGCCAAACGGTATATCTCGCCCATCATGGCCACTTGTGGGCCCTTTTCGACGTTATTCCGCTGGTCGATGCAGACAGCGTCGACCCATATGAAACGCGGGCGGTCTGTGTATCGGAGGTGTCTGAGGGCGACATCCAGGTTTCTTGTCACTTGAAGCTCGCTATCTACTGCTTCCGCAACCCGCACCCAGCTCGGTGAGGTCTTTGAACCCCAGACATAGGAAAGAGCCTCATACGCAGGGGCCTTATGAGATTGGAATGGCTCATGATGAAGTCTGATGACTATACCATCGTTGAGATGGCTAGGATAAAGCTCGGCAACTCGGATATAACCGCTTGGTAAAGGATTATAGGTGTATATGCTCCTGTGTGAATGCAGTGGAAGCGGCCGGTGTAGTGATAAATCTCGACCCATCATAAGATTCGATGCTCGTGCCTCTGTTCTAAGGGCATTCGCTTTTCTCCGATGCAGCGGACATATGCTCTTGCCACTTGCGTTTAAGGGGTCACGACTTGACCAGGTCGCCTCAAACGCTAGGTAAATGAAGTAGCCGATTCTACGAGGTGGTGATACCCCTCTGGTGTTTGACAAGGCTCAACGGTCCCTAAATAGAGGGTGCTTATCCGCAAGCATGCTAACCCTAGGAATACATGATGTGTTCCATCAATTTTGGCTTTAGGTCTCCTTCTCTGCCTGCAACGATATCGCTTATGCTGCGCCTCATGTAGAAGTAAGGCGAAAGCCTATACTACTTCCACGATCCAATTAGAAAATGCCAGCGCTAACCAAATGTGGCTACCTACATCTATAATCCTGCGCCTGCGGTTCTACCAGGTAAGTTCATAGAAAAGCTCAACGAAGGGATAATGCACATTGTACGGAACACTCAGTGCGAATTCTGGAATAAATTCATAAGCAAGATATAGCATCAAGCATTTATTTCTAAAAGAGAAAAGGAAGAATGCTCGCAAAATCGTATCACGTCTCCAGTTCATAATACCTTCCAACCAACCTGGTTCATAGTTCTTTTTCAGCCAATTTGATCATCGTATTCCTGTATCATGCGTTTAAACTTCATCTGAATCGCACCATATTCTCTTGTTTTCCTGCCTTACTGATCACAGGGCGAGTATCGTCCTCCCATGCCCCAAAATTGCTCAGCCATAAACGTCCCCACTTCGGCCTTCTTCCACAGGTCGTTGAAGGCAGTAAATAGAAAAACGTCGGCCGAATTGGTGCTAAATGTGTCCTTAATCGACGAAATGGCGGTAGACTGGTGATCTAGGCCAGGAATGGCAGCGCCGTTGGGCTCACCTTGCCAAGGCCATCCAGTCTCGGTGACCACGATACGCTTGGTCGCATCGGATAGCTTGTTTCGGATATTCTTCGTCATAGAATCCACGAATTGGCCGGCCTCCGGTGCTCCGGTGTTGGGATCAAAGAAAGGATGGACGTTGACAGCGCAGTAGTCGGATTGATCACATAGCTCAGGATGAGCAAGAACCGCGACAAACGTATCCACAACAACAACGGGACCCTGGTATCCCGCTGCTCTCAGACAGGAGCGCGCTTTGCTGAGTGCGGCAAGCGACTGCTGTACCGTCGCGCCACCGTTGTTGACCAGTTCATTCCCAACAGACACAGTGTCAACCATACTCCAGTCGTGGTTGAGGCCAGCGGCCATGGTCGCTACGGCCGAGTCTACGGTGTTGATATCAAAAATGCCCAAGAAGAGCTTGTTGCCGTACTTCTTAGCTGCCAGAGACACCGTGGACACCTGATCACAATCCACGCCGTATAGACGGACAACTCCATAATCCTTTGAGAAGAGGGAAAAATCTCTGTCGACTTCGGCTGCGGTTTTGCAATTACCATTGCCCGTGTACGGGGAATAGGTAACACCGTGGAGACTATTGCCTGAAGACGATGGATCCGGTTGGACAGATGGATCCGGTTGGACAGATGGATCAGGTGGCGGGGAGGAGGAGGTCGACTCAGCTGCTGGAGCCACCGAGCTGGGCTGCTGCTTAGAGCTCGGCTCTGGCGCGGATTCGGCAGCCGGCGGCGGAGGGGGTGGCACCGCAACAGGAGAAGGCGCCACTACTGGGGGTACAGACTCGGGTGGTGGGGTTTCCTTAGGTATATAGACAACGGTCTCGGTAGCGGTGCGAATGGGATTTCCATACTGGTCAACATAGACAACAACCTCCGGGAACTCGGTAGCCTCAGAGAGCGGGGCATCAGTGATGGTGAGTCTGTCTCTCTTCTGGATGAAGGCGCGGTTGGCTCGGTGTCGGTATCCGCCATGGTGATGTCCTTACGGCTAGTCAGTTGCCCTTACTGGCGCTCAATGACGGCCATAGATATTGAATGAGGAACTTACCAGGCTGTCCGAGCGACTGGTGAAAAAGGGAAACAAGGGCAAGAGAAACCGCAAGGAGGAGTCTCATGATTGCGCAATGAAAGAAAGATTGAAGTTATCGAGGTTGACGCACTTTGAGATCAGGGTATCGCGCAGGACCGAAGGGAAAATAATGAGTGACTAGAGGGTCAGCGTGCCGTCGACTACCAAAACAAGCAAGAGAGTAACTGTGCACTAAGGGAGCAACGGAGGGGGAGAACAGTTAGAGGTAGAGCGATAAATGGCAGGATCGGACACTTGGTCAATGTCCATCAACCACAATGGCTACAAGAGAAACAAAGAGGTGGCAGGCGACAACCGGGGCAGCAGGATATGAGTTGCTTATAGAAAGTACCAAAGCGGATGAGGGGTGAGAGCAAGATGGAGAGATGCGGGAGGTTGAGGCGGCAGCAGTTGCCCCAGCAGCGGAGCTTGCGAGCGAGCGTCAAAGGATAAATGAAGTGTGAGATGAATGACAGGAGGTGGAATGCGCGTGCCTCAGAGGTCTCGGGAGACATTTAGCGCGTTGAAGTGAAGGAATGGCGTCGCTCAAGGGAGATTATGAGAGAATGGACTGAGACAAGGCACTCCAAGACAAGGGATACAACAGACTTGCGAAGTGGTTTTGTTGGTAGAGAACAGAACCAAGCCTTGGGCTTACCTTGATCGTGATGATATCTCTCGGATTGACAAAGGCTGCAGCGCAGGCGAGATGGTAGGTTGTATGTTGCGTGGCTTGGTACGTTGTTGTATCCCTAGTTCTGACGTGACGATAACCGGCAGTGGGAAAGGAGTGAATGCGCAACTCAAGCCGCAAGTTGGATGTTTTAGTTGTAGCCGCAACAGGTCTCACAATTTGGGAATGATAGACGTCACTTGCGTGGTGATGCAGAGATGCAGTCTGTAGGAGGGGTGACTATATGTAGGTGAACAATGAAACAGGAAAACCAACAGGAAGAGATTATAGGTGTTGTGTTGTGTAAGTACTTCGAGTACAACAGGTAAAGTTAGACAGGTATGTAGGTAGTAAACAAATAGGTTAGTAAGAAAGAGAGAGGGAGAGAGAGTGAGAGAGTAGGTAGCTAACTGCTGGGTAGGTACCGACATGTAGTTAAGATGAGCTGTATCAACGATCAATGGACGTGGACGTGGAAATTGATGGGAGGCATCTACACATACCAGTGAAGCAGGTAGTACCTATGTGGCAGTGTCGTGGTGCACTTGGTGGTATTTGTGATATGCTTGTGTATGCACAATGAAGGCCATGTGTTCCTCCATGCTCATGTTTGAAGTAGGAACATTCAGCACGTTACTGCCCAAATATGTGTTGTGCCTGCTCCTAATCATCTTGTTCATGACTACCTACCTGATATGTTTATCGCATATAAACATCGTGCCTACCCAAAGGACTTGATTCTAGGAAATAAACGTTATAAATTATAAGTTGTTCAATAAAGACTTTTCTTATTATTACCTGGTTATTTCAATGTTTAGGTAAATGTTATAGTTTCAATAGTCAGTCTATCAAGACTAAATAAAGCCAGTTGGGACTTCTTGGATTAACTGTACACTCCATGTTTTGTTTCTAGGGGCCAATGCAATAGCCCTGTCTGACATTCCACAAGAGAGCACAGAATCTCCTCAGACCACATGGCCTTCCCGCATTGTGTTCAGCCAAGGAGATTGCAATACTGTCAGCTAGCGGAAGTCCTGGAAATTCTTTCAAACTCGTCATGTATTAGCAATTAATATGTAGTCTATGCTGTGGGCTTGCTTCCCGCCCTATTCACCCCCAGTATGCGTAACTAGGCCGACTCCGTGTGCCGGTAGATGATTCATGGCCAAATATACAGTCGTACTCTTCCCGCTCCACCAGGAATCAAGGTCATGAAACGCAAAGTCAAGGTAGGTAAAACGGTACCTGCTTAGCTAGCCGACCCCGACAATCGGTTTGTCTTCCGAGTCATAACTTTCGTGATGGCGTGGCGGATTGTCACGCCCGCCTTCTCTATCTCCTTCTTTGACAACCCAGACGTGATGCACACTTTAAGCGCAGGCTGGATATTGACATCTGTGTCTTTGGGTCCGAGACTGCTAATCAACGGCATCGTCTTTAACCGTGTGACGAGGACACCGTTGGCAAGTGACTGTGCAACCAGACTTGTTAGTTATCCATCGTTTGACCGAAAAGGCAAAGGCAAAGGAACAATTGCGGATTGTTAACTTACCTCCTCCACACAATCCGAGAAGAGCCGCTCCTGGTCATCGATGCTCAACCGCCGAGCCTGAATAATATCCGGTTTAAAAACGAGAATCATAACTGGGTTCTCGGGGTCACTGGTGCAAGTCACCCAGTCGCTACGGGGGTCTAGCTGCGCTCGCATCGCGCGGATGTTCTCACGGCACTGGATCAATATGTCGGGGTTGCACTGCAGCACGTTCAACGTCTCGCTGGCTGTCACGGCAGACATGGCAGGGAGTGCGGCCGAGTATGTGTAGGCGAGCGCATTGATGCGCTGGTGCCTAGTCACGTCCGTAGATCCGGCACAGAAGCCACCTGCAGCACAGAGGGGTCCGGAGAGAGAGCCAATAATGACATCTACAGCTTCCGCATCAACATTCTGTGCTTCCGTCAACCCACGGCCATTGCGGCCAAGAACGCCAAACGAATTGGTCTCGTCAAGAGCTAGACGGAACTTGTACTTTTCCTTCAGTTCAATCTGGGCAAATCATCAGTATGATAGGAATGCTACACGCTCGGAATGATTCGGGCAAATGAGGTGGCTTACAAGTTTAGGCAAGTCCGAGCAGTCGCCAATCATCTCAAAAAGACCCTCGGTGACAAGGAATCTCCTCGTCAGGATCTTCTTCTTTGCCTGCTCCTCGGCCACTTTCTTCATGGCGCGCTCGAGGTCTGCCATGTCGTTGTGGTTGTACCACCGGATGGAGCTTCGTGAAGCTTCCAAGCCCTTGCGGATAGAGTAGTTCACCATTTTGTCAGCCACGATGACGTCGCCACGCTTACAGAAGCATGGGATGACACTCGTGATGGTCGAGAAGGCATGGGCGTAGACAATGGAGCTCTGGGTTCCGAGAAACGAGGCAATGTCGGCTTCGGTCTGCATATGAACATCTTGTGTGCCGTAGAACTGTGGCGGACCGCAGGGGCCGACGCCATAGGTGCGCAGGGTCTGGATAGCCTTCTCTTTTATAGATTCGCTTGCATTGAAGTTGTAAAAGTTGTATGAAGCAAGGTTGGTCACCATTCTACCATTCGCAAGTTTGACCTTGGGACCTGTCGGTCTGCCACGCACCAGCTTTTGTCAGCATCCAAGCAACCGGAACGAGCAACGAACAAATCCTTACCCAATAACTACAGGTATCTTCTCGGCCTCGCTCTCCTCGAGGTTGGTCTGTTCGGCAACAAGGGGTTCTGGCTCCCAATCCCTGACAAGCTCGTCGATCTCGTCCTCCCGCAGCTTGATGTAATTGGAGCCGTGGGTGGCGTAAGAGGGCGAAAGCAGGTAGCGCACGAAGAAGATGACGAGCACGAGCTCGATGGCAGACCGTATGGGGTCATTCTGGTAACTCGATTGAATGTAGCGGATCAGGACAGCACTGCCGGGGACTCGTTGGAAGGCCTCGAACAAGCCATGTAGCAGGTCCTGTACATAGGCCTGAGCTTCGTTTAAATCCATGGTTCTCGGTATAGGTCGACTACAGGAGTCGAATCATGGGGAATTGAGCTCAGAGATGGATGAGGGCAAAGAAGAGGTCGCAGAGGTCACACGGTCACTGCCTGGTAGTGAGCGTTGAGAAGAGGTGATCCGTCGAAAGCCGGTTTACCCTTTTTCGCAAATTAAGGGTCGTTCGACATGTGCATTAACTTAGAGGGATGCTACAGGCTGCAACGTCAGTGGAATCGCGCTAACGCAATGGGTTGCGCGTTATCAGCGCGCGGGAGGCCGCCATTTTCCCTTTACCTCCTTAGTCAGCACCCTATTAATTATCCGGACCACTTCAAAAGTTGAATTACCGTGTATGCAATGCCCCGTTATTTCAGTTTTGAAGTTACAGAAAATCGCAGGCACATTGCCGCTGATTCTTCCAAGTAATCCTTGAATCTGCCATATCATCCTATATCAGCTTGAGCAAATACAAGTGGGCAGAACCATAGCCGAGCGGAAACTTAAACGCTTTGTGATGTTGCGGGAAACGGACCGGTACGGCTAGCCGCTACGCGTATAATAGGCTCCTATCCGAGAGAGTAGTGTAGTTCAACAAATAGGAATAGCCATTTTCTCCTAAAATGTCTACCTAAAGCGATTTAGACATTATAGATCCTCATGCGTTGCAACACTAAGCCAAGTCCTTAAGAAAGTCTTTTTAAGTTAGCTTTGTAATTTAATATTCGTATTCCCTCCATATGAATGCACGAAACTAAATCTATTGTCAAGTTCACTGGTGTCTTTCGCATCTGCGGTTCGCACAGGATGAACATAGGGGGTTGTTCTTAGCTAGTCCATACTCGGTTATCCCGGCTACTAGACCTCTCATCACGAGCCCCATTTATCTTAGTACTTGTAGTAACTAGGCGCGATATATTGATGTTGTAGAGTTGATGGAGTAATTGACAAAGCAGTCACCGTGAATGATCCATATATACACTATTGCCTCGTACCTTTCCTACATAACCAGGGGAACAAGACTCATCTGCGTATGAGGGAATTCTCTAACTAGCAAGACAGTAAGAATTTTTATAAGAGTTTGCTCTTAATGCATTAATAGAAAAGGGCCGCTATCATAATGCCCATACACAACATAATTGGATATTCCACATTAACGTTAAAAATGATCGGTCTTCCCACTCTAATGCCATCGTCTTTTGGGACTCCCGTTTCTATGTTCCTATGCTTTGAATTGGCGGGAGATTGATAAGAAAGGATACGGCTTCAAATACCGTCCGTGCTGTATTTCTTTAGATATCTGCAATGATGACCTCCTGAGTTAGCATAGAGTACATGTCCGGGATGACCAATGCGCTCAGTGATCATAAGTCAACAATGATTTATGTCTTGCACGGTACTCCAGATTACAAACACAGGGCAGCCGAAGGGCTTTAGCTCCAGCATTCAGTCATTCTCGTTCTCGGTCTACATTGTATTGAATGTGTTTAGTAGGTATCTGTTGATCCTCGAGGCCTAGACTAGTCGATATGACCTCGCAAAGCCGTTCTTGTAGATTTTCGTATCGTGAATAGTAATAAAAGAAATTTCAGACTTCAAATTTAGCAATATTCGGTCCCACAGTCTACTCTTGATGTTATAGAAGAGATGAAGAGTGATTGAATTATATTTACTGCGAGGGTATGCTGACGTTAAAGAAGACAACAACAACGAAAGCGCAGACAGATCCCTATGTTTCAGTTTTCCCCGCCTTTCATGAGGTGGGCTCCATTGGATGGACTTCCACTTCAGTTTCATTACGTCAGCCCCTATGGAAATGTGTTCGTATGAACGGAACATATCAAAAATCACGTACATGTTGTCTCGCTGTAACTGAAAAAGTACAGCAGCTGGATATTCTCGGAGAATAATACCGCTTCAAAAGGCGACACTCCACGCATACGCAGTGTTCTAACATAATGGCGCCGCACCAGGATCTAGTGCATCTAACGGTGGACGACTGGAGAGATAGTAATGTCGAGTTGGTGAACAGCGAGATCGACCACAAGGTCAAGTACAACTCGGCGGCCACCGAGCCAGCTTGGCAGGGCGTGGGAGAGGCGCCCGGCCTCCACATCTGGCGAATTGAAGAGTTCCAGGTTGTCGCATGGCCCCAACACCGGCATGGGGATTTCCACGAGGGAGACAGTTACATCGTTCTACATTCTTACAAGGTGGGAAGCAAGGATGACGAGGAAAAGCTGGGTCATGATATCTTCTTCTGGCTCGGTAGTAAGAGTACCCAGGACGAGGTGGGTACGGCAGCTTATAAGACGGTCGAGCTGGACGAGTACCTACATGGCGTTGCCACGCAGCACCGCGAGCTCCAGAAGGAGCCCTCAGATGACTTCGTGGATCTGTTCCCCCGTATTAGGATACTAGCAGGCGGCGTACGTTCCGGGTTTACGCATGTCGAGACGGAAGAAGAACCCAAGGAGGCTTTGGTGCTCCTCAGAGTCTTTAAACACCCCATGGCTAAGCGCGCTGACTCAATTATCGTCTATGAGGTTGAACCAAAGTGGCAGAGTCTCGACGAGAACGATGTTTTTATCTTGGAGCATAACGATAAGATCTGGGTCTGGCAGGGTAAAAACTGCAGTCCGATGGAAAAGGCCAAGGCAGCGCAAGTCGTGCATGATATGACGATTGCAAAACACATCGACGTCGAGGTGCTATCGCAATCTGAGTCACGATCCCGGATGATAGTCAGCTGTAGGTCATTATCTGGCCTCTTTCCTTATGTTCAGTCGTTCTCGAAAACAAAAAACTCCTCTTAGGGTCGTTGTCGTACGTATAGCAATTGCTGACAGCAACAATGCAGTGCTTGGAGGTGAAGAAGCTGAAGGACCTTTTAGAGCAGCGAGACCGATCGCGTCTCATCAAAGCCGGAGGCCGCGTAAGCTATGGCGCCTATCGGATGTTTCGGGGGCACTTGAATTCGACGTCGTCAAGGAAGGGAACGATATGAGCAAGTCCGATCTGGACAGTAATGACGTCTTTCTCCTTGATACAGGTAATAGTGTTTGGGTCTGGCAGGGCTCTGAGGCAAGCAGAGCAGAAAGGGCTATGTGGATTAAGGTGGCAGAGGCGTATGTTCGTCATACTAATGGTGCAACGGAGACTAGCGAGGCTCATGTCTCGCCCATTGCCAAAGTCGTCGACGGTAATGAGAGTGCAGCTTTTTGGAGGGCATTGGTGGGGACGTGATACGCCGAGCTTATATTCTCGAGACAGTATAGCAAGTCGATGATTATATCGAAGCTAATTGGCAGCTATAGAATGCATATAACTTTTATTCTACATACAGGTACTTATCACGGAATTGGAGGGCTGTAGTACCTAGGTTATCTGACCTTAACTCCTCAGTCTCACCATTGTTATTCTTATATGTCATGATGAGCACGATGGTCTATAGTGATGTTGTTGATGTTGGTTGAAGGGCTGTGGAACTTTTGGTGGTGCTATCTGGATGCTTTGCTGGGTTGAATATATTCGTATAACGGACTTAGCGCTTCTTAAATTCAATCGTGTCGTATCAATTATAGATCCTATAATGTTTCCGTTGAATGAGGCGCGGTGTCATATGGTAAGAATTTAATTTGATCATTGCTGGTTAGGGTTGACATGGCTCTGCGACTTACCACGTAAAGGAGCCTCATGTCACTTCGCCAGCATCATTCAAGTAATATTCTAAACTCTGCCACACGAACATAGACACAGATGAAAATGTATTAAAGCTGTTGCAGCTGGCTATTATAACCTTGTTCTCTCACGCTTTAAATTTATATCAGCTCACACGGAACAACACGCATTATTAACATTTAGTTTTTAGCAGTGTATAAGAATGGTGCTGCAGTCCTCTTATTTTGTGACATTAATCTTTATAAGCTAAAAGATAAACAAACTCTCAAACAAGCATAGTCCTTTTCAATAACAGCCATGCTGGTAACTTATAAAAAAAATCTTCTCTTGTATAACTACCTTAAAGCTATTTCTGTTGAAAACCTTAGTTATCTGCGTATCCCTAGAATGATATATAGCATTAATACATGGCTACGTCCTGGTGTAGACGGCTATTATAGCAAACATCAATGCCGAGTCGTAGGATCTCGTAACCTCTTGGTAGCTTGATTGTTAACCCGGGAGTGACATTGCAAACCTAGCTTTCCTTCAGTTTCTAGACTTTACCTTACACTAGTACAAAAGCTTGTGGAGGCTCGCCATTCTTCTGCTTCTCGTCCATGAGTTCTCTATCCATGATGGCTTCCACAAACCACTCCCCAACCAGCTCGTACTCTTTATAGCCCTTGCTTATCGCTTGAACGTTCTAAGAAACATTTGAAGTTGTCACCGGTCGTAAGAGGCACGGCGCTGTTGCCTCATTTAGGAGCGCTATTGTGTCTCCTCACTAAAGCAATGTTATCACGTTACACTTTAAAAGATGAATAGCTGTGTATGTAAATTAGTTATATACTTAAGAGTTGATCATATACTTTAAGATCTAGTTGTATATTTAATAATTGTTTATTTACTCTATTGATGTACTTACCTAAGGTTTTAAGTACGCCTTACATATTCTCCATCCAAACAGCGGCTTGAATGGGCGGCTCGGAGTACAAGAAGATTTGGCTCGTACGAGAGCCTGCATATGCCCAACGGCCCCCTGATTGGCGGGAAAGCCACTGGGCCACGATATGGGAGGCTCTCAAGGTCAGGTGTAATACGTGTATTCTTGATAGAGTACCAACTCCAACTCTAGTACTCCAAATCCCGACACCCTGACCGCCGACCGTCTTTTTAACCCCGCGTAAGAGGAGAGAAAAACGAGGGTGTTACATAACTGGGTACTACGAAGCTCTTATCCGGTGCTTCCAATTACTCAATAGTAGACATCTACTCAACACCGCTGAGAAACGTTACGACTAAGCCGCAGTATGCGGTAAGTAGCTAGATACCCAGCTGCCTGAGCTTTCTCGTTGGCAATACTAACATCAAGCGTATAGATGCGGATCTTTCTATGGTTAAGGTCGAAATCGGGATATGCTTCATCATCCCCCATCCTCCTCGATTCTCCCGAGAGCCTCTAAGAACACAGAGAAGCAAAGCCTGCGCTGTATGCGACAGAACACGCTAGCTCGTCTGCCGCGATGCCAAAACTAGTCAAACGATGGCCCTATGCAGCAGAATCGACCGGCCGTTACCGCGGACGGCTTGAGGGAAAGTTGGAATGCTGGGATGCGAACGGTTCGGCCCGAGCCATCTTTAACAACGAGCTCGATACAAAGATCAAGGACTATATCGTGAACAATCTCCCAGAATCGGGTAGCTTCATAGGGTTCTCGTTGTTTATGGTCGGGAGGACCCAACTTCGAACCAGTCCCACAGTCTTGCTTGTATCTGATGACAAACCAAGACGAAAGGCTGCCTTCGAAGGGATCAAATCCAGCGGAATCCTTGAGCAGTACCCTGGGTTTCACGTCGCCCACTGCCGTCTTGCCGCCGAATTCGAAGACCTCCAGCCGATGGCTGGGAGGAAAGTCATGACCCAGCGACAGCATCGCTCCCCGAGCACGGACTGTGGGATATATGTATCCTTATCGGATACACCTGACGGTGCACTTCTCGTACACGATCATTCCAGCGGTGTTCTCGATGGATCCCGAGCAACCATCGGGGGCCTCCTCCTTCAAGATGGCATTGCTTACGGCGTGACAGTCGCGCATGTGCTGGCCGACTATGCGACACCCTTCAAATCACCCAAATTAGACCAGGGTTTCACTGGTAGCTCATGCGATTCGCCAGACTTTGAAACTACTGCGATGGATGATCTACTTGATGAAAGTGACCTGGAGCTCTGCTCCGATACGAGTGAAGGAAGCAAAAGCCTTCCCGATGAAATGTCCGATTACGATGATGATTCACCGGAGAACTTCGAGCTCGATACCGATAGTCCTTTGCTCATGAGCGACTCACAAGCCGAGGAGACGGTACTTACAGCCCAGAGTGATGGGTTGGGTTTGAAGAATACAGAACAGCTGGTCCAATGCGACAAACCTGATTATTGCAAAGGAGTTACGGCCGTCATGCACACATCCAGGGATCTGGATATGATGTTATTAGCGGTAGATGTGAACTCGAAGAAGTCGTTCCAAGCTAGGATGGTAAACCTATCGCTGTTTGCTGACTGTACAGATGTATCAATCGACGACGATGTGGACGTCGTTGTTAGATTGCTTCGCAAGGCACCTGTAGCCGGCCGCCTTTCTGCAACAACGTTTCACGCCCAATATGGAACTTTTGGCTTCCAGAAGTTCTACTTGGCTAAACTATCAACACCACTGCGCCCCGGAGATTGTGGGAGCTGGGCGTTCGCGAGAATAGCTGAATATGAGAAGATGGTGGGCATTATAGTAGCTGGTAGTCCGAGCACCGGGACTGTATTAATTTTGCCGGGCCAGACTGTGCTAGACTACATCAAGAAACATGTGGTTACACATAAAGGATAAAACAAGTTGGGCAACAAGTTTTCCTTTATGAACAGAATAGGTTCATACCTAACTACAGTGTTCCTCGTATCGCGTCAATGTAAAATGTTGTATATATAACCCATTTGCCGTGATCGCGGTCTTTGTCCTAGTATTAATAGAAATCGGCTGCTGCGCCAAGAGCGTTAATGATTTACGAGTTCTAAGTATACTCCCCGATGATATTGACAAGACAATGGGACCTAGCGGCTGAAATATGGATATGAAGCTGCCAAGATTTTGCCTTCACCTCCACGTATACTGAGGAACCATTCACTCACTCAGTCTGCCTGGGCAATCCTATAAACTCGAATTATAGATCGAATACGGATAGAGGTGCTGGATGTAAATCAATTCCAGCTGCGTAGATTTCGCCGAGAACTATGACCTATTACACAAATAAGAGAGCATCATAGCGCCGAGGCAATAATCGAGGAGTGCCAATAAGCCCCCGGATCGTTGAGGGTCTACCTAACAAGACATTGATTACCCACATAACCGAGAACGCCAGTGTGATGCAAGAGGCTGCAGCCATAAACAACATCTCATATAGATACAATATATACATTTCTCACAAGTTTCCCTCTATAAAATCGCCATCGCTAAGGGCCTAGACGTTGTGTGTTGCCTATTATACTCATTGGAGTCGTGTTGCTGCTGGAGGCATTTGTCGGCAGCACACCGAATCGGCCGTATGTCTTCTGGTCCACGCTAACATAGTGAGGTAGCCGACCCAGGAGATTCAGGCGGCTTTCGATCTCTCGCAGAATCCATTCGGGCGGGGCAAGGAATTTCAAATAGCCGAGGCCGACTACAAAGTTTCTGATTAGCATGTCGTTGCGGCTACGTGAGGTATGGTTTATGCATACAGAGATATCCGGTGCCGACGCCGCAGAGGTGTCCGAGGAAGCTCGTGCCCGGGATAAGGGCCTCCACAACCAGAACCATGAAGAGAGGTGTCGTCCATGTTGGGACATGGTGTGTCCCAATAACCAGGTAAGGGTTTGTCTTGTATGTTCGGACCCCTTCCATTCCCAGCAAGAGGAACACCCAAAGACTGAACGCACGAGTCAGCGATCCTACTCTCGTGGACAAGCAACAGGGCTTTCTTACCTAGCTCCCATAACGGCGACATTACCCTTTAACAGGAATCGCTCCACGAGAACATATACTATCGCAGGTATTGTGGTCAAGGCTGGAGTTAACCGTCAGCTACCGTCTCTCCTCACTACTGGCAGAGTCGCATGTTGTGTGGGTATACTGACGACCGAAAAATAAGGCCAGCGAGGTTAAGGTGCCGAACTCGGTTTCAAATCTTTCCAGCAAGGGGGCCAAGGCGAGAATGTTGAATATGGCATGGAGCAGGTTTTTGTGTATCAAGGGGAAAGTATTCACACGATACACTAGAGAGGAGCAGATTGCCATTCGTTAGCGAAATCCTGATGTATCTCGGTGATATTCGCGAACGAGACCCACGTACTCGTAGTGATGCCCAGCTCATCTGGTATTAAAGCCCCCCATTGTCGAATATCCCAAGCAGCCTGTAAGCCAACGAGCCCGAAAGCGATCATGACGACAAGCATGGCGCGCGTAAAGAGAGGAAGGCGGAACAAGTACGAGCGCGCCCGCTGCGCGTTGAAAGACTGTATATTTGGCATTTCGACTATGATGAAAGTTCGTCTGGTAGGTCTTGGTATGGAGAGGTTGGGCGTGGATACTCGCTTTGAGCGGCGAACCACTTCGTCGTAGGCCGTGGGTAAGGGACGGCTCCCTGATTGTAGTGTATAATGCGCACCGCCAACGCTACGACTTGAAGATACCAATGGGCGTAGTTGACCGTGTGTGTGGACTTTGCAAGGGCGCAGCTCGTGTTATACAATCAATGTCACCAATAATGGCCGTGCCGGTTGTGGGAAGCGCAGCAGATGGGGTCGTGTCGTGTGCTCCCCCAGCGTGAGAAAGGACAACACATCCACAAGCAGTTGAGAGGTCGTCGCCAAAAGATGCCACGCCGCAATGCAACTTGATACTAGAAGGATGTTGAGCTGCAGCTTTCTGAGTTGCATTGCCGCGCTAAAATTTAGCGTGGGCTGATCCACCCCCTTAGATTAGGCAGTGTCCCTTACAGACATACGTCATCTATATTGATTTCTGTTTGATGCATATTGCTGGTCTGCAGTTTACTTAACTCTGATATGAGGTCTCCGGCTGTTGAAACACATAACTCCGTTCGTGGTTATTGATTACCTACATACAGTAGGTTATCCTTTCTTTATTTTCTACTGTACAGCATGCCTAACCAGAATTCCTATGATGAATAACGCTATGGGTGTCTTGGTTTAACACTTGAATAAACATGCCTGACCTGCTTCTCAACTGACAGCCTATTCTTTATAGATGCGCAGATCAACCAAGATAACAAGACAGCAAATAACTTGAATATAGCACATTGGTATCATAAGGTCTTATCTTTCTGAACGTTTGAATTTGTACATCGTGAGAAAATGGTCAAAAGTAGCATCATGGCGGGCTAAAAATATCATCATCCCAGAAAAGCATGACACCCGTGACCCAAAAAGAAAAAAAGAAAAAAGACCCTATACACCGCTGGTGCTAATTCTAGAAAAACATCCCCACAATGCACCAGTATGCAGCCCCTTATATTATGTTCCAACCAGTAACAATTCCCTTTTTGGTATCATATTTATGCGTTTGCCTTGGCCATCGTGTTTAGCGCGCTGCCGTTCTTGAACCACTCGATCTGGGGCTCGTTGAAGGTGTGGTTGAGCTTGACGTCAAAGGTCTTGCCGTCCTTGGGGTGCACTCTCAATGTCATAGGCTTGCCGACAGCCAGCTCCGTGCAGAGAAGGTCAACCTATACGCATATGTTAGTACTAAGTTTAAAGCAGTCTAGCTTGGGGGCCTTGAAAATGTACCTTGTCATTAGGCTTAATCTTGTCGTAGTCGGCGGGTTCAGCAAATGTGAGAGGAAGCATGCCCTGCTTCTTCAGGTTGGTCTCGTGAATACGGGCAAAGCTTCGGGTGATGATGGCAAGACCGCCGAGGTGTCGGGGTTCTAGAGCGGCGTGCTCACGAGAGCTACCCTCGCCGTAGTTCCAGTCACCAATGACAACCCACTTGATACCCTTGGCCTTGTAGTCACGGGCAACAGCCGGGACAGCGTCCCATTCGCCGTTGGTGAAGTTCCTGATCTTGTTCGCCTCGCCGTTTGCCTCGTTGATGGCACCAATCAACATGTTGTTCGAGATGTTGTCCAAATGGCCACGGTACTTGAGCCAGGGGCCAGCCATCGAGATATGATCAGTAGTGGTCTTACCCTGGGCCTTGATCAGGATGGGCATGTCGAGCGCGTCCTTGCGATCCCAAGCCTTGAATGGCTTTAGGACCTGGAGACGGTCAGAAGTGGGGGCGACCTGAACATCGACAGTAGCTCGGTCGGTAGGAGGTGCTTGGTAAGTGTCATTACCAGGGTCATAGCCGCGGCTCGGGAGACTCTCGCCACCGGGAGCAGCTAGCATGAACTCGTTGCCATCCTTGTCCTTGATCTTGTCGGTTAAGGGGTTGAAGTGGAGGGAGCCAGCAATCGACAGAGCGACAACTAAGTCAGGAGAGGTGACGAAAGAGTGAGTGGCTGGGTTGCCGTCGTTGCGGCCAGTGAAGTTTCGGTTGTAGGATGAAAGAATCGAGTTGGGAGTGCCCTTCTTGACGTCCTTTCGGTCCCATTGACCAATGCATGGGCCGCAGGCGTTGGCGAGAACTACACCGCCGAACTCCTCGAAGGTCTGGAGTTGACCGTCACGTGCAATAGTAGCACGGATTTGTTCGGAGCCAGGAGTGACGACGAAAGCGGCCTTAGCCTTGATACCGTGGTCCAGAGCGTCGCGAGCAATAGAGGCGGCACGGTTCATGTCCTCGTATGACGAGTTGGTGCAAGATCCGATCAGGCCGACCTTGAGATCCTCAGGCCAGTTGTTGTCCTTCACAGCTTGGCTGAACTTGGAGATGGGAGTAGCTAGATCGGGAGTGAAAGGGCCGTTGATATGAGGCTCGAGCTCGGAAAGGTTGATCTCAATGAGCTGGTCATACTCGGCACCCTCGTCTTGACGGAGCTCCTTGGCGTAGTCGCGGGCATAGTCACCAATAGCGGTTCTCTTGGTGGCAGCAAGGTATTCGTGCATGCGGTCGTTGAAGGGGAAGAGGGACGTGGTGGCACCAATTTCGGCACTATATTTGCTCCAGTTAGTAGTCTGCTGACATATCTCGCACACATGTTTCGGGGACGCATATAAAACATGATTTAGCATCTAGCCAAATACACATCTCAACTCAAAAGTGAATAAAAGGAAGATTGAAACGGCAGGTTAAAACGGAATAAACAGAATTAACTAACCCCATGTTGCCTGCATAACGACGAGTTAGTGAGTTATCCTACAGATAGATGAATAGGTAGACATACAGATTGTTCCCATTCCTGTGGCAGAAATGCTGTCAACACCTGGTCCGTGGTACTCAACGATAGCACCAGTGCCGCCCTTGACAGTAAGGATACCGGCAACCTTAAGAATGATGTCTACCAGATCAGTTAGCACTTTCTGCGTCCTCGAAATTTACAACAGAGAATGGTTTACCCTTTGGTGCTGTCCAGCCAGACATCTGGCCAGTAAGCTTGACACCAATAAATTTAGGAGCCTTCAACTCCCAAGGAAGATTTGCCTGACATTCCAGTGTTAGAAGCGCATTTAGAGAGCAATATATAATGATTTGAACTCACCATGACATCGACAGCGTCAGCACCGCCAACACCAATAGCGCACATGCCCAGACCGCCAGCGTTGGGAGTGTGCGAGTCAGTACCGATCAGGAGACCACCGGGGAAAGCGTAGTTCTCAAGAAGGATCTGGTGGATGATACCAGAGCCAGGGCGCCAGAAACCAATGTTGTACTTCGCGCAAGCCGAGGACAAAAAGTCGTAAACCTCTTTGTTGATGCTGACGGCACGCTCGAGATCCTGCGCCCCGCCAATCTGGGCCTCGATCAAGTGGTCGCAGTGGACAGTGGTGGGGTTGGCAACCTGGGGCATGCCGGCGGACATGAACTGAAGGATAGCCATTTGAGCGGTGGCATCCTGGCAAGCTACGCGATCGGGTCGCAGCTTGAGGTAGGAAACGCCTCGCTGGATGTCTTGGCCATGAGGGTCGTCAAGGTGAGAGTACAAGATCTTCTCTGCGAAAGTGAGAGGTCGGTTTAGACGCGAGCGGACGACCGCCAGGTTCTCCGACATTTTCTTGTAGTTGATAAAGTTACCGTCCTCCCAGTTGTTCTGCTTGACCTGTACATTGCGGTAAGTTTAGCATGTTGAGGAATGAAACTCAACCCGGCTGTTAGCAGCTGCGCAGAATGGCTTACCTTCTTGTCAAGAGGGGAGTCGGAGACAGTGGCCATGGTTCTGCGCAGGCCCAGGTTGGCGGCAACCCGCGAACGGGCTACGTTGCCCAGGACCTGTCGTGTGGCCAACATGTTGAAGGCGGAGATCCTGCAATGCGTGGAATGTGGTGTCGAGAGCACAAGAGCAAGGACACGATCTTAACAATTGAGCTTCCCCGGGGTCTCACAAGAGCGGAGAGGGAAGAACAATTTCATGAACAGTCTCTGACTGACGAGAGAACTAAAGTAGGAGAGGAGAATGTGAACTAAGCTGGAGTGATGAGAAAAGAGGAAGAAAAGATGCGGAGAGGACCTGGTTCGCGATAAAAGAAGCGATGGGATGGGTAAATGGAGCCGAGTAGCGAAGTTGTTCTCTCCCACTTCGGTGCTAGCAGGGCTTGTCGGCTTAGGTAGTTGGAGCTGCATGTAGCAACCATGTATCGCGCCGCGGGGTCGTGTAGAGGATGGTACTTGTATCAGTATGCTGAGGTATCTTGGGCCCACTCTTCGGACTGGCTATGGTCGGCTGAACGGGCGAATCAGCATGGACCCAATTACTTCCAGGCACTTTGTTCTGGAGTGGGATGTGATGTGACCTCACCTTCCTGGTAATAATCAGTACTATTACGTAGGTCTCTCTCTCCAGCTCAGGTCATCACATCGATCTCGAATTCCTCTTGCCTCACTAATAGCATGTGTTCCAGTTAGAGTAGTCGGTCAGTCACGATGTCCCGTTTCATTCATCCACTATAAAGCATTTTGAACATTTTCTCTAACATGATTATTCCCGTCAAACATGATTGGTCCTTAAGTATATATGGCTCCCCCGGAACGTGGATTCGGGAGGGATGAAAGCGGCTGCTTAGTACGGACAACGTTGCACGCATCGGGGCTGCTGTACAGTTTCCGAACAGGGATGGCAGAGGTTCGGACTGTCTAAATTCACGATACTGATTTATACTACGTACTATGACTGAATCGCCCAAAGGACTGCCCTCGGCCAAACTGGATGACTAGGCTAGCATGGGCAGCATCATGATCCCAGCCTAGCCTAACCGAAATGTACCTTGCGTCTAGCTAGTTAGCTGCTCTGTTGCCATGTGAAACCAGTTTGAATCTGCAGGTTAACTTTTTTGGCACCAAGACAAAATTTGCAGGGTCTGGAGACCCAAGTGCTTGTGGGTCCTTGGATCAATTGTCCAATTGGGGGAGGGGCAAGCTTGTCAGTTCTATCTGCCTCGGCGCAATGGGCGGTTTACCATAGGAGCATCCGATCGGAGGCGTCCGACACTGCCGTCGGATGTACCGCGGGCAGGTTTTTATTTCCCTCAAGTGCTCATGGTGAAATGTTCGTGCTGATGTACAATGTAGTTTATATTGTTATAACCCTTGGCTGATTTACTAAGTACTTGTGTCCATGTAGTTCTGACTTGTTGATTCTTGGGTTACAACCTTGTATATCCGCGACGTTCAGAACCTCAGGTATGATTGATTCAGCAACTACTAGCGTAATGTTTAATGTTGAATTACGTATGGATGTAAATAACTATTCAGTAAAGGTTTATGTTGCTACTGCTATGCTACTATTGGACTACTAATTCCTAGTTCAAAGATTGTAAATGTTGAGAAACATCCATATAACATAAGTGGTTAAGTAACAGCTTACTTAACACAGTGAATTGCTATTCAATAGGTACTGTACTTAGTTAGGTAGGTACCTATGTACCTACTGCTCGAAGACGTGGCACAACAAGCTGCAGCCACCTCCGCCAAACAATTGAGCCACAAGCGATTGGGGACCCCACCAAAATTTCTCTTCGATGTGCAATGTGCCACCATACAACCCGCCCAAGACTATTTGGACTCTCTCAGATTAACTAACAACGCCTCCAAAAAAAATACAATAAGCGAACCCAAACCAATACGCGAAGATACATATCTACCATGGGCGTCGGAAATAAGCGCACACTCACGAAGACTCGTCGGCACACGAGGGATCTCGACCAGATCAAGGCCGATCTCCTCGTCCCCAAACATCTATCCCAGTACAAGGACACAAAGCCGAAGGAGGACTTACCGGGGCTAGGCAGATGGTACTGCGTGGAATGCGCGAAGTGGTACGATACTGAGGTCAACTTGGTTATGCACCGGAAAGGAAAACCACATAAGAGAAGGTATGCATGATGCCGCCATATAGCAAATACTTTGCTCATTCGGAGATATATCGGGTATCTAAACTAACATGTCTATTTTCACGCAGAGTGAGACAGCTTCGTCAGGAGCCATACACACAGAAAGAAGCCGAGGCCGCTATTGGTTTGGGAACCAACAATGAAGACCCCCACAAGACCGCCGAGAACGAGGTCGAGATGGCTACTTGAACAACCCAGAGATGTACCCAGATACGTTTGGGTTGCTCTTGATATTACCTATCCTCTACTAATGCTTGCGACTAGCTGATGTTCGTGTTTCCCACCTCACACGAACGAGGATTTGAGTACAAGCGTTATAATAATGTCAGAGCGCATTATTATGCGAACTACCGGGGTGAGGTCCAAGCAGGGAGGTATGAGCGATAGGGTGCGATATGGAAGTCGGTAAGCTTTCTGACTTCATCTTAATCCGCGAGCTCGAGGCCGGACAAGGCCACTCGGTCGACCTCGACCTGACGCACTCCGTCCTCTTGACTGAGTACCGCCTCGTGATGAAGACGGCACACGTGATTGTCGAGTATCGGAGGTAGCGAACTTCTTAGGGGTCGGCTTGGAGGCGGTTGGCGGGTTTTCCACAAAGGACATATCAGTAGTCCTACATAGGTGGTTAGATGAGGTCATAATCGAATTATTGGGTCGAGATTGACTCTTACATGAATGTTGTTTCTCCATCTGCCTCACCGCGTTCCATGCTTCGGGACCGAGCTGTAAATGGTCCAGATAAGTCCATGGTTCACAGTGTAGAGCATTGCATACAAAAAAAAACGTACTAGGCTGCTCTTCGTTCTGTCTCGCTCTACGAAACGACTCGGGAATTGGCCCCTGGACCATCATATCAGTTCACGAATGTTGATAATAGAGAACTACCCAGCTAGGTGAATAGCTAGCTCACCTCGGGGAAGTCAACGCAAAATGCATTCATATTCAGTCCGTATAAGAAGCTCGCAAAGCTCTCGCCAAAACGAGCTAGGCTTTCATGCATCAGTTGGAAGTGCATCATGTTGGCCTCGAGATCGGCTACAGCGTCCGATAATTCGGCAAACGCGGGCTCAAATTCGTTGAGAGGAAAGGGTTCATGGCCATCGACGCTTCGTTGGGCGGACTCGCGAAAGGAAGATCGGGACGAGGGGCGAAGGGGTGTTGTGGGACGCGATCGCGAATTGGAGCGCGCTCGTTTGGTGCTGTCGTGGCCTTCGCTCGTAGACATGGTGCGGTGCTCTTCCGTACAAATAGTGAAGGGGATATAATTTTAGCTTGTTGACAGAAGCTGGCTCTCGTTACGTCTTCTCCTCTTAGAATCGATGATTATAGTAAACATAGCACTCGTCACTGGGCAGATTCTAGCTCTTGAGCTCAGTTGTGACTTGGGGTCGAGAAGGTACAGTATTTTGGCGATCCGCGGGGGATGGTTGGCCTGTCTCGCCTGTTCACCTACATGTAGGCACCTTGTCGCGGGGTAACTATAGTGGGCTCAAAAATAGATTAGGTCAGTCACATGTATCAAAGGAATATGAATGTATGCCATGTCCCTAACTAGAGCTTAAACAATTCTACCATATCTAGGTATTGTAATAGTTTAAACGCGTACTATAGTTTCTTCTCTTTATTTTATTGAGGCCTAGTTGAGACATTCCTAGATCAACTATAGAGTCTTAAGGTATAGCACACGTGCTTACTATTGCCCTTTGAGAACGGTCCTGGAATTAGCGACGTTTTCTCATATTTGGTGACGTAACTTTGCTAATCGATTGAGAGAAAATACAGCAACATCATCATATTGAACGGTTAGACAACTGCATCTTGTCAACTTATTATTGGCTTATGAACATAGTTGACACCCCTGTGTAAGTTAATGGTCATTAATCGTTTAGTCTAGTCCGGTTCACTGATTTTCCTACTACGATATTACTTCCATTCTCTAGGTACAATTACAAGGCTATATGTATAATGACGTGAAGTGGCAGGACTATATAGATTTGTTATACTGTAGGTAGGTATTTCCTCGCTCAACCCCACTGCTGCACAGCACCGTGTCCCGCTGTCGTTACCTACCTACCCGCATAGGCCTGACGCGTACTGCAACCCCCCTAATAGGTTGGCTACTTTAATTGCTTGAGTCAACTGCGCCTCCTTCGCTTCGCGCTCGTGAGCTGTGTTCTGGCAGTGTGGCTCGGCTCAGCCGGACGTCACCTCGACATCTTCACTCCTCTGCTCCCAACTCCATGAGGCCTTCTCGCCGTGTCTTCGGCCTATTGGACTTCTCCAATTGCTCTGCGTCTCTTCCGTCGCGTTCTCGTATTCTTCTTCGTTCACTACCAGACCCGCCCGTTTCTCAACCTGCAAAACTCGACCCCGCTTGGGCTCGAGTCGGTCGCATTCGCATTTCCCACTTCGTCCAAAGCATTGCCGTCGCTTCGCTTCGATCGTTCACCAGCAATACTTCTAGCACCCGCCACAGCGCTGCCCACCTTTTCAAGAATTCTGCTCAACGTCGAATTGTCCCCCAGGGCCCTGTTGTCTACGTTCGCGTGCCCAACAGCTTCTCCAGTCGCAACCCGCTTCGTAGTTCCACTTCTTACTCATTGTATCTTATCCCATTAATTGCATGCGCGGCCTTGGTCTATAACGTCACCCAAGGCACGTCGCCCGACATCTTGACAGTAGAAGAAACGTACTCAAGGTCTTGCACGGGAGAAACCGACGAAGACATGGAGGCACTTCCTGGTAGACCGGGGAATCTGACCCCTGAGGAGGAAGAGAAGTTGCGCAAGTTCTGGGAAATGTTCTTGCAAATCTGTGGTGTCTTTGAAGAAGATGGTGCCGAGGGAGATTCGCACACGCCGCTCCCAGAGCAGGGGAAGACAGCAACCGCCGGTTCGGAAAAGCCCAAGAAGAAGCACCTGAACCCTTTTAAGAAAAGGAAGGACAAGGGCAAGGAGAACAAGAGCACCGACAAGGATGCAGCCGCACCTGTCGCGAAGGAAAATGACCCCGAAGATAAATGGGGGGAGAACAAGGCATACCACGAGACCCTAGCCAAACACCCCCCCGAAGAAATTCGCGCTACGATATGGTCTATGGTGAAGCACGACAACCCGGATGCTTTGCTGCTGCGCTTCCTGCGGGCTCGGAAATGGGACCTGCAAAGGGCTCTCGTCATGATGGTCTCGACGATGAACTGGAGAGCTTCAGAAATGCGGGTTGACAGCGATATCATGGTGAAAGGAGAGGAGTATGCATCGATCAACGAGAAGAGTGGCGATGAGTCGATCAAGAAAGAGGAAGAAGATTTCCTGGAGCAGATGCGTCTTGGAAAGAGTTACTGTTATGGTGTTGACAAGACAGGACGACCCATCTGCGTCTGTAGGGCTCGGTTGCATAAAGCCGGTGAACAGTCGGAAACCTCTCTCGAGCGGTATACTGTTTATCTCATTGAAACAACTCGGTTCCTCCTAGCCTCGCCAGTTGACACAGGTGTACGTCCTTCATTTATCAACATACATCTTTGTCCTCTGAACTAACTTCCATACAGTGCGTTGTTTTCGACCTGACTGGGTTTTCACTAGCCAACATGGTAAGTTCTGGATTCATGGACTGATATACTTGTGGTTCTGACACGCTCTAGGACTACACCCCGGTTAAATTTATGATTAAATGTTTCGAGGCAAATTACCCGGAGAGCTTGGGAGTCGTACTTGTACATAAAGCCCCATGGGTATTCCAAGGTAGGTGAAGTCGACCCGGTTAGATTTTAGAGTTCCGCTAAAACTTTCACTCTTAGGGATATGGAGGATTATTCGCGGTTGGTTAGATCCCGTCGTTGCGGGCAAGGTGCACTTCACAAACAATGTAAAGGATCTGGAGGAGTTCATCGCCAGGGACAAGATACCCGACGAGATGGATGGTACATCGGGTTGGAGCTACAAATACATTGAGCCGGTACCCGGCGAGAACGCCAAGATGAACGACACAGAAACCCGAGACAAACTCATCAAAGAACGAGAGGCGCTCTACGAAGAGTTCGAAAGCAAGACGATCGAATGGATTCATGAAGAAGACGCGACGAAGCGCACGACTATCAAATCGGAACGGAGCGCTATTGCCCAGAAATTAAGAGACCAGTACTGGCGGCTAGACCCATATGTCCGCTCAAGAACGCTCTATGACAGAACAGGTGTCATTAAACCCGGTGGCAAGCTAGACTTTTATTCTCCCTGGGAAGCTGTGGCGACTACAAACGGCGCTCCAGCCGCAGCCGCAGCGGTAGCAGAGACATCTACAGATGATCTGGATTAACATATTTTAAAGGGGTTAACAAGAAAAAAGACTAAGGGAAGCATAGAATTGGAAGTCAGAAAATAGCGTCAGGATGTATATAATAGTCATAAAACTAGCATAGATCACCCACGACCTCATCAATAAGTGGGTGCTCAAGTGGTTAAATAGATACCTGTGTATTGCGAATCGTTTTTGAGGCCCTGGGCACTAATACAGTTATTTGTCTTTACAATTTTCTGGAACGCATTGCACTGCGTTATCTCGCCTGGCATCAATAGACACATACTCGCTCATCAATTCAACCTACAGCAACTCACAGCGACTTTTACCGAAGATAGCTGATGACCTATGTATCTTCACATCTTCGACTTGACCTCCTCAAAGTACTTTTTCAAGGTCTCCATATCCGCTTGCTTTGTCGGCCAGCCGATACCAAGCCCTTCCTGCTCGTTGGGCTTGGGAATCTATGCGTCTGTTAGTTCTTGTAATATCCTTCCCCAAATCAAAACGTAGGGCTCATAATGGACTTTTGCACTTACCATGTGGAAATGAACCTGTTGTGTCGGAAATCATCCATTACGTTAGCTTTTTGGGTGATGATTGGGAGTCGTGTCATCTGAGCTTTTGACAAGTAGAAGAGGAGGGGCATAGAAGAGGTAAAGAGGAGAGAAAAGAGAAAGAAAAGCAAGGCTCACATGGTCAACGACCTGATGCGCAATCCGGCCGTTGTTCTGCAGGATGTTGTAATCGACGGCACCCGTAGCATTGACGAGTTTCTTGGCCACAGGCTGTCGACGAAAAAAGGAGACACGAGCTCATTAGCTGGCTATACCGAAGTGACCTTTATCCTCTCCCCCCCCTGCCTCGCAGATTCGGAGGAGCTAAGGGAGGGGGGGCATTCGGGAGACACATGAACATACCAGGATCTCGCTCAGGTGGTCATCAGGGATATCCGTGAGCTTCGCGCCGTGAAATTTGGGGATCACGAGCTATATCCGGACAGGTCTTTTAGTTTTCTCGCATTCTATATAAAGAGCACGGCCACATCATCAGTGTGGTATAGATAGATGTGTTGCTTACGGCGTGGCCCTTACTCAGGGGTCCGATGTCCAGGAACGCGAGCGTCTTGTCGCTCTCGAAAACTTTGAAGGCGGGGATTTCTCCTGTGTTTTATTAGCATGGGGTCGCATAAGATAGAAATCTTAACTGATTTGGCACTTAATCAACTAAGTTTAAAGTTTGAAACAAAGCTTGGAACGATTGTGAATGCATGCCTGGCTACAAAGCTAGGTATGAGTGGAATGGATAGAGAGAGCTCAGTTCTTTGACTTCCTCGCTTTAAAGCATGTCTTACCCTTAATGATTCTGCAGAAGATACAAGCTGCCATTCTGATTATATTCAGGAATCGTGTAGTACTTCGATGTCCGTTGCGATATTGTAGGAGTTGTGTTTGGCGTTGTTATCAATATGAAGTCTAGTTAACAGAGAGGGGAGTGATGTAAGTCGGCTTTCGGAGTCTGAGGTACTTTGTACACCCGCCGAGATTGAGGGGCAATCTGCCATCTGTGTGCGGCTGTCGAGATCCGTAGGCCCCACATTATACCCACCCCTACCCTCTATCATATATAAATAATATTAACAAAACTTTATGGCGGAGTGGGATTGAATATCGTACGCTGTAAATGCCTTTTACCTTTCCAGCCCGTGTTCAACCCAACTAACTCCACTCCGTAATCTTTGGAATAACTTGGCGAACCATGAGTTCGATTTTTGGCAATGTTTCTTTTTAATTTTTTTAATTTCTTTTTTTCACCACCGATCATTTTCTGTGACTCTTCTATTATTCAACATACAATGATATGTTTGGCCTAAATGACTTCATTTTAGCGCAGTAAGTGCATAGAAGGCAACCAGTTCGATTGAGGTCTTGCCCGTCTTGCCATCTTTTAGTAATGTAGTTATGCAGCTAAGCATAGCCCGACAGGGTCGGAAGCGGGGCACGGCAGGTGCCCGCTTCTTGCAAGGATGGACCCGCTAGAAATCTGGAGGACCCCTGAAAGTCGGCGCTCGGTTGTCGCCAGAGCTAGTTTATTAATTGAAGGCAACCATGCTTTCTACAGTAACATCAAAGTACATGCGAGATTCATGGATACCACACGACCACCCTGAGAACACAGTTCTACCAAGCTTAGCAGCCGCCAACTGACGAGCTCGCAATAGGGGAGTCATGCCGCGTCTACTCGGTAAGTTGAAAAAGCCAGCGTATCCGGTCGTTGCCCTGATCCTTCGCTAATGCAACGTGTTTGTCTTCACCAATAGCCACGCTCGCGACGTTGCGCGGCGATCCGCGATTATTGAAGCTCCCACCTTACCTCTCTCTTTCGTGTATCGTGGTCGGCGTGGTCTGGTTGTTACTTCTCCCCCTCAACGAGTTCTCCCGACGGACATATATCTCTGAAAACGCCCTCTTGCCTGGCCAGGTCAATACGTACTTTGGTGGAAGTGATAAGAATGTCTTCCAGGCGTATCGGCATGAGATCGACGCATTGGAGGAGAAGAGCAATTTCGAGTGAGTATCGTCCAGTGGTGGCTGTCATACGCACGAGATCTGACGTATGGCATGCTTCAATAGGATCAACGACGAGCTCGAAAATATCTTGAGAGGCATTGGCCTCAAGGTCGGCCGCCAGAACTATACATACCACTCTGCCGGTCATACGTATGCTGGCGAGAACGCATATGCCATCCTGCATGCCCCGCGCGGTGACGCGACTGAGGCTATCGTATTAGTCACGGCGTGGAAGAATGTCAAGAACGAGTTCAATCGCAACGGCGTTGCTCTTGGTTTGGCATTGGTCCGGTACTTCAAACGCTGGTCTTTGTGGTCTAAGGACATCATACTCGTTATAACTCCCGATAGCAGGGCGGGCATCCAAGCCTGGGTGGACGCCTACCATGACACCCATGACGCGTCTAGGGTCGCATCTCTGCCCATAAAGTCGGGACTCCTTCAGGGCGCCGTTGCTATTGACTACCCGCGCCGCGAAGGCGGCTTCGATGGCGTACATATCGTCTATGATGGCGTGAATGGACAGCTGCCTAACTTGGATCTCATCAATTCGGTTAGCTACATCGCCAACGGGCAGATGGGCTTGCACTCTTTTATCCAGGAGAGGTTCGAGCACTCGGATAGGTACAATGACCGTTTGAGAACGATGCTGCGAGGCATGATGAACCAGGGTCTCGGCCATGCCGTTGGAGCTCATAGTAGCTTCATTCCCTACCATGTCGACGCCGTCACATTACAACCTGTCGGCAACGGCTGGCACGACGAGATGGGTTTTGGTCGCCTTGTGGAGAGCACGTTCCGGAGTTTGAACAATTTGCTCGAGCACCTACATCAAAGTTTCTTCTTCTATCTCCTCATGCATAAAGACCAATTCGTCAGCATTGGGACTTATCTACCTAGCGCCATGCTGATCGCTGTTAACTTTACCATCATGGCCATCTTGATGTGGGTCAAGAGCGGCTACGGAGAGGGGGCTTCTCAATCCAGTGAGTCTACGATTGTCACGGGCAAAGGGACTGTCGAGGATAAGAAAGAGATTGTAACAGTAAAACAATCTGCACCCGCCGCTCCCGAAAGAGAAATATATCTCCCATTAGGGATTGTCATAGCATGCCACTTCCTTGGGGCCCTCCCACTATTCATTTTCAACCATACACCCTCTCATGTAAGTAACCTGTTCTCGTTCAAAACCACGAACACTTTCTTGTCCGATAAACGCGATTCTCTTCCACGCAAAGAACAATCCATACTAACGCGCTTGATAGCTCCTGGCCCCCATCTTTCTCGTCTTCAGCATCTTCAACATCACACTACCCCCACTTATCTCCAACTTGGCTAATTTGACTCCCGCGCGCGCCCTCACACTCCAGCATTTCTATGTCCTCAAATGCTTCTCTCTCCTTCTCCTCGGCATGTTCCTCAGCTCCCTCGCCACACTAAACTTCAGTCTCGCCTTCTTGGTGGGCCTGGTCTCCACCCCCCTCTCTTTCACCAGCCCCTGGCCTGGTAATACGGCTGTGCGCTACGCCTACGCGACCTTACTTAACATCCTGAGTCCCACAGCTGTGGTCCTCGCTGGAGTCGCGGCGTACGCTCATTATGGAGCGAGTGGAACCACGTTGCTGGGCGCCCTCGAGCACGTCCTTCGCGAAGCCGCCTTTGGCTGGGACGTCTGGGGTCTGTACATACCCGTTGTCGTCTGGTGTGTATGGTGGCCGGCTTGGCTTGTCGGATCTGTTGTTGTGCTCGGACAACCAAGGATGAAAGTCAAGAGTGCATAATATACCCAATGTGTATTTGAGTCTGGGCTGTTCCTTTGGCGTGCATTTAATGGCAGATAAGGTATATAAAATACTAGAGCTTACAAACAATTTAGAGATTCCATGACATTGATCTGACGATTTGTAAAGAACGTTATAATTCCAACGATCCAGTGTTTATTAGGCAATAGGTAGTTGCCTTTATATACGCGTATAGTAGTAATCACGGATCGCCCAACAAGAACCAAGGCACATATCATCTCACTCTTAGAGATGCGGGGAAACCATTTCCAGCGGCGGCTGTAGACCCAGGATCAGCCTGCTCGTTTACAACGCCACCAAAGGTCGAGAGGTCCCCTCCCTTGTGTCAGCAGCTGTAGGAATCAAGCCCATGTGTCCGATATCAGCATAGGATTGGGTCATCGTGCCGTGCGCTATTTGATGGATGTTGTCTACCGATTCTGATTTGTATACACTACTCCGTTACTGTTGCAGCGGCTGGGCACCGAGTAGGTAGGCTTTACTGGGGTGTTATGGATGGACATACCTCTAGGACTAGATGTATGTGGTTTTAAATAGTCATTAATAGGTTAAATAAGAAGAAGGATTGAAAACCTGCGCCAGTCCCTATGGCTGCATGACTATATATCACGGTACGTACATATATAATACCTGCAGACGGCCAAGTACCCAACTTGACAATATTCTATATTTTGGTAGTGTACCGGTTAGTGCTGTAGTTCTGTTCCGTGACGTTGTGCTCAAGGCTATAGCTACGGGCATCAGGCACAAGGAATTCAATAGATGTCAAGTCGCTCATCCAGATACCATTTTCTTGAGTCTCATAAGAGCACTTGCATATCTCACTTGTTGGGTCCTTGTCATAATGGTATGGCGCAAACCCTGGACTACGGAAGGCGGCTATAATCATCTCAATCATATCTCGCTTACGATCACTCCTCTCGTCTCTCGGGCCAACAAGTATACGGCAAAAATGACGTACAAGTACCGGTCGTTGGGCAGCTCACGCCTCCAGTTGCGCCTGTTACGCATTCTCCCCGGAGGGGCAGATGGGGAGCTTCGCGGTACTATTATTCACGGATATCTCACCTCTAATCCCAATTATCTCGCAATATCATATGCGTGGAACAACCGAAGTCTATTCTCTGACACGGATAAAGGCCGGGGACTTGATAGACTAGTCGTTGACGACGTCTCATTCATTCTCATAGGAAAGAATATTTCCTCTTCTCTACGGCAAGTTCGCCTCGTGGACAAGGAAACCGATAATATGTGGATCGATGCCGTCTGCATTGATCAGGAAAACCTACCAGAGCGCAGCGCCGAGGTGTTGCACATGCGCACGATCTATCAGATGGCGCGCTCGGTCCAGATCTGGCTCGGCCCCGAGAAGAACGACAGCGGGTTGGCACTAAAGCTCATCAGTCACTTCTCATCTTCTCGTTGGGAAGAAGTACGGTCCCAGCCCAACCCCGCGGAGTTCACATGGATGAATTCGACAGATATGGAACAGATGGAATATGACTTACACAACAGCGAAACAAGAACAATGTGGTTAGCAGTGTCCCGCTTGTTCGAGAGAGCCTGGTGGAATCGAACATGGGTAGTCCAGGAGGCCACACTTGCCAATGACATCGTCTTCATGTGCGGAAACGTAACTATCGATTGGCGGAGTCTGTGGTTGTTACTTGAGAATCTATGGGCGCACTCCGAGTGGACTACGAGGGTCATCCCTAATGGCGGTAACCTTCTTCTCACTTCGGCTCCGGCGCGGACGATACTGTGGATGCGGCAAAAACAGAGCACTTTTGATCTTCTCCAGGTCCTGTACCATCTCCGCCCATCCCAGGTTTCAGACCCGAAGGACAAGATATATGGTGTTCTCGGTTTAGCCTCAGACTCCGAGAGCATGGTGCCACGACCCGACTATGCAGCCTCGCTTACGCAAATTAACATCTCACTCCTGAGTAATATGACTGCCGCCCGTGGCGATCTGGATTGGCTTACGCTGGTTCACAGCTATAGTGGCTCCGAGGATAAGCCCTCTTGGCTTCCAGACTTGAGCAAGAAGTCATCTGCGGTATCCATGAACACCTCAAGATCTATGTTCGGTGCCGGCAAGTTTGGATTTGCAGCATGCGGTCCCACAGCTCCCAGCATTGAAATCGATGCCTCTGTTTTCACTTGCTCTTTGCAAGGTATTCTTTTTGACGAGATTGATGGGCTTGGTGCAGATTACGGACACGCATTTCCTCCAGATACAATAATCCAGCCGGCTTCGAATGCTAATGTGTACGGCACATACCAAGAAGTATACAGAGCCATTTGGAAAACGGTGGTGGCAGATCAAGGGTTCGAAGGAACTATAGCATCTTGGAGAGCCCCGCCGTCATTCGGAGTGGCGTTCCAAAGACAGATATCGGCTATTTTGAGGCAGGGAGACTCGCGAGAGAAAAGGTATAGAGACGATCTCACGTCGTCTTTGAATACGGTCTATAACTAATTTGAACAGAGCATCACAAGCGTTGAATGTTGGCGATTGGTTCTTCTTGAACCAGCATTTGCAATTCGGCCAGAGGAGTATCGCGGAGTGGGCAATAAACATGGATGATAACGTATTGGATGACAATGAGGAAGATCTGGATCATAATCTGGATTATCAATTCGATCGCAGGTTTAAAAGCAGCGTGGGCGGGAGAAGGATCTTCACTACCAAGCGCGGATATCTAGGTCTCGCAGATAAAAGTGTACAACGAGGAGACCGGCTGTACGTCTTTCTGGGTGGTCGAATGCCGGTTGTTCTTCGACCCGTCGAGGATGGATTCCGGTATATCTGCGAATGCTACACACATGGTATCATGTTTGGTGAAGCCATTGATATCAGCCGGAAGGAAAGCGTACCTACTGAAAATATTACCATAATATAATATTCAATTCCTCGCACTTCATAATAGAAACTATTTAACAAATTAGCTGACAATTATCCAGCATCTATGTAAACATTAGCTTATACTGAAGTAGATTTAGGCTTTCATAAACAATAGACAACCATTTTTTATAGTATCCAGCGTCGGCTTATAAGAAACAGGAATAATTACAAAGCATTTATATAATCACTGATTTTAGCTATAGATCACGTAGCCTAGAAACAAGCATATGCCACAAGCGGATGTGACGGTATATGGCAGTATTAACTTCTGGGGAATAGATCTTGATATTCTTCTAATGATAGTATAATGTTCTGAGTTTTAAATGTATAAAACGCCATTGCTGAGTTCATCCAAGTGCCCAAGCCGTTAGAATTCCCACTTATTGTTTTCTTGGTATCCTAGAACGAAAGTAAGAAGCTGCTTGAAAAGGATAGCTATTACTGTGAGATGGCCTTTTTATGTAAGTATTATGCTCCTACATACGATGCATACCTAATTTTGTGCAGCAATTAATACAGGGCCATATATAGGTAGTCAAGGGTGGCTCTTATAGCCAAATATGTTTTCGACAGGAAAGAGCCGCCTGAAGTTAAGAATATAGGAGACTATTATTCAGTATGTGGATGTACTCGAATAAGACGACATTATGTTCTTCGCTTAGTGACATACAATGCAATGGCATTTTTCTTTGTGGCTAGGCTATAGCTGGACCTGCCATGCCTGGATTGTAAGTATGAGAGTTGATGCAATGTTGTTGGCCAATCTGTGAAGCCATTCATCATATGAGTATTCATCGTCGTATTCTACCCATCAAGTAGGTTAAGCGGTGAGACCTAATATTGGACTACTATGTATAACTAGGAGAGTGTGCTAACTGTCACTTAACAGCATATGACTATATCCCTTAGTTAGCTATTTCTTAACACTTTTGACACGTGGATGTCTATTTTGGATCTCAGGATAAAATGAGCTGGAGGTTAGTTGACTGGCAACTGTCATAATAAGCACTCGCCGTAAGGTATTTGCGGACTTTTATCCTAATCAACTAAAAACTTAATGTTAGCGAAGCACAAAGTAAAGTCAGTACTCGACTGGTCTACAACTAACTGCGGTTAGGAGTGACTATTGCAAAATTGTCAACTCCGAGTAAAATAATCTTTTTATAACACGTCTAATCAAAGATCAAGCAGGTCACAGTCTTTTCGAGTCCACTATAGGGTCGTCGCATTTGCTGACAACGGCATCTTCCTTTTAGAAGCACGGTAGACCTAAAAGTGTTATATGACTATATTAAATGGTGACGTCGTATAAGAGGGCTGTCATGACTATAGTGGCACATAGTGAAGGCAAAGTTGATAATTGCGGGTTTACAAGTGTTTTTACTTGCTTGTATTTCTAGCCCCCGCTACTCATGAAGCGGGCGTCTATTAGTTGACTATCATACAAATCGCCAGGCAAT
Organism: Xylaria castorea; assembly: GCA_022495115.1. NCBI lineage: Eukaryota > Fungi > Ascomycota > Sordariomycetes > Xylariales > Xylariaceae > Xylaria > Xylaria castorea. The sequence goes on from MU382672.1 coordinate 145,095, forward strand.
TCTGAGGGCCGTGTTTCTTACTTTCGTCTTTCGTCTTCATAAATCAATGACCCGGACGCTAGTAGCATGGGCCCCCTCTCTTAAGCACTGTTGGCGTTGTGATTCTCGTCTACCGCTTGGAGTTAAATGGACGCTATAAACGAAGAACACGTCAAGGCGCCCAGATATCCTGTCCCGTAGACTCAATCCAGTTACCGAGTTTATTGACATTTTCACCCCACTCGCCAAGTCGCTGGCTCATGCTGGCGATCTGGCTCATGTCCAGAATGCGGGGTTGGACCCAAGTAAAGTTGACAATCTCATCGACCTGATCAATGGTGCCGCGGACAAGACCCAAGCTTAGAGCTCTCATGACCAGATGCTCGATCTGATTGGACCGCACCTTGGTATCGGCTGATATTGTGCTAAACGTCATGGCGCGCTGGTGGGGCGGTCGCCGGAACACGCTCTCGGTCAGGGCGGCTAGGTACATCTTTTCCCGGATCTCGTCCTCGTGGTCTTGGAGCAACCGGTTGGAGGAAATATGACCTGATAACATGTCGTAGGCCCCTAAATCTCCTCGATTGAAAGCGAGTAGCAGGTCACGGAGCCAATCCAGGTCACCTGTTAGGGCGTCTAGGATGGGATGTAGAAGTAGCTCGCCGAAGTTGTAGATGGAATCTGACACCAGGGCGGCGATGCCTAGGTCGTAGGCGCGGGCCTTGCGCTCATTGGGAGAGAGAGTAGACAGGTCGATGCATGCTAGGTAGAGGAGTGCATTGCGGTAGTAGGAAGCGAAGTCGGCGTTTGCCTTGTAGTAGTCGGCGTTGACCTGGTAAAAGGCGGCGTGTACCTTGGTCTCTACCGAGTCGAAGGAGTCGAGAGTCTTCTCGGCCTTGTCTAAATCTTTCCGGGATGCCGCGGCGTCCCGTAACAGTAGCTCGACGCGGGCGGCGGCGACGGTAGCGTAGACGAAGGCATCCTGCGAGTTCTCGTGGTCTACCTTCTTCGCGAGATCGGAGAGGAACGTCAAGCGCTCTCGGTCATCTAAGATGGAATTAGCACTCGAGAACTAGCTACTCCATGCTGGTGTCGGGGTCAAGCCGGTATATTACCTCGACATTGCGTGGCGGCTTTTAGACCTAGGTCGACCAGCTTCAGTTGGTTGATCTTGTCAGCAAACTTCAATATGAAGACTTTGAAGAACTGCAGGCGTTGGGGCTCGCTCTTGGGGTTGGCGAAGAATTCGATGAGAAGGTCGGTGAGCTGGTGCCATAGTTTGCGCTCCCAGAAATCTTCGAACTGAATGATGAGACCCTGGAGCTCTTCGGGAGCCTCGTCCCGCTGGTCGGCGAGGAAGTCGGCGATTGTGTCGACGTTCATGTTATGGTCGGCCGAGGTCGTGTGATGTGTGATGTGATGGACTAGGTATCGGGATTAGATGTAGTTGGGAGAGGGGTAGGTTGTGGTGTGGTCGGAGTGGTCGTGGGAGGGTTGTGTTATTCGTGGATTTGTTGCTTCTACATGAGAGCTCCGTTGGAGGAGCTGGATTATGATGATGGCAGTCCAATACACTACGCGGCTGGTGTGCAGCCTGCCTGTCCGCCCGTCCACCCACTACCTAGGTAAGGTACCTTAGTAGGTAGTCTAGTGGAGGGAAGTAGGTACCTTGTAGTTATGTACAGTACTGTAGGTAAGCATTGCCCGCTATTTGTAGTGCCTTGCCAAGCTCTACAGCTCTTGCGCATGCGACGACGCCTGGCAAGTATCCCGTGCCGGCTGACGTTCTCTTCCAGCCAATGACAAGCTACAGCTTGTCAGCCAGACCTTCAGATATTCAATTAGAGAGCTTCAACCCACCAAGCACTAGCGCAGCAGCAGCAGTAACGGTACAGCTTCATCACTTCAAGGTGAAGTCTATACATCGCAATTGGAAAGGTAAAGTCGTTCTTGCTCCCAAACACAAGAATGGCCTCCTTTCCGACCGCTGTGCGGTCTAGTCGAAAGCTGGCATTCGGCCTCGGCAACCAGGCCCGTCACGTTTCCGACCTCGCCATCTCTCGCACGGGCAAGCCCATTCTCCGTGTTCAGGGCGGTCGGTAAGTCCTCGCGCCCGCCCTGTCTCGTGCTAATGCGCTCTATACTAACACTCCGAGCCTTATAGATCATCCCTCGGAGGTATGCTACGACGTTCGCTCGACCCTGCGCCGTTTTCGTCACTAACCATGCCGTCTACCCAGGCCATGTTGCAACCGTATTTGGCGCAACGGGACAACTCGGACGATACATCGTGAACCGCTTAGGTATGGATAGGATCCGTTGCTCGTCCCGTCGGCAATGTCTTGGGGCTGATCCGCCGTTTCTCTGCAGCACGCCAGGGATGCCAGGTCGTCGTTCCCTACCGTGAGGAGATGGCCAAGCGCCACCTCAAGGTGACCGGCGATCTCGGTCGTGTCGTCTTTGTCGAATACGACCTGCACAATACTGAGTCGATCGAAGCGAGTGTCAGGCACTCCGACGTCGTCTACAACCTTATCGGCCGCAACTACCCTACCAAGAACTTTAGCCTAGAGGATGTTCATGTCGAAGGAACCGAAAGAATCGCCGAGGCCGTCGCCAAGTACGATGTCGACCGGTACATCCACGTCTCTTCCTACAATGCCGACCCCAATTCCCCCGCGAGCTTCTTTGCGACCAAGGGAAGGGGAGAGCAGGTCGCCCGGAGCATCTTTCCCGAGACCACTATCGTGCGACCCGCGCCCCTGTTCGGCTTCGAGGATAACCTCCTGATTCGATTGGCCAGCCCCACCAACCTTTTCACATCGAACAACATGGAGGAGAGATACTGGCCTGTTCACGTAGGTTGCACCTCGGGAAGACGTGGTTGGATTCTGGCAAGCTAACCTACATGATCAGTCGGTTGACGTTGGTCATGCTCTTGAGCTCATGTTATACGATGACAACACGGCTGGCCAGACATTTGAGCTCTACGGCCCTAAGAACTACTCTACGGCAGAAATCGCTGAGTTGGTAGACCGCGAAATTTTCAAGAAGCGGAGACACATAAACGTTCCTAAGGTCATCCTGGAGCCTGTTGCCGGACTCCTGAACCGCCTGCTCTGGTGGCCTATGCTTTCTGCTGAGGATGTACAAAAGGAGTTTATCGACCAGAAGATTGATGAGACGGCCAAGACCTTCGCCGACCTTGGTATCACACCTGGCGATATCAGCAACTACACCTATCACTACGTGGTATGTCTTACTCTTGATCAAGCACCCGACATCTGGAAGGCACGGAGAAGACTAACAACCCCGTAGCAAGGATTCCGCAGCTCAGCATATTACGACCTCCCACCAGCGACAGAGAAGGAGAAGATGGAAGATCGGAAGTACCTTCACGTCACCGAGGACTAATAGAGGGAGAGCTCACAAGAGGCTTTGCTATACTTACAGGAAACCCGAGTGTAACAAATGTACATATATACTCTAGACAAATAGTTTCCTTGACTTGAACATTTTGATTTTTGTAAGATCCAACTTACTTTCTCTTGGGTACAGCAGTTTCGGTTCGTTCGCCAAGTTGACACAATTCCTGGAAGCCATCTAGCTCTCTAACTAGGCAATCCCTAGTAGTTTCGCTCAGGCCTAGACCGACCGGACTGACTGGGGGCCGCGATTCAAAGTTCGCTAATAGCCATCAGTAGCTGTATCCTCACTTGACGCCTTTGAAAATCAGACATAAACGCATCGTATTCAATGATTAAAGTGGCATATATGAACCAGTCAGTCATTATCCCTCTATGTACTTTTGCGAAGAAATTCGTGAGATGATGTTGACGACGTTGCTGAGTTAATCAATTGATTAAGACAAACATCAGCGCATGACACCTGCGATAGAAGCTTCGAAGGGACGCGCACACACACATACATCTTTATCCTTATCGGGCAACACTGAGTGGCAACCAAAACTACCTAGCCACTGAAACCAACCTATGGAATCCTACCTAACGGGCAGTACTACTTTATAATATGGCCGACGATACTGAAGATTCCTTGTAAGTTCTTTTTTACCAGCAATCCACAAAATGATATCTAGTTATACTTTTTGCTCGCTTATCTTATTTTGATTTCATGCCTATGAACATCTACGATGATACGGGACTGAGCTAGGGGTGGGGGCTCACTCTCTCGCCGCTGTCTTGATGATCGACGCAATACTTACCTAAGTATTTACCGAATGACCTACCTATATCGTAGGCGACTTGGAATATGAAATATGAAATATGAGGTTCTCGCCCTGACTAACGGGAAAATCACATCATAGGACACTCTCGACGGATACGCTCGCGGCGCTCCAAGAGTTCTACGCCGAACGCGACGTGCAGACTGAGAAACTCGAGAAACTTAAGGCCCTTGCGGCCGAGGCTCACGATGATGGAGAACGACGCGAAAATGGAGAAAACGGAGGAAGAGGAAGAGGAGGAGGGAAGGAGCCGACGCCTGAGCTGTCTATACATACTTTTACTGAGGACTGGAATGAGTCGCAGTTTTGGGTAAGTTTTTTTCTTTTTCGCTTCCATTCTTACGATCGTTTTCGTCTTCAGGTCGATCTTCGGGTGGACAATAGAAGGCGCAGACATCTGAGAAGAATCGTTGGTGCCAAAAGCTCTACGGAGTTGAGGGATATGGAGTGTGTTTGGATGATCCGTGCATGGGGTGATTTTCGCATGCGGCGAGTCTTTTGGAACACTTACTCCTTACCTAGCTACTATCTAGATATGTCTGTTGACTTGTATAAGAGAGGATGATAGATGTTAGAACATTGCTAACCACGTGCTCCGGGGCATTCTAGTATTCCGATGAGACGGCAAACTTCCTCGCGAACCAGCTACTCGACGGCACGAGCGATGACTCGGTCGTCGCTGTGGTTTCTACACCGAGTGTCTTCGTAGCGCTGAAGAAAGTTATGGTATGTTTTTCGCAGTCATTGTCGTTTAGAAAAAGCCTCCAGGTCTTGAGTGCTCTGGTGCAAGTCATGAGGGAGCCGGTGGAAGTTTACCGGAAGCAAACCTCGTCTGTTATCTGACCTTCTCGAATCTGAGATCGTTTCATCCCGTTAGAAAGACTGCACACTTTGGAATGGATCAATACCTAGACTATCATCAGGCGACGCTCAGAGGTCCTCCTAATAATCTTATTCTATGTCCGCCGAGCTACTCTTCCAGGGGATATAACCGGACAAATGGGGCACGAAGAAGCGAGGCGACAATCAGCTATAGCTATGTCATGAGATAGAGCGCATGCATAAATGGTTCTGCAAAGGATCAGTATGAAGCATACAAGTCTCTAACACTCGCTTTCAATACAGGCTGCGTCAGGATACACGGGTCCGAGACCGAAGACATACCTTCTCGAGCACGACTATCGGTTCGCCGTGTTTCCCGAGTTCGTTTTCTACGACTTTGCGGATCCCTTCAAGCTTCCCTGTATGTATTCTATTCCTCAAGTTTAAACAAACGAATTATGAGTTTCGATTATCTACTACTACATCCTTTGTATCCCATATCTTATATTTCAAGGTTGTTTCTATCTCTGTCTACTTATGCTATGCCGTTGGCATGCCCGGTCTTCTTTCTCGTCTCATAGACAAAGCCTGGTTGAACATATCCAGAGAATCTCACCACATCCACATCATTTATGCCGTTCCTGTTCCCATATCTCAATAGACGGACTCGCCATCGGGCCTGAAGAACAAGCGATGCAGGAAATGAACTGACTCCATCTATCTATCTACCTACAGCACACCTTAAAGGCACCGTGGACAGAATGATCTGCGACCCACCCTTCCTAAGCGACGACTGCCAGACGAAGAGTAAGTCCATCCATTTCTCCCTATCTCTATCTCTATCCTGCAATACTCACCCCTTTTTCTTATCCCTACATACTAACAAAAAACCAGTGGCAATGACACTTCGTTGGCTCGCACGCCCTAGCACTACAAAAACCGGTAGTAGTAGCACTGCCGAATTACGTGTCCTGATCTGCACAGGCGAGCGCATGGAGGCGCTCGTGAACCGCCTATACCGGCCCCTGGGCGTGCGCACGACGACCTACGAGCCCGCGCACAGCGGGCTCAAGAACGAGTTCCTCTGCTACGCCAACTTCGAGTGCGATGCCTGGTCGTGGAAGCGGGGAGGCGGGAATGAGATATAAGTGATAAAAGCTGATATAAAGAGGGAGAAGTTGGGAGAAGGGCAAGGAAAGGGAGACAGGTTGGGGTATGGGTTTGATACGGTATTTGGGATAACACTCAATATCTATCAACGGTGGGCTGGTTGTCATCATAGATACCGATCTGCCGATATAGGCACGAAGTACCTAGCTACTATACAGCACCGCATTGGGCTCTCAGGAATATGTTGCGTTCATCTCCAAGGATGCCTATCTGCTTCCGTAATAGAGGGTAGTATAGACCTGCAATTATGGTTGATAGGGATGATTGATTGGGGAGGGAGCTGGCTTATATTGATATCAGTAGCAGAATCTCGGATTTGCCCACCTCTAACAGCCAATCAACAAAGCCTGAACGGATTTGGTTCGACCTTAAAAGAAGCCCACCTATAGAAGCTATTATAAATGTTTTAGTTTAAGAGTAGGCGAGACATGAGGAGTAAGACCTTCGGATTCATATGCAATCATTGATGCTGATTACTTTTAAGATAAGATTCCCTTCACGCTACCACACTGCGCTCACCCTACTGTTCATCATCATACTACACTTTGTTCATCTATGCTCTCTGTGCTCTATCATACTGCGTCTCATTTATCCAGATCATCCCCATACTACTGCACTTCCTACAATAGCACAGGGGCAAGGAGTTGCTCGGAACGGGCTTGAAGATTCAGTGGTGTAGTCACACTCCAATGCACTTATATTAAATCCTACCTCGTTGGGCATCGGTACTCGTACTGGCGTTGCCGAATACACAAGGTTGTAGTACGTCTATTATCTATCACTTAGGATATATAAATACACCAGAAGTCGACGAGAAACCCCCTCAATAGATTTGATGACAACTGAGCATAAGGAGTGGCTTTTCTACTTCATTCCTATGTTGTGCAGAAAACCGTCGGCATTGATATATATATCTAACCTAGATAGAACCCATCGAGGATTTTTCAGCGCATTGTAACTTACTCCGACTCGGAAGTATATCTGTCTTGTTCACAAGGGCACGCAAACTATCTGGATAGGCAGTACTTGAAAATAGATTTTGAATTCTTGTGCTCAACTACCTAGGCGAGAAGCAATGGGGCAGTAGATAAATTTGCGTCTGTGAAGCACAGAAGTTAAGCTTAAGGAACGCCGTAACGCCAATGTAGTTTGTAATAGCCATTGATCACTTTCTTTGTGTGATGCTCGTCTATTTCCATGAAATGCAATGCCATCGCCAGACTCCGGGCACCGTGCACCGTGCAAATGCATCGCAGACTTTCCCATTCTCTGATTCCGCTTTCTCCACCATGGCGGTATCGAGTTATGAGAGAGATCGAATTATGTAGAATAGGAGATAGGCTTGACTGCCTAGGACGTCTGACTTCTTAGCCAGCTCGACCCGATGGTCGTTGAAGGAAAACCACTTGGAATAAACTATCAGTACATATACATAACATGGTGTTAGGATAGAGAGTTATGTGGTCACTTACCTGTTCTCCAACCCTACAATAGGATACATAGTGTCCTATTTAGTCTGTTTAGTGTTCTGTAGTTCTGGTCTGCATGGTCAAGTGTGACCTACCCGTATCAATCTCGCCGACATGTTCCACAACGCTCAAAAGGTCATAGATGCACGATCGACTCAGCTCCTGGCTGCCTCCCCCGTTCTCGGTCTGGCCTCTTGTCGTATAGGGCAGCATATTCAACTGTAGGGGAAACTGCACCTTAGTGCGAATCTTAGATGCAGCTCGATCGCGACTGCCTTGCTTAAATTCAAATCTCTACGACAGCGGACATGGTAAGTATTACGGCGCAAATGATTTGAGCGTAGTGATATAAGAGCAGACCTACTTTGAGCTGTATTGAAAGGACATTAGGTAGAAGTTTAATGCTATGGTCTCTCCGGGCCTGTTGGGACGAGTTGCAGCTCCGGCATCGATATTCACATTTGTCGAACTTGATATATTCGTCGTCTAAACAGTCTTGTAGTGTTAGTGAAGGCTCTGTCTTAGGCTCTTTCTTGCTCTTCTTTCGTGCTAGGTTCTCGAGACCCAGGCTCAGGTCGAGGAACGACTCGACTGCGTTCGTAACGCCGCCACAGCTCTGGCAGGTCGTCTGATTCTGAAGCTTGCCGTAGAAGGTTTGGTGAATGATGCAGTTACAGCTGTGCTCACTGCCGGTTTCAGGTCTCTTGCCGTCCCCATTCCTCTCGTGCAGATCCTCGGCGAGAAATTGGAAGAATTCATGAGCATCTTGTTCCTTCGTTGTGACAAGATTCTCGAATGCCTTCTTCTCGGATATCCAGAATCCAGATAATATGTTAGCTGCAGTATAGCCGTTTGTATTTTCCAGAGCATAAAAGTCTTGGAACATGTCATCCATGGCGCAGCTCAGGCAGTGTGACACCTGGCAATCACCACTCTGGTGTCCGTCTCCGAGATAAAAGTTGCGGAGAATAGGGTTGTGTAGAAAGCTCTGGAGCACGACATTCTGATAACATGTGGCGCCAGCATTGTAGATGCCCCGGAGGCCATCCGCACGACATGATGCCGGGGTCGTGTTGGCGGTAATATACCTCTGCTCCTCCTTCATACTCTCTTTCATAGAGTCGGAGAACATGTCCTCGTGCTTCCTCTTGCGATCTTGAAAGTACAAGTCAGTAACTGAAACCATCGCAACCTTTTGGTCATACTGGACGTAAGGGAAGATCAAGAGCGAAGCCGAAACGTACTTGAGAATGAGCCGGTGCCCATCTTCCTAATCCTAAGATCTTCAAGTGTGGGATCCCACACAAAATCCTCGCAGAACTGACAGAAGAGCGAGCCGTTCCTCGAATCGACGTCTAGAGGTCAAGTCGCGTCAGTGTAGCCCAGCAGCATCAGGGCCCAGGTTGACAACACGTACAGAAACGGTGGCTCTTCTTGTTCCCATGTTTCACCCGCTCCTCTTCGGGAAGGATGGCGGAGCATTGTAAGCAGAGGAAGTTGGAGGTCAGGGACGTGGTGATCTGGCCGTCTAAAGCCTTGGAGGTTTGAGCGATGAGGGCGTCCTTGTCGAAGATGACTCTCAGCAACATCTTGTAGTATTGAATGGAGCTGTTCATGGTATCCGGGCTATTGGATAGGAGGAGCTGTACATGCTCTACCCAAGCGTCGTCAGCGGAGGAGAACATAAGGTATACAACCAGTCATCAGGGGAGGCGAAACTGACCACAGCCGAACAGGGGAGTGCCCGGCACTGGGGAATTGACCTTGACATTCTTGGGTGAGGCGGGTGTAGTAGGTCGGGCAGCCATGGTGCTTGTGCGAGATAGGGTACGCTCTCCCTCGGTGGAGAGATGGGTATGGGTATACAATCGAGCTTTGGGGCGCCGCAGTTGTTGTGGGGGGTTATGTCGGTCGACAGTCGGGGGAGCAAAGGCGGGACGGGACGGTTGTTGACGGCGATGTGGCGGCGGCGGTGACGAGAGGCGGACCCCAAGTGGTTGGTATAGGTACAAGGCAGGGCAGGGAGGAGGAAGAGAAGGCGATTAAATGGATTTATTTACAACGTTAGAAGCAAAGCTTTGATGTGTGTCCGCGCGTTGTTTCAAAGAATACGGACAGTATTCGCAAGTGTTGAAGCTATGAAAGCTGCGATTGTTTCATCTGTTGAGCTTCTGTCTGAATCATGGGCAATTCAAAGCCATCCGTCAGCAAGTTTACTAGGTACATTTGTATAAGTAGGTACCTGGTAGGTAGAGGTGGGTCAAAAGGCCCTCGCCAATGCGAATAGCTGAAAACATACCAAGACCAGTTACCTATAGCTAACTAGGTAGAAGACGGGCTCAGGTTGTGTGCAAGGCAGTCACGCTGTAAATTAAATCGAAACTATTGCCATCTTTCTATCGTCGCGGATCACCCAAAGTGCTATCCAAACCCGCTCCTGTCAAGCGCATCCGCGACGCGGCAACTCAGGATGCTGAAATTCCTTATCGTTGTTCGGTCCACTCGCTTATCAGTAGACGCTAGCGGGTAGTTCCAGGGGTCTTGTCACTGATCCTTACAGGGGGTTAAAGGCATCTACTTACATCAAGCATCGCATCAATCACAACTACGCGGACCTCAACGCCCAATCCCGTGATCGTGACGGCAAGCCTCGGCGATCTAACTAGTCTTGACAGCTACAACCCGCATCTACGGTACAAATACTTGTCGTCTTAGTACCTTTTTGATGATAGCTATTTTACTACATGTTGTGATATATGCTGGTTAATCGATAGGACATCAGTGTGAGAGGGGAAATAAGGAGGGACAGAAGACGAAAGATAGGTACTTTCTTGCGTCAACGCTTACATTCGCTTTTATACCTCGGCTTATCACACACACATGTCTGAGAGCCTATTAAGCCGCAAGGCAGACCTGTAGGCTGTTGTAGACTTATCTACATACCCTGTTTATGTATATGCCCGTAAGTGCCCATATAGACAGACACATAGCCAATCATCCTTGGCATGATACCGTCTCGACTTCTACACTACCACAACATCTCCATCATCAAGAGGATGGCTTCTCAACTGGTGCACCTGCCTGAAGTCGAGCGTCTAAGTCCCACCTGTATCCGGATACTGGGCGGCAATCCTGGCAAGTTCCAGCTCCAAGGCACCAACACATACCTTGTCGGCACCGGTCCGCAGCGCCTGCTCATTGACACCGGCGAGGGGAAGCCCTCATGGCAGGCCGCTTTAAAGCGGGTCTTGGCGGAAGAGAAGGCCACCGTCCAGGCGGCTCTGCTGACCCATTGGCATCATGACCATACCCAAGGCGTACCCCAGCTGCTGCAGCTTGTGCCGGGTGCCGCTGTGTATAAGTGCGACCCGGCTGCGGGACAACTAGACATCACCGACGGCCAGGTCTTCGAAGTCGACGGCGCCACCCTGGTCGCCGTACACACCCCGGGCCATACTACTGATCATATGGCCTTCGTGCTCCGGGAGGAGGATGCCCTGTTCACCGGCGACAATGTTCTAGGCCACGGCACCGCCGTCTTTGAGGACCTTGGCATCTATCTTTCAAGTCTTGCCAAGATGGAGGACCTCGTCTCCGGCCGCGCATACCCGGGACACGGCGCCATCCTCCCCGAAGCACGGACCAAGATCGCCGAGTATATTTCTCACCGGCATCAAAGAGAACTGCAGGTCGTTGAAACGCTGGGTTCCGCCAAAGACTCGTCGTCGGCTTCCGGCGAGGCAGCGGCTACAGCCGCGTGGACTCCCATGGAACTCGTCAAGGTCATATATCACGATGTCCCCGAGGAACTCCACATACCAGCATCATACGGTGTCATGCTGATTCTGAATAAACTCCTGGCAGAGGACAAGGTTATCCTTGAGCATGGAGATAGGTGGCGTCTCAAGGACAAGCCAAATTTGTAGGCTGCTCGGCAGTTTCTTACATGATGCCGTAGCCACGATACTAATCTTTTCATATGGCGTCAGACAAGAATAATATGGGGTCGTTCCCATCGTCGTAAAGTCCTTGACCTTTATGGGGCTTACATATACCGAACCTTATTTGCGAAAGGAACTGTGGGAATGAGATACGCATCCGGACATTGAAATCTAGCGCTGAATAGGTACTGGCGTTTACCTCACGCACAATCTTTTTTTTTTCTTGAATCAAATCATTTGTTACCTATCTCCGCACGGTTTGCGGCGTCTCCGTGTGATGCAGAAAGGCGATAGTTTTGTTCGCACTCGCGGCTCGCGGAGGAAGTTGAGTCTCGAGATCTCAATCCTGGTCTCCCATTTCCTAAGCTGGCGGGGAACTGGTACTCCACACGTTCGATCTTTCATCGCACGAGGTCACACGAGATCGAACGTTCTGCATCTCAGAATGTTGCTTGTTAACACATTAGGTATTACTCAATCTACTTAATTTGGCTGACTTTGGCTGTTCAACAATTTCATAACGTACCTATAATCAACCCAGCCATATACATTTTATGATGTCATGACCATAGACGCGCGCCACCTGGAGTCCGGACACCTTGACCGAGGCTGCCGAAACCCTATGCTATGTTCTCTTGACCTTGTCTTCCTTCTGCCAGCATTGGTCGGGGCTCTTGTCGGGGCTCATAGTAGCCTAAAGGCTTAGGACTACATTCATACGTCTAGGAAAGATATTCGTGAGTGTTTAATTTGAGAGATAACTACTGACCCGAGCAAGCTGGTCAATAAGACGAGGTGTCTAAATATTTTTGGTATTCCATAATCACCTAACCTCGTCTACGTACCAAGGCACGTAAAGCTCACGCGTACTACAAGAGGGAGCGAAAATATCACAAACCTCGGAGGCGACATTAGAGTATCGGACTTAGCCTACCCGATATCGCCTCCCCTAAGGATTTGTTCGAGAACCTATACTTAGGCGTGACTAACAAGTACGGATTTATCCTGCGGATACCGCATCCAGCTACAAAACGCGAGGGCTCGGCTCTTCTCCCCTTCAGCGCCAAGGAACTATAAGTTGAAGAATCGTAAGAATAAAAGCGATCATGCCGAGCATGCCTTTCCTTCATAGCGCCGTTAACATGGTGGGATGTGTCACAATGGTGGCAAGAGTATGCATGTCAGCTTGGAGTTGAATCACGTGGGATAAGATCGGTAAGTATGATATCTACGAACAGTGTCCAGGCCAGATAGGTAAGCAGTGACGTTGAAATTACGAATCAAAGGCATACCTACTCTAGACTACCGTAATCCGTAGATGCCTGGTACTACCCCTGCTTTTCCTAGGGCTGAGGCTGATCCTCAAGGCTGAACATGATCGCGTGTCTACGAGATTCGAGCATAGAAGTCGCTTACACATCTATCCATTTGACGACTGTTTCGGCGTAACGACCTATAGATCCGAATTGCCGGTATGGACAAGTGAGGGGAAAAGCCATCAACGGAAAAATTGCACGCATATACACAGCACACGTGTTACTGCGCGTCACACAATGCACAGCATGTGCTGGTGAGTATTACGCACAGAGGACTGCCCAGTAACTAGTTAGACCCTGAAGAGGAGGCAAAAAACAAAAATAAGATATTTGCCAAGTAGCGCAGTTCGTCTTAGAGAATCACACCGCTAGTGCCAAGTCGAGCACCATCGGCCTGCCGGGACTACCGAACTTACAGCAGCATCAGTTGAAGGCAACGTCTTGGCACTTGGCATACTACCCAAGCACGGCACTGGCGGAAACTAGCGGGGGAAAAGCGACTTGTACAACTTCCATGTTCGCATGTGACGGAGAAGCAGGTGACTTCCCAAAGTCGGGTCCTTGCAGGAAAGATCAACATTCGGGACGTTGCAAAACTCCGGCCCGCGGTGCTTCGGGGCCGATGATTAAGTTGCACGAGGAGTTGACTCAGACAGGTCGTTCCTATTATTTCTGGTTGTGCGAGCTGTTGGGCTCGTTGTTGCGGATATGAAGACTCATCGATAACTACCTCTTGCTTCGGAAATCGTTGCGTCAATAGGATGGTATGAACCGATACTATAATAGTCGTTGTGTATTTATCAGCAAGAAAGCAAAGGCACGGACGGAGATGATTTGTCTAACTATCGGCTTTCACAAAGCTGCCGAGAAATTTTGGATCGGGATGCCAAGACATGTGCAGAGAATTTATAGTGGTGATCACCCGGTGGACGAGAGATATGTTAGGACGAGTAAGGCTAAAAAACCCAAAAAAGGCCTTGTGCGTCATCCCGATGGGGACCGTTCCTTATAAAGATTCCTTCGAACCTTGTCACTGCATTAGCTCGGCTAACTAACTGCCCAGTGGTGCTGTGCATCAGAAACTACTGTAGATACACTACATATAAAATTGTTCACCGTGGCCAATTATAGAAATTGTTATGAGTGAATTTAAGAGCGGTGATCAAAAATGATTCATCATGACTTTCAGAGTTGTGAATCAACTCGAAATGATAGGAACACGACCGCTTCGACGTATATGTGACAGCTATATGAGGCCCGCTTCAGATGTTCCAGCAGTTAAGTCAGTCCATTGTTACCTACATAGGTAGTAATGTGCTACTTGATGCACCCAGTACCAAACCCAGTAGTAACCGTAAGCAGTCATGTGGTAGCACCGTAGCTGGGGATGTCACTTGTTACCCCCTCACTACACGTGTATGAAGGTGGTTGACTATTGCTACTGCATCGATGAGCTGCAGCTGATTTGTGTTGACGTCTAGGGTCTGGTAACTGGTTTTATCGACGTGCACATTCAGGATTGTATAGCCTGCAGGCACATTACTATGTTACTACAACATAATCATGAACTACTACCTAACCCATGGAAATGGAGTTCTTTGTTTGTGTAAAAAGTCACTGGGTAAGTGTAGTAGTAGTAGTGTATTGATTGCATGCAGGATGGGGTTTGGTAAGCTGTATCCATAACGTGCAACTGTGTGGTACTTCTCAAAAAAAAGGTTAAGTCTCTGCCATGGCCGATGTGTACCAGGTGTGGCGTTATTGAAGCGGACAGATAATAGAGGTTAGGTTCGAATCCTATTAGCGCTAGCATGTGTCGGTGGCTCTCTTTATCTGTACCTATTCAGCGAAACCGTCCTCGTTCGGAAGGGTACGAATATGGTAACGGGAGGGTTGTATGAAGGACCCTGGAAAAATTGAGTGCTGGGTGTCACCGCATGTCAAAGCGCCGGATATAGCGGGATTCCGGCGAGCTTAAAAATGGGGTTTTCTGTGTCACCCAATTTGCACTAATACCGTACAATAGTTAGTACCTACGTACTACAGAGGTATTAATTCAGAGAACCGTTGACGCGCACGTAGACCTTAGCAAATGGTCCTCTAGTACTTACATAGTACATTCCGCACATCAACCACTCGTCCAGCCTGCCAAGCCAGCGATACCATAGTTCCGATGATCGGATTATGATCGGATTCAGAATATACCGCCAGTTCCCAGGGACCCTCACCCTCTAACTCCGGTCCGCCCGGCAGGTTGTGGCCAATGTGGACCAGCTCGTCACAAATGATCCCTGCTCCCTTAATAAGCGAACCCGAGCTACCCTGCAGCGTGACCAGATCTTGATGCCGGGAGCTCGCGGTTCTGTCAATTCTAGTCGATTCCTTCACTGTCATTACAAAAACCCACCCGCAGGTCCCAGACCAAACCCAGGCTAGCAACGCCTAGCTTGCAGGTCAGCAGCATGCACAACTGTTAAGGCATGCGAGCCACGGCGATTGTCATTGGATGTGTCTGCAGACGGATGCGGCCGCCAAGGGTCCGCAGGGGTATGGTCACTATCTACCGTACAGTATGTAGTCGTGGGTCGGCGTGATGTGGTTCGATGCTGTCATTCCTCCCAGTGCGCAGGGCTATCTATCTGCCTGACCACTGTCTGGTGACAACCTCTGACTATTGGCACAGCTCGGAACCTTCGGATCGGTGAAGCCTTCACTGACTCAGTCCCCCCATCATACTGAGGAAACAATACGCTACTAGTCTAGGTGAGGTGAAGCTATCGTGACCCAAATAGCTACACTAGACCTAGGTGCCGCCAACCGAGTCTAAGCTTGCCCAGGGCACAGCTCACCATGGCTTATGACAGCTTCTCGGAGCTCTTTTTAGACACCCTTGGCACACTAGGCTGGGTTGGAGCCTCGCGCTCGCGACCCAGACGGCAGGCCCAAGGAGCTCCGATGCCGATATGCATCGCCAGCATAGCGAAATGTTACTGTATCATGCCAATATGTAAACCAAAACTTCCAAGGTCCTGTTATGTATATGTGGACCGCCCTCACCTTCCCTCCATCACCAAACCAGTTCCATTACTACCTACCACCCTAACTACCTATTCATAACATTATTAATGCTTAAGTTGAATAGAGACCACCCACCCAGGACCTCTCCGACTTCCTCGTCAACGTAAATCGTGCATTATATCTCAAAACTTTAAGTACACGTGAAGACTAATTTTTCACCCAGTCCTGTCTCTCGTACACATATACCTAGCTCTAAGAGAGTGGATAGCACCTGGCCAGTGGGGTATTCCAAATTTGGACAGGAATGAGTTAACGAGCTCAAGCTTTGTTCGCTTTCAGCCCGTGTCTTTGTCATTGTTATACAAATACGACGGCCTAGGTAGAGCTACGGGGCAAACGCAGTTTTGTGCGCTTTTTTGTCAACCAGGTTTGGAGTGAGGCACCATGCGGTCAACTACCACGAAAGCCTTAAGGTTGCTGGCCTTGCTAGCTATCGCGAGCGCTCTTCCCACAGTTTTCGCACACGGCGACGAAGAGGCAATGAATATGGGTGACGATAGTGATATGAGCAGTCACGGGATGGGCGGTGAAGATCCTAAACCTGACGCCGACTCGTACCCTCCGACATACTTCGCGCACCCCGAGCACGTTACTGCCATCTATGCGCACATTGGAATTATGGTCGTCGGTTGGGTTTTCATGCTTCCGACAGGTATGCGAATTATTACTATCCTCGAACCATTGGGACCCCTACTAACCAAAAGCTTGTAGCCGTTATGCTTTCGATTGCGCGATCACGATACACACTTGCCGCTCAGTTCCTATTCCTCCTCACGAATGCGATCGGTGTTTTAGTAGGGGTTGTCTACAACGCGAATACACCGGACCTATATCCGAACAACGCACACCATAAACTGGGATGGCTCGTTACTTGGGTTGTGGGTGCTCAGGTTCTCGTTGGTCTTGTTGGCCGAGTTGCTGGTATGATGAGCCGATCATCTCGCTCAAGTCATAGTAAAGAGGAGGAGCAATCATTTATACCCGTCTCGACGGAAGCTATGGCCGAACATCACCGTATGCACAAGGACATGTTTTCCTCCCCGTACCGGGAATCCAACGACAGCGGCCATGGTACAGAACGAAACACGGAGTCGCTTCGAAGTGCGTCGCTCTCCACAATGGTTGGTCACGAATCGCCAATCGAGCTCAATGATCGACGGCAGCACTACGAAGAGGACGAAGAGGATTTGGTCTTCAAGCCTGCCGAGATGCAGTCTTCGAGCGCCTCGCAGTCATTCGTCGCCAAGATTGTCAGCAAAATCTCCGGCAAGGCGTGGAAAGTCATCATGTTCGGTTACGAATTCGTGGATCGTACAATTCTCATCCTAGGATACGTCACGGTCTGCACGGGCCTTATTACTTACGCGCGTTTCTTCGTAAGCCATTAGACCATATACTGTCTGTTTGAATCTTTCTAATCATCGTAACAGGAGGGACACGAGATTTTCAGTGGGCTGGCGCATTGGATTAAGGGTGGTGTATTCTTCTGGTATGGCATTCTGACTTTGGGCCGGTGGTCAGGTAGCTTCGGAGAGCTAGGCTGGGTGAGTTATAATGCTACCTCGACAGCAAAAATAACGTAATATATTAACCAAAGTCTAGGCGTGGAACGTCCGCCCCAAGAAGCAATCAAAGAAATGGAGACCGAGTGCCGAATTCGTCGAGGGCGCGCTTATCTTCATATATGGTGCAACGAACATCTTCCTTGAGCATTTGGGTAGCTCTGAATCCGAGTTCAGCTCCCAGGATCTTGAGCATGTCTCGATTACTGTCCTCTTCATTGGAGGTGGCTTGGTACGTTGACACGAAAGCAGAAAACAACTTGT
The DNA here is from genome assembly GCA_022495115.1 of Xylaria castorea. Classification (NCBI taxonomy): domain Eukaryota; kingdom Fungi; phylum Ascomycota; class Sordariomycetes; order Xylariales; family Xylariaceae; genus Xylaria; species Xylaria castorea. The sequence goes on from MU382672.1 coordinate 162,939, forward strand.
ATCAAAGACTAACAGAATGGGCAGCTCGCTATGCTTATTGAGTCAACTCGCATCCGAGAGCTGCTCAACACGACGACAACAGAAGCGACATTATCGCATCCCAGTCATACCTATAGTGATGAGGAACGTGCTGCGCTCGAGCCTCCCCGGCAGTATGAATTTTCGATCAACCCGATTCCAGCTCTCGTGATCCTCTTGCTCGGTATCATGATGAGTTCCCATACGCAAGAAACCATGATATCGAGTATGGTTCATAAGCAATGGGGTAACTTGCTGACGGGAGCTTCTTTTGCGCGAGGCTTCACGTATGTAATACTCTACCTGAAGCCTCCGCGCTCTGTGTTGCCGTCCCGACCGCCTACAGAGTTACTAACCGCCTTCGGTTTGATCTCCGGCGGCGCTATCTTCATGGCAAGCGTAAGTCAACCTCTGCTCTGCATAACTACAGGCCAAGCGAGCATCGCTAATAAAGTCAACAGAGTGGTGACACGATCGCGGGCATGATTCATTACGACTTAGATGCCATGTTCTTCTATACGGTAACTATGGGGCTGGTCGGACTCCTCATGGCGTGGATTGTCCTACTCCTTGCCTTCAAAGGATGGGCTGTTCGCAGAGAATCAAACCGCACCCAAATGTGGAAGCGCCAATCAAGAAACTGAAAAAAAAGAATTTTTTGCTGAATGAAGCAAAATCATGAATTGAAACATACACCGCCAACTGTACCTATATACAGATGTGTGGCCTTTGCATAAGACGAGCAGCTCAGCATACAAGATCTGTTTCGTCCACCGGTGTATTAATGACAACGCGGTTACTAAACGGATATACCTATAGACCTTTGCGTGTTTAGGACCCAGAATCAACCTCGTCGTTATTCAACGTTCCGGGACCTTTTATTTACATTCGAATGATACCCCTTGGAGCATGGCTTTTGACCAATTTTTTTGCGGTGTTGGATAGATGCATCACGTTGGTTGGTTTGGCTGGCTGGGGATGCGGAATGCGTATGACAGAAGTTGAAGAATTATGATGACAGTGACAACGACGGGAACAGGAAGCTAAGTATATAGTATATAGTATATTAGATGAATCTGGGTATAAAACTTTGGTGCGTCAATGCTTCTAGCGACTGTCTGAAAAACATGAGCATCGTCGTGCATCTGTTATCGTATTAAATTTCCCTCTACCAGTATGAACACTCCCCGCCATTGTCTATCTGTCTTGGTAACACTCCCATATACCTATTACATACAGATTACAACGCGAAGTTTTGCTCCGTAACACGTGCCACCCATCCCAAGCGGATGGTGGACTTTTTGGAATTGTTACCTTACGGCAAGGCACCGTCTGCGGCACATATTGAGTATAAATAAATAGTCCAAGTGCCTAACAACCTACCTCTATTCACTTAAGCTAATACTTTGTTGCCCGTGGGCGTTATGCTATAAATACTGTAACGCCTACTTAGGCATCTACCTACTTAGCTTGCGTCATCAATAGTTAGGTTCACATCCACCGTAGTAAGACAATTGAAGCATGACAAAAAAAAAGGAATTTTTTACATTTTTAAGGGTGAATGAACTTGAGCACCGCCAAAAGACAAAAATTCGACATGTGCAGGATTTGAACCTACGCGACCGAAGTCATGAGATGGCTTAATTCGTAAAGGAATTCAAGTCTCACCCATTAACCACTCTGGCAACATGCCCGGATATGGTAGCCGGCATCATACTGAACCTATAGTCGCTAATGGAAATACTGTGGGGAATTTCGATGGGTCCCTGTGATGTGAAATCTCAAGCACGATGATCTAGTCCAGCGAAACAGCAGAACTCCTTAAGTAGAATCACGGAACCAAGCAAATCGCAACGTCAAAATCGGAAGAAAATGGCAGGCAAAGACCAAGACACGGCAGCGGAGGAGTTCACATCCTACTATCTGCAACAGTCGACAAAGGAATTCGCCGAAGATCTGGATAAGATTCGTAGCGCAGACGATTTCAAGGCCGACGCGCTGCCCATGCTCGTCAACTCGTTGCAGCAGGGGACCTCGATGTTCTCGGCCGCAGACCAGCGGAGGATTGTCGACGCGCGGCAGGCTAGCGCTGCTAGCAAGAGTGCTGATAGCGAAGAGGAGTCTACATGAAGGGGAGGCAGTGCACTTCCTCCCCCAGTACCGAGGTTGTCGGGAAGCTGTTTGCAAGAGTTAGGACTTGATTTGGCTGTGCCACATCACTGGCTTTTAAGTAGCACCGCTGCGGCAGCAATGGAGTATGCATGCCTGCTTCGAATCGCTGTTGTGATGATTGTACGTTCTGCTGGTCACTTGTCTCTCCCATGATCGGTTACTAATTACCCCGGCTAGACGTCATGTTCGGCGAAGACAATATAGAGGCGAACAGTAGCTGGTAGATGGGCCATGCGCAAATCTTTTTGCCTTCGTGCCAGAATTGCTATCTTGTGGGAGACCGTGCAGGTAATTTGGGGGGACAGGGTATGCGCACAGATACCCAGAAGTCAGATATAAGCTACGCCATCGACACAGGACAATATCGCAAGTTTCACATACCACCCTAAGAGATAGCGTGGATTATGTCCTCTCCATAAACGTTCCAACCGTCCCTGGGTATGGGAAGTGAGTCACTGGATTCACATGGTGGCATGGAGTTCGGTACCACATCATGTATCCGAGTACCAAAATAAACACCAAGGCTTTTCACATGCTCTTTTAAAATTTCAACACTGAATCCTTTTTCAATATCGTTTGGGAAGGGAAAGCAGTTGACAGATCTTGGTAAAATACCCCAAGCAAGCTGTTGGGCTGTGTGCATGAGCTCAGAGGCGTGTAGATGAGTATTTATGGGTGTCTAGAGTTCATTGCCTAGTGATGTGTCTAATATCTGTGATACTCTTGCTCACTAAAAATCGGCGATTTGATTCTGATCATCTGCTTATAGTTATTGTTCTAAAATACCTAAACTCAACGGCTTATAATACGCACAATGCGCAATAAGGATCGAAATGTGCCTATCTCCATATTCCTCATTTGTTCAGTTCATCTTATACTTCTTTCCATACTTCAAGCGAGGGAAGTGTCACAGCACCACCATTAAGGAGTTTCCGGGCTTTACGAGGATGAGGTCTCGATTATTGCTCCCAGAAAGACAGTACTCCTCAAACAAATAAGGCCAGATATAAATAGAACTATGTGGAGTTTCTTGTCAGGGAACTAGTTACTAGCTACCCTGTGGTGTAGAACTAGTGGGATTCTGTATATATAAGTAACTAAACCTCCCCTCCCCACCCCTTAGGTTTAGGAGGTTCAGTAATCAATTAATCACTCTATTGAGTCATTACCTGAATAAAGCTACTGTTTCAAGCCCTGTGGTGATAATGAAAGATCCAGCGTAACCGAGATATTTCAGAAGACGACGATTTTTCCCGGTCAAGGGGCCATACCCGGTGCATGTAATCGACGTTCAGTTTCCTCAATCGGTACTCTCTTTACGACGCACTACAGAGTAATAAGCTAACGTTCGCGTAAGGCCAAGCTCGCAACTCTTAATGTAATTGAAGAACGGGCTTCTAGTTTCTTCTGAATAACTTAATAGAGGTAATCATTTACATTATAGTGCCTTGTTCACGCATATTGTTCGAGGAGGGTAGGTATTGAAGGTCAAGAAGACAGGTTCGTGGAATCCGCGATATCCTTTTTTCACTCTAACTAGAAGAGAGGTAAATGGTGATGAGATGTAGATACTTGAATTCGACATATCCCGAGGCTTCTCGTTTTTATTCGGAGACGGAACATAGGGGCCTCATTATAGTCGTCGGCTTAACTTGGTGGACTAAGAGCAGAGGCGGCGAGTTTCGGGTTTGGAGTCCCCAAATTGAGAGGGTATCTTACTTTGAATGAAGGCCATCTCTTCTTGAGGCTACAGGAGCGCGGTGTGATTTGCTCACGGTTGTAGATACTAAAAAAAATTATCTCAAAAACTCAAGCCTCTCTAATATGTGTCCGGTTATAAGGTAAACCGAGCTCTCCACCCTTACACACCTAGATAATAAGACAGTGCCCACTAGAACGCGGATTACCACAATTTCATGTCGGAACAGATCTCCGTATATCTGATGATTTGAGCATGGTTAGTCCTCATGTTTTCCATAATAGGGCTAGCCCTCTCCCCGTGACGGCATTTACGGAGGGTAAAGGAACTGCGTTGTTTCACGGGTCTAATACCGGGATACCCCTTCCTCAGAAACGGGGTGGAAATGAATATAAGAAAGGGCGGGTTCGTGTGCTTTAATACTACGCCCATATGATAGAGAAGGCACCACATGCATAGTTAAATAGAAATACTTTAGGCCCTTTCAGCAACTAAAGTCGTCGACTATACTTATAGCTAACAAGTCAACGACATCTCAGCCCTATGGCCGAAATTCTCGCGTATTTATCTGAGCGTTCCTCTCTCCCAATGCTGAGTCTAAGGTGCGTCTCGAACACTTGTTGTTGCGCTAGGAACGTTAAACTATGTGATATGGTGCCACAATGCAGGCTTTCCGTGCCAATCTCTTCAGAGAGTTACTTGGGATGTCATTGTCAACGACGCTTCTTGTTTCGTCTTTAAATATCCATCTCACATGGCCTAGCGAAATATCGACGACTCAAGCGAGGGTGTAGACCGTGATGATTCACAACGACGCTGTGGGGGTAGTCAGGTCTTGTGCCCCAAGGCGCCTGCAGTTAGGACCTATGGTATTTCCTAGCAAGCGCTACAAGCATCACAGGCCTAACTATCCAGGTTGGCAAGAGGGGTTATATTGACTTGGGTATTATTATCACTCCAAGCGTCTTTCACAAACTTTCCGTTTTTGGGGGCGGAGGCGGAGGCGGCAGCGTCCGAGTGCATTGTATACACCGATGACTGGAAAGACAAGCAGCCGAACCGCCATCAAATATGCCCCTTTGCGTCGCATAGAGAACAAACAGGAAAGTGGCACAAGGGGCAGTGGGATTACCGCTCTAACAGGGGGATCACATACTACCTGTTGATTCACGAAGACAATATGTGATGAATACTCTTCCTCTCAGCTCAGATAGTATCTATCTTGCAAAACAACAGTGAACATAACGAATTGAACAATAGAGCTTTGGAATGAAGGCAGCAAATGAGCAACTCTAACAACGCAAATACCTATATGAAGAACAACCAAAGCCTTATACTAAGCCCTGCGAGAATTGGTCACATCTGTCTGACATGCAGACGGACACTGCCATGACGGCATGGTAGTCACCGGATGTTATGCCCGATCAGGGATCTAGAGACACCAGCTGGTCGTGCAGAAATACCGCGGACGCAGTTTAACTAAATGTTAGAACACTGCCACCGGAGAGTGTTATTCATTGATACGTTGAGTTGGTAACAAAATGTATGTACTATTGTTGTTAGCGGACCTCGATGCCGATTGCTAACGGGTCCATTGCCGGCATCCGGAGCGGTTAGCGCGCTCGGCCTGATATTGTATCAGCAGCCGCTGACATGGGATAAGTTGCATGCATGTGAGTAAGCGAAATACTTAGGGTAACTTTCAGCTTTCTTCATGTTTAGCAACGTTTCAACAAGATCCTTGAAACAACCCCAACAAAAGATGGAGTGAGGGGCAGACCCCCATGACGTTTCTGGAGGTGTTAGGCGAATTTATGATCTGAACAGTGGTGGGATGAAACGTCTGATCTTAAAGCTCCGAACGCTCCAATATGGGCTAATTAGAACAGCCGTGGCCGACAAATAATAAATTTTATGACACGGTTATAAGAAGGATCATCAGAGGATTTGATATTCCCGATGGTTGTTTCGCTGTGGATCTGCGCTAACTAATACACGGCCCTGTCTAACAAGTTGTGGGGATAGTTGAAGAATAAAAAACGTTATGCAACCGGCGACGCCGATACGTAGCAACTTATCCATGTAGATTTTTCGACTCAGTAGTCTTGTATACTGAATTAGATCGGACGAGGAAGCACGTGAAAGTGCACGTAGTGTCTCGTGTCAAAAGGGCATTGCTGTATTACGACTATACTTCTATTGCTGCGTTTCTAGCATCGCTCTAGAAGACATAGATCAAGTGCCATGAGGAGGCGACTGCTCGATAGGAGAAATAATGTCCATCTATTAGATTACCTTTGCCCAATGCCCTTGAACTAATCGCTGTATATTACGATTTCCATTAGTACAATCCCAGCCAGTCCCAGTAAGATGCCATGCCACAACGCCGAGTAATTGATGCCAACATATATTGGTCGAATCCGTAGAACATAGAGTGATCACTTCGTCACCTATCCATCCAGAGTTCATCTGATCGAATCGAGCCTGACCCCTGAAGAGGACTTGACATGTTGAACACGGGGCTAGGAGAGTCAGAAATAGGTGAGACCAAGTCTCGAAAGCTTCCGCTGACGGGACTGTACGTTTCCACGGCCGACGGCGGTTCGGCGGCAGAGAGCAAGACTGCATCGGCTGTGCTCAAGGGACGTACGTCTTCCTCGTCAGAGACTGGTGGGATGGAGGCGGTAGGCTCTCGTGTGCCTTGATACCACCACTGGTTCTCGAAACCGTTGTCTACCGTCACCATGGCCGACGACAATGACTCTAGGTCCTTTACTCTCTGCGGATCATCACTGTGACGTCTATTGGGCGGAGAAAGAGGCAGTGTCGTCGGGGTATTGACAAACGGCGGCTCGTCTTCGTCACCATCTGGATCAAATGGCCAAGCTGACGCAGACCATGGAAGACCATCCTCCCCTAGTCGAAAACCTGCCGGATTTGTTGGCAAGTCTGTCCAAGCGTCGTGAGGCGGGTTCCTTGTCGCCCGCGCTGGGCGGGGGAAAAGAGTGGCGGACGGGCCACCTTCCTCGTCACTCCAGGGGCCATCATGAATAACCGGCGGTGCTGAACTCCCACGCTCATTACCCGCACGCCGTGAATCCGACCTTGATTCTCTGGGTGGTGATAGTGTCCCGGGATAATGGGGACGTGGATTGCCAGCCCGGCCGCGCGGGCGCTCATGATCACGGCGGTGCTGCCGTTGCGGCGAGTCCTGACGTCGGTGTTTGTGGTGCGGTTCTTGACGAGGGAAATGGCCTGAATTCCTCGCGTCCTTTAGATGCTCGGATGTATAGCTGATAGTGTGGGTTCGTGGGATGTAGCGGTCGGACCATGAGACTCCCCAGCTCAGCTGTACGAACAATTGCGGTTTGCCTAGAGAATTCCGCTCATTCTCCATCGGCTTCTGCCGTGGATGAGGCTGCTGATACCTAGACATGATCCTATTCACTCCTCCCTGCGATGTCTGGATATAGAAGATGTTGGTTGTTCAAGAACTCAAGGGTCGAAAGCAGTGAGACGACGCGGGCAGCCAACCTACCTATATGAAGTAGTATTGTAATAAGAGCTTATAGTATGATATTCCTCGGCCAATAAGCAAGAAGACTTCCGGGTTTAATTATGGTACTGGAATGGACCTACTAAAAAGGCTACTTGATCGGCGCCGGCTGCTCCAAGACCGCCCCCTGTCAGAGCACAGAACCCCCTGAGCGGAACCCTGAGCTGAGCCTGCGGGGGAGTATGGCGCGATGCGCGATGTGGACCAGAAACGACCAGAAGCGCCACTGCAGGTAGGTGGCGAGCGGCGGCGTTGGTCTCGTCCTCCCGCTGCACAAGTACACAAGCACACAAGTACACTTAAACGGCCTCTGTTTGTCTTTTCGTCGAGGAAGGTCTCCTACACTGGCAAGAAAGTATCTATTAACAACCTACTGTATAAAAATTTATTTAAAGTCCAAGCTGACTGATGCCAGGGCTCCATGCAATACCAAGAGGGAAAACGCAAATACTTTAGGTGCTGGTATTTCTCTAGATAATGTAAATATGTACCCGGCCGTTTGAGCCTACGTATGCGGCGTACTTATATCATGCACCAATTTCCAGGGAGCTAAATGTGGCAACTAACCTACTATGTACTTGGATAGCTCCGCCTCGGTTTGGTTACTGTCCTCTTCCCGTCAGGAATCTACTAAGTAACGATACCTAAGCATAGAAGAAGTCTATCCACATTAGGATGAAGGATGCCCAGCCAGCCTTCAATCAGTTGCCAGTGAGCATTCAGCAGGCTGTGTGGTGGCAGTCAAATGCTCTACCTACTAGGTTACTACGTACCGTAGACCTGCAAGATAAGTTCAAGGCTACAACTTGGGACGGAATACATCCAAACCCGTTGGTCAGAAAGGCCGGATCCAGCTGTCTCGCCAGGCGCCGGGTCTCGGACCGAATAGAATGAGCGAAACACTTCAGGCATGAAAGAATAAAAAGTTGTCCAACAGGTTGGACTGGCAAAATATCTGCTCTTCCTCTCTCTCAGTCAGAGTTTCCCCAAACTCCGTATCTTTACAAATATCATCATGAGGACATGTTTGAGCCTCTTGCCGTATGTTTCAACTATCATTGCTTGTCATCGAGAGCACCTACATGTGCGCTTGATAAGCCTTCTTCTCATCGCCCCAATTGTCATGCAACGAGTACCCTGGTGCTTAATTACCTCATTTAAGGATTGTTGTATTATCTAACACGTCACATCATAAACCACGGATCGTAGACACCAAGTCAGTCTAGATTTGATCGTGCATACGGATCAAACCTGGGGTCCCTTTAGCGGAGCGAAACATAGGACACCCCACGGAAATTAATACCGAGCATAGACTAACGTAGGTTGAATTGTACACTAAAGTATCTTAGTCGCGCGCTACCATGCGAGCAGGGAACAACTGATATTCTGCTCGTAGTAACAATATCGGTCGCGCACTCTGGCGTATTATGTTATACATCACAATCTGATCTGGGGGTAGACAGCTAAGAACCTCATTAATTATCAGGTACACTGTTTGAGCCACAGCACCAAGAGGAGCGTGTGCCTTTTACCTACAGCTTTCAAGAAACGGTGGCTAACTAGCCGGGGCAACTTCGAGTTGAATCTAACCTGGGTAATTTGTACTTACGTATATTGTCCTGCTTAGAGGTAGATGAAGTTGTTGCAGTCATACTCAGTAATGAGGCCATGTACATCTCATCCGATGTACTATGACATTATTTTTCTTACTCCCAAGACTTACGACTACACACAGCCACATACAAGTTATAACATCAGCCTCGCGCTTTTTTATGCAATCCATCCTTCAAGGAATTCAAAGTCATCCAAAGGAATTGCTCCGCATAAAAATATGTCAAGGTCCCACCCCTCATAAATGTATTTTTGTGTTGGTCAGAGCCTCTAAGTGGGACCCTCGGGTGACTACCGATACTAATTTATAAGTTTTCCCTCAAGGTATACAGTGACGTTTATTATTTTTATGTCATTGCTATATGGAATCCGCGTCGAAGATTCTACACTACTTCCTTCGACAGGCCACTCAGCTCGGCACCGACGGGTGAGCGAGCTGATAGCATTACTATTATTCGTGGTGTGGGTATTCATCCTAAGTGCTATTCTCATAACACCTTAATAATTTATTAGGGGAAAGGAAGGTCCCTTTGAATTCCTATTGCGTTGGGCATTGGCTTCTAACTATACATCGTCGAGGCGAGTCTAGAAAAGTCTCAGGTCTGCCTATAACACCACCTCTGCCGTAGTTTGATTGAGAACCAAACGCAGCGTAGTTCCCGGTGAAAGATAGCAATTGATTTATGACTGGCAATATCTTAAAGACAAGAAATAATAGTGAGAGAAAATCTTACGTTAAGCATGAAACAAGGATATATTATCAAGGGGACAAATTGCAGGGTAAAATTGGGACAACCTACTAATATGGTTAGGCTAGGTCATCTCAAGGAAACAGCGTAACTTAGGCTGACTGACCTACGGTAGTTGATGGGTTGACCTAGAGTAAATAACAAGGCTAGTAAATAAATGGACTACCTTCAAGCTCTTTGACTATAAAGGCCTAAATCGTTTTATAAGCAGTTCAATTCTTCTCAAACTCAACAATATATGGTGTAGTTAATTCCTAATATCACAATTCCTCCCTCCCGGATACTTTGTGAGACGATATTGGTCCAGGCAATTACCGTATGATTCGATATTGTCACGGCCAACCAACAAGCCACCTGGTTAGGTCATGGTCCTAACAAAAGGGTACAAGATTTCCAAGTTGTGAACACACTTGGAACAGTGGCTTATATTAGCAGGTCTGCAGCTGCGCGCCCGCGCGGCTACGGTGTGACGCACCGTCACAAATATCATATAATAGACAATTGGTGCTACGATGTATCTCTTTGACATTCGATACCTCTCTTTACTTAATCGCGCTCTAAGAGGTTGAAACTCTATTACCCCCCGAATGCGCGTTTCTCGGGTTTTGCGAGATTTATTACAAAATTAATAGTGGTGACGCCTCGTTGCGACATGCATCTATGTATTGGTTGTAATTCAACAATGAGTAGGCAGACAGACGCGAGGCCGCACCCAGACAAGGCAGAATTGTGAAGTGGTGGCTGGATCTCAATCTAACGACAATACCCGCTATGTACGATACTGTGCTCTTTCAATGTGCAGCCAGAGCCCCAATCCTCTCTCGTCGCCACAACATCGCACTGTATTCGTCTTCATCATAGCCTCGGCACGGTGTATCAACATAATAAAGAACCGGAATTAGATGAGACTGAAGAATAGTTGCGCACTATGGAATGAAGGCCGGTCGCGGGAATATGTTGAGCTCTGGGTCCTGCGTTTAACGAAGAATTGTGCCTCGGTGGCTAACACATCATAGCCTGGAGCAGTTCGAAAGCTCTATCTTCAATCTGTGGACGACGCCATCAGGAAGGTACGAAGTCAGACAATAATACCGATAGAAGTCATCCCTATTTGCTAAATTTTGAGCTTCATGCTCCTGATAGTAAACAAGCAGCTGCACTGAAAGCGATGGGGATCAGATCAAACCACACTAGAAGCACTAATATTGAAACTACATACATTCAGATGAAATCGAAAGTCCGAGCCGGCAAGTCGGGTAGAGTTATGAGCTAGAGACGCGTGAATGGGCGTTGTCAGAAGAAAAATTGAAGCCCTAGACGCAGGGCTGGAATCATGGGTTGAGAAATATCAAAGGATAGGAGTCAGAGATTGTGGAGGCGCAAGAAGAAATTGGGGTATAACTGGAAGATCGGTGGAAATTGGCGAAGGAAACATAATGACCGGAAAGGCGATGAATTAGAGACTGGTATAGATAAATATTTCTCATCGTGCTGCACTGTCGCATATCAAATACATAGCTAGAGACATTGCATCGGATGCGAAGCGTGAACCACCTCTAATAGATGGATTATATCGTCAGCACAATTCACGAAAGAGAACCTTGGGAAAGCCTAAGAGAGTACGAGTTCCTTCCGCCTCTTTCTGCTATATTGAGGCTGGAGAGGACTTACGGGGACGCTTCGGACGCTTCAGACGCTTCACACTATCTATGTGATCCGCACTCATATAAGTATAAGTCAAAGACATTGAATAGGGTTTTGCTAGCCTAGCGGAGCTTGGTGCACTGCCTCGAATAACGTATTTATGGGTTTCGGGATACGGCATTCACGGGTATGACATGTCATAATGCTATCTAAGAAACTATGCCTGTGCAGGACACCCTTCCTATTCTTGCGCCTCACCAAGGCGTAAAGAGATTAATGCATGTATATTCATCTTCTACCCCCCGGAACCCTCTCTCTATTTTCCTCTGGTGGTATTTCGGGTGAGACAGGGACGAGCCCCTAATAAATAAATAGCAGGCATTATCTTCTCGGGTAGAACCATGGTACTACCAGTGCCATCTATTCGGCCGTATTAAAAGGTCTTGACGCCTTACGCTGTTCTCTGAAACCCCCACTCCCCGAGCAGATATCTCAACAATACCTTAGCTAACTATGCTTGATATCGTTTTCTTACATTTGCTAGAATTATAGCTGGTAGGGGTGAATTTTTATGTAGCTGTGGTTTAGCCTAGTATGGTTATATGTATTCGTGAAGAGAGATTGGGAATAATGGTATTGATAAACGAAAACAACGCTAATTACAATCGCGACCGATATAAATACTGTCTTCATAGATATACAACGAGATTACATGTCGGTCCATGATATTGTTAAAAACCAACATGGGTATCAACCGTCCGCCATATTAATACAACAAAGCTCAAGCGCACAATGGGCACCGAGCCCGAATATATATTTACTACTGCAACATCAAGGATGGGAGACCTCATGTCACACAGTTATCCAGTGACTCCTTTGTCCCTCCATGCCCTGGTCAACAATACCGGATGCAGTATGTCCGTAGGACCTCACAGTATCTGCTATGCTTATACTTGTAATGGCTCCCTCGATGACCCGCGAGCTGTGTCTAGCTTATTACCGTCTTCGTCCCAGAACCGAGTAGATTTGTCTCTGCCATTGATCATTCCGTAAACGTCGAAGGGGTCGAGGAGCGTCGCTACGAAACCGCGGTCTTCTTTGTAGCCGGGGCCCATGACCTCAGTAATACCATCTATGCGAGAATTAGTCAATTGCTGCTGGATTTGGGAGGGGTTTTCCAGTCATGATGGAGGTATGTTGGAGGATACGGGGGATGTAATCAAGACCACATTTCACTGTGACTGGTAACTACGCCCGATCGTCTTTGCTTCAAAGAAGGGTATGTAATAGGTGTTTTGAAAAACTTAAATACATACCCTTAGCTAGGTATAGCTTGGTACTCTGCGGCAACCACCGGCGAGGATGGCGGGCGTTGATCAGTGCACTATTGATCAGCATGAGCGCGGCTTCGAAGACGTAAAAGTACCATTCGAAGCGAACTATCGGGTTCTGTTTGCCGAGGTCAAAGCCGGCGGCGAAGTAACCCACGGTCTCCATCTCGAAGTACTCGACCGTTCGATAGACGGTGCGCGCGAAGATGATGCCACTGCTGATGTAGAGGGTGAGGAGCGGCTGGTTCACCTTGTTGTGGTTGATGCCGTTCTTGCGACACCGCAAGTAGAATGTCGTTGCTAACGCGACGAACGAGATGATGACGACCAACTGGAGGATCAGGGCGACTTTAAAGAGGGTGTGTCCGACGTCTTGGTAATGATCTGGGAGGGTTCGGTTCGCCACGTAGGAGGCGGCGACGCCGTTTAACGCCTGTTCTCTCCGGTCAGTTTAAGGATCTTGTGAGTTTCGAAGACGGGCAAGAGTAAAGACAATGGGAAAGTATCCCTGAGTAGAGTGTGCGTCTTTCCTGGAATAGTCTAAAGGGGAATTCAAATTAGATCTTACCTCGATGATGAACGATATGGCGGCAAATGTAGTCAATACACGACCAGGATGAATGGGCGAGCAGTACGGAACGAAGTACAGTATACGACCGAGGACATAGTAATTGGCTAATTCGTATAATGGACTATAGTAGCTCGTTAACTTTCCCTTCTCTTGATTTTCTAACAAGTGAGATTGGTGTCAAACTTAAGATGTTATAACGTACGGTGCAGCGTAGCTCAGAACGATGCTGATGATGTACTTTATGATATTTCCAGTGTCAAAAGCCCCCAGCACCCTTGCAATGAAACCGGCAGTGAAGAGAAGCGAGCAGAATATGTACAACCCTGTCAACCTCCAGCTATGATAGTGTCTGTAGGTGGAATGACTATTAGTCAAACATCTAAAGTGGTAGTTGGCGGGTAGGGAATCACGTACACTGTCTGCCAGAAATGGACCGCACCACTAGTAAAGAAAGCTACAGCAAAGAATATCGCAGCTCCTTTATTAGGCTCGTAGAGCCATATGTTGACCCCGACCTCGTCCGACATGGTGTTTCTGGGCTGAGGATTCGATGCTTTCCGCCCGAAAGGCTGATGGTTTGTTATATTGTATTCGGTAGAGAGGTTGATGTCCTTCCTGATTAGTTTCGAGCCGGATTTGTATGTATCGGTAAAGAAATTCCAATAGTATGATGTCGATACGGTCACACTACGTGATATAGATCGCAAAAAGGCGCTGAAGAAATCGCTAAATCAACAAGATGCCGGCAGTTGTAGTGAAATTCACGAACGCCCCAGGGGCACTCTTTATAATATTCCATCATTCTTAGGACTGCTGAAGCATGCCTATAAAAGTGAATTCTGATGCTGGGCGTTCTGCGAAATGGTTGGTATAGTCAGCCAATAGCCAATCGTATTGTGCGTATGAATACGGCGTGTTCACTAGGGATATTAAAAGCCACGATCTTATACCTACAATACTATGTAATACTACGTAAGCCTAGACCGGCCACTCCCGTTGTGGCAGATCATTTCTTGGCCATCTACTTGACCTTTTGGGCTAGATCGACAGAAGCCCGTGGCAGTGCGGAGCTAAGTATGTACAAAGCGAGATACGGTCGTATTTCGCTTTCTTCCTTAATTGGGCGAATGGTTGGTTAAAGCGGCTGAAGCCTCACCTTGGCCGTATTCCTCGCTTTTTTTGGAGACTAGACCATGACACTAACTGTCTATGTGAAAGTTCAATTGCGCCCAAGCATGCACCTGTTTAAGCACATGGTCTATAATAGTGACGTGTGGCTCACAGTCCCCAAGGTCGGTGTAAGAAGTCACACAGGTTCGTAAATGATTCAGAATTTCGAATTTCGAATCCTCGAGACATCTTTACTGGGACAAAACAAGGCTGCTCGCGCTATGAGAGAAATACACGGTTTACACCGGACGAAAACAAGAGTAAATTGTCAATGCCTGGTTCGATGGTTTCTAATTGGATAGAGCCTCCAGATGATGGGATGCAAACCCCTTAAATAAGCACCGGATACAGAGCACGCAGAAGTCGATCCAAAAGACTCCAATATGGGGGACCCAAATGCTGCAAAGACAGGCACGTTCCGTCCTTCGAGTATGGTAGAACGATTTACATTTCGTACATACTAATAGTTAGTTGGCGGTCTTCAACCAGAGGCGCCCGGCTGTGCGGCCAGGGCGACTGCGACTCAAAACGCCCACTAGAAAAAGAGCATACATATTACAATCCTGACATCCTATTACAACCAAATACGCGATGACGGCCGTCTTCCTAACGGCCAGCTAACTCCGAACTCCAATGCAACCCCTCATATCCGCTATGTTTCATTACAAGAAATCATATAAATAAGGGGAGTATCCCTTTTGCTAGTCGACAGAAGAGCCATAACAATTATCATCATTTGCCCACTTGGTTCTACGCCGCACGGCTGCGCGGGGAACGGTACCGCTGTAACCCGAGCTGTGGGTTGTAGGAGTGCAATCGTCACTATCACTCAAGTCGCTGAATTCGCCGTCTGAGTAGTAGTCCCATTGCACAGGGATTTGTTCGCCTGCTTCGCCAAAGCCGAACACCAGGCCCCTCCACTCGCCCGCCACAATCATTGCAGCCACCTTCAGCATTAGACTGACGAGGTAGCTCGGCGGGCTTAGAAGTATCTCCACAGTCTTGTGCACAATGGCTGCGGGAAGCCGACGAACGGCTGCTAGGCGGCTCTGCGGCGTTTGCCGAGGCGGAGTGAAGAGATTGGCCGCTGATGGTAACGGCGAAAGAGCCCGGCGTCCGATAGTGCCAGCGTGTGATCGGCGACGATGAAACCGTATTTTGTGCTCCACTGGAGATTCTCGAGACACCCTTGGCTCGCTCTCACTGTGAATAGATTCCTTGGACTTTTCGTCCGTAATAAATCGTATGGGTCGCGGAGTGGGTTCCGCGCTGCTGCAACTATCTAAAACCGACGAACTTGGAACAACGTGTATAGCGTTCTTTGGCGTGGTAATGTGGCTTGGGGAATAGGTGGCCGGTGATGGTGACTGCGGTAAACCGACACTTTCAACTTTGGATGAGGATTCTCCCGAGCCTGGCGATGCTTGAGGCGGTGTGACGGATGAGTGCCGTGACTGTACACTATGGAAAGAGTCGGTGGATGCACTAGGAGACTGAACTTCAGCCAAAGAGGGCGGTGGTTGAGACTCTTTCCTTGCTGTGATGGGTTTATTTAACTTCGCAGGAGAAGCCGCCAGTGTAGGCGGTGCGGGAGCAGTAAAGGAACGCCCGGCAAGCATACGAGTTACGCGCTTTCGTGTAAGGTTGACTGGCGCAACACCCCCTGATCCTTCGAATGACGCCGGGCCGTCTTCACCATCTGAGTGGATGGGCTCAAGAATATCATCATCTTTTCGGTCTGATATAGAGCTTTGATTGCCCTCTTTAATCGCCAGCCGTTCAGCCGCGAGATCAAGGCTGGGTGCTGCTACTAGATGGGCACGAGTTTCCTCGCGCAATATCTCCGTTTCGGCCAAGCTAGAGCCCGGCGTCAGAACTTCTGGCAATTGTAGTGCTCCAGGACTAGTAGGCGAATAATTGGGTACTGAAGGAGGGGCTGTCGAGTCTCCTGCAACGTTCCCCTTCAAAGTCAGAGAATCTGTTGCTGTTTGTGCCAAGGCTCCCATCAAACGATAGTTGTCACGACTTGAATATGTATAAGAGCCTACTGGAGCATCATCGCTGGGGACATCGGTATTCAGCTGCATCTTAAAATATGATAAAACATCACCGAAAGAGTGGTTTCTTGTCCTCAAACGAACTTCATCATGTGCTTCGTCGTGTGTTTCATCGTGTGCTTTATCATGTGCTTCATCGACCACTGATGACTCAGTGCTCGTTGGTGACACATCGCGGTTAATGCTTGTTGCCCGTTTACCCCTGCTTATGGCCGTGGGCGCATGCGCAGGAGGGGAAAGATCAGATTCAAAGGGAGAGGATATCAGGTTCTTCCCTTCAGCCGTCCATGCCTTTTTCTTGACGGGTGTCTCGGGAGGATCGGGAAGCTCGACAGCGAAGCTTCTTTCGAAGGGGCACTCAGTCTTTTCGAAGAGAAGAATCTTATCGAATACGTCTCGTAAGAGCACAGCACGGTGCATATCATCGGGATCCGCGACAGGAACTTCGATTCTCCAGTATTGGGGACGGCGTATTTGCAGTACGAAACGGCTGTTATCCTCATTGATACACCAGCATTGACTCTTGGGAAGGATAGGTTGTAGCGCAGAGCCACAGCTGATGAACGCGACTGAGCCTGGCGCACGATAGATTCGAAAGGCGCCTTTAGGGTTGTTAGAGCTTGATATGTTGATTGAGTGTTAGACGAATTGAACAATCAAATACCTACCAATAGCAATCGTCCTCTCTAGCCGTGAGGAGGGCGGCAGAGAGCCGGGAGGGACATCGTTATCTGAGGGCGCGGGCAGGGATGTGGTAAAACCATGTCGGCTCGAGGTGAAGGATATGATCCGGACCGAGGGGTGATTGTACAGGGTTTCGACAAGGTCATCCGATCCGGAGGGGGCGGGTCGCGAGGAGGGGGAGGGAGAGGAGGGCCTGGGCTGCTGCGACGACGTCGAGGCGGGTACGGGAGCGGTCATAACCCGACGAGGCCGAGTCATTTCTGGCGCATTGGAGGCGAATCTGGGAGACTCCATGATGGAGCGGCCGTCACGGTTCCCGAGAGGAGAGGCGTGCCGATGGGAGCGTACTCGGGGTTTATGCGCGTCTGTATAGCATGACGAATAGCTATAAGGTGACCGACGCAGCTAGCCGGTGGCTAAAAATCGTCGTGACGTCGGGATTTCAGCCCGCGATGCTCAATGCTGGGGGGTTCTGAGTGCTGAGGCGCGATGTGGCATGCGATGGATGGATTGGTGCTTAAGACGGCGAATAAGTCGATGGCCTTGCGTTGCTACTGATACGCTTGACGAATCATCTGTTATATACAATAACTCGAACCGGCCATGTCAACGGTAGAAATTACCAATAGTCTCGGGCTGTCGCCGAGTTCGCCGCGATGAATTGAGTGTCTTGGTTTTGGGGTTGGTGGGACGGGACGGGATAGATGACAGGTGTGGTGGAACGTCGGTGAGGTCGGGCGAGTTAGCGGCATCGTGAAGCCCCTGTTTCCAAAACCACTGTGCCGGGTGGTCAGCCCAGGCTAATGTAGGCACTGTATCTAGCTAGTCTAGTACGGGCACCTAACAAGGGCCCGTTGGATAGGGTAGTGTACCTAACGCACCCAATCGATTGACAGCCCGCATTTCGCAGGTACCTTAGGTATGTACTGTAGCCTCAGAGGCTGCGAATGTCGTCATGCTTAGCAGCTACCACCATCATGACCCCTTCGTAGTGTCAACAATGCGAACTACAAACAATCAGGTACTATATAAGACTTGTCAAGAATCCAGCACACTTCCATACGTCCCTTAGCCACTACTGTAGACCTACCGCTGGGATCACCAGCGTTCTTGTCACGAACAATAATATTCTTAAGCCCCGCCAAGACCGCATTGGCCTGAGAACACCATGGCTGAACCCGTTAATCTCAAGCTTGATAAAGACAAGGTCAAGGAAGCATTTGATCTTTCCAACTTCGATATAAACGCCGTTTTGCGTGGAGCCCAGCTTACACTTGTTGGCGGTATGTCTCTTCTCATTCTCCCACCGCGCTCGCGCCGCCTTCGCCTCCTCGGCCAAGATGGTGTCCAGACTGTTGGTGAGCCGGGACTTACATAACACGCAATAGCTCACAGGGCCATGCAAAACCCTGCCATATTCACCAATTCTCATTATAAACAGGCCGCCATCGCTGTTGGGGCTGGGATTGCCATTCGGCTGGCCATTACTGTTCCGGTGTGTTGTGTCTACACTCGCCTCCATCTTCTCTCCACTAACCTGTACGTTCGCGTGCTTCTAGATCATGGGCATTAAGGTCTTCGTCGGCATATTATCTTATATCACCAACCTTGACAAAGCAAGCTGGGATGATAGTCTCGTCAATGCCCTCGACCTCATTGCGAACCACGTTCTGCAAATTCCGTTGTTTCTCATGACCTTGATGAGATATGTGACGCCTACTTTAGATGAAATGTGTGTATCAGTGCCTATATCAACATCCTATTATTCAGTATCGAATCTAATATTCGCAGGTTTATGGACTCCCTCCGTTGGGTGGATTTGACCTACGTATCAAAACACAAACACGAAAACCCCGACGACCTTCGGGATATGTACTATCCTAATCTCCGTCAATACAAGCAAAGGGACGGAAGTACACACTCCAAAAGCTCTGCCGAGGCGATCACCATGTTCTTGTGGCGATTCGCTCGTAAGGCCGCTATATCATTAGCCGTCTTTGCCTTGTCCTACGTGCCCTATGTCGGCAAGCTAGTTCTGCCTGCTGCCAGTTTCTATACCTTCAACAAGGCGGTTGGTTTGGGCCCTGCGGCAGTCGTTTTCGGCACTGGAATTTTCCTTCCAAAGCGCTACCTTGTCATTTTCCTGCAGACTTACTTCGCTTCTCGAAGCCTCATGCGCGAGCTATTGGAGCCGTACTTCGCGCGCATCCATATGAACAAAGAACAGAAAAGGAACTGGTTCCGTAGTCGAGAGGGACTACTATTTGGCTTCGGTATCGGCTTTTACATCCTCCTGCGAGTGCCGTTGCTTGGAGTGTTGATATTTGGTATTGCGGAGGCCTCAACGGCCTATCTAATCACCAAGATCACAGATCCTCCGCCGCCGCCGAGTGCGACTACACAACAGCAGCAACAGTTCGTGGATGGTCAGCAAGTGTGGAGAAATAAGCATGAGTTTCTTGATCTCTCGCTTGCCAACTTAGACGCCACGCTTGGCGAGCATCCAAAGGACGACGCCAGACGAAAGGAACTTTAAAGATAGAAGCAAGTGGGTTGAACAGGGCTTATGGCAGGCGTTCGACGTTGGTACCTGCAGAATTTAAATTATTCAGGTAGTATAGAAAGAATACATTAATGCCATACCGTTCGATAACGAAGCTTTAAATGAAAGGTCACTTCCCAACTTCAAGCATTACTTCCCCTCACCAAGACCATGATATGTGCTGTGGGTCATTACGTATCATCTCATCGAACGCGTCTATTCCTGATGTCGGCGTCCAACTATAGCCATCTATATTTAATCGACAGAATGATATGCCTCCTCGTCCTTGTCCTAACCAATAGCGAATCTGAAAACCCGCCTGAGTCAATCACTAGATAAGGCTGCAGGTAGCATCCCCACCTCCCACGTGCATAGTGGGAGTGTAGCCAGGGAGACCGATAAGAGCCATGGGGAAGTCATGCGATTTGCTACGGCTGCTCTATTACAGAGGTTATAATCGGTCAAGTAGTCGGCGTGTCACATCTGTTATTGGTAGGTAGCTGTATGCGCTCTGCACGTCACTTTAATATGATGACCTACTCAGGATGCGGGGTAGATTAAGATAAAGAGACTTGCCGAGCAGTATTAAAGTCCCTGGATTACGTTGCTTTGGCTGCTTTGTACTTCATATAATCTGAGCAGCTTTTCGATTGCTGTTGAACAAGTTATTAGGTTAAACTTGCCGAGTTTCTTCTCGTATTACTTCAAGAAACATGGGGAGATCTGAGATTCGCACAGTTGGTAAAGTAGATTTCGACAAGCCTGCTTCAGAACAGGCGGTCTTACACGTAAGTTACCGCCCGGTCGCTCACTCGTACCCGTGTCTATGCTGTAGTCATTGCTACGATGATCTATGAACTGATTGGTATACAATAAGAATCGATGGCATCCGGATAGTATGTTCTCCTTCTGATCCTGTGACATCGCTTTCTGAACAAAAGAGGTAGTCCCCTTTGCTGGCACTATTAAGGATGGCGAGACTGTTAAGATCGAGTGCCTAGATTGGTAAGCCTCCCTTGAGCATTCTCATCGCGGAACTTGCTGTGCTCATGACCTGTCTCTCTGCGTGCTCAGGACTGGTGGCCAAATCGCCAATAACGATAGTGCGGATGACGTTCGAAATGTCGACCTTACGCGCATACACTACCTTACGGGACCATTCGAGATTGAAGGGGCACAACCTGGGGATCTCCTTCTTGTGGAAATCATGGACGTCCAAGTACGTATTTCCTAAAAATAACGATTTTTGGTTCTTGTTTCATATAAGGATCCATGGAGGAGAATATCTGGAAACCAATCCATCATGAAAAGAAATATGTCGGCACGGGTCGCTATAAGAAGAACCATGATACAACTAGTAGACCCATGCACTGACAAGAGTGAGACTCCCTAGCCATTCCAAGATCAACCATGGGGCTTCACTGGGGTCTTCGACAAGTCGAACGGCGGTGGGTTCCTCGACGAGATATATCCATCGGCCGCAAAAGCGATCTGGGACTTTGAGGGCATATTCTGCACCTCGCGACACATCCCACATGTCAAGTTCGCCGGCCTCAGTATGTATTTCCAAGTCGTTACGTTCCCTAGCTTAGCAAAAATCCTGCTCCTGAATGCTATATGCTCATATATGCTCCCAAAATACCCCAAGGACGAGCCAATCGTTTGTTATAAATGGTAGTTTTAACTCTTGATCTTTTACAGTCCACCCGGGTATCCTCGGTTGCGCGCCTTCGGCCGAGGTTCTCGAGACCTGGAATAAGCGCGAGGGGGATCTCATCGCGGCGAATAAGCTCGAGAGACAGGTCGCACTACCCCCGGAACCAGTGAATACTCATGCCGGGACGGCGGATGCTGAGCTGAGAGAAAAGATTGGAAAAGAAGGGGCGCGGACAGGTGAGTAATATCTACGTTCGTTCAGCTTTCTCGAGGGTCTATATAGAGTTTTGAGGATCTGACAGATTTCACATACAACCTACAAGAGATGTTACTAATTTTGGTTTATCGTAGTTCCGGGTCGACCCGAACATGGTGGCAATTGCGATATCAAGAATCTGAGCCGTGGCAGCCGAGTATATCTCCCTGTACATGTTCCTGGGGCTAAGTTCAGCGTCGGTGACTTGCATTTCTCGCGTAAGTACCCTCTCCACGCTCTAAATATCTGACTTGGTATTAGTATGAGGAACTCACACGTCACGCGAATAGAGGGCGATGGTGAGATATCGTTTTGTGGCGCTATCGAAATGGCGGGTGTCATTACCATCAACTTCAAAGTCATTAAGAACGGCATGGCGGACCTAGGACTGAAATCGCCCATCTATATCCCCGGACCTGTCGAACCACAGTTTGGAGCCGGTCGACATATTTATTTTGAAGGGTTCTCCGTTGATGAACATGGCAAACAGCACTATAGTAAGTTATGATGGCTGCCGTCCTGAGCTGCCCAAGACGATGGCATTACTACAGCAGATGTCCAGGTGAAGCGCGGGGTTTGTTCCTATGCATGGAGGCTGACTGTTGGTGCGATAGTGGATGTAACGGTGGCATACCGACAAACTAGTCTACGTGAGTACCCTATAATCAACAATAAGACGTGGTCATGCGTAAGCGGTGAATGGGCGTTGACCAAGGTTCTGTCGATAGGCTGCATCGAATATCTCCGTCGGTTCGGGTACAGTGATTATCAGTCATATTTGTTGATGTCGTGTGCTCCGATCCAGGGCCACATAGCCGGTATCGTTGACATACCCAACGCATGCACGACAATAGGGCTACCGATGGATATATTTGACTTTGACATCTCGCCTTCGGGATCAGGCAAGACGCTCGACATGGGCTCCTGCGCGTTCGAGGATGGCGTGACAGAGGGTAAGGTCACTTCTGGTGGCAAGAATAGCGAACACAGCTTCGGGGGAGGAATCACGTATAAGAACGAAACTACGTGAGATTTGAAATCTTCATGCCTACACCGGTTGGCCGGCTGGATGGCTAGGTAGTCCACCACGTGTCTGCCTATCTACCTACTAAATTGGTAATAGGGTTTACCGGTGTAGTTCATTCGTTGCTTATCAACCCATTTCAAGTTGCACTGCGGTACCCTTAGTGTTTCCTACCACCGCTCTAAAATGGACGGGTAGCCAATAGGAACAAGTGCACAGCTATGTATACCTACTATATGACTATCCATGTTGGCTAGGTAGGCACGGGTGAAGTACGCTACATAGCGAATATGCACTGACTCAGGGTTGTAATAAATGCCGCGTAGGTTGGTTAACCTATCGGTTGCATTTTAGAGTCGGAATTGTAGGCCTTATTCAGATAAGTGAGCAACCGCGGCGAAGCGATAGGCAGGTAGGATTTGGGTTGTAGTTAGTCTGTATAGTAAGTGCGATCAAGGGGCTGAGAAAAGAGCATTATGGCAACAACTCAATCCGGTCAGCCTCTTGACAACGAACACCAACTTCTGGAAGCGTAAGTTGCTTCTCGCCCATTCACGATGTTACAGATGTTGTGAAAGAGATTGATTGTCTTGTACACTGTGCCCCTTACCTTCCCTACACTACCTAACTTATTGTAGTAGAACCTTTGTGAAAGCTAGGTAGTATGATTACATAGTAGAAAACCTGGTAGTGGTAATGAGTGATGTCATAAGCTATCGGTAATTAGTGTACACCTAGCCGTATGTACATTGGAACATGGTTAAATGGATTCCCCATCTATGTCCTGTGGGAATCTGGTGAAGTCCTCGAATGCGTCTGCGCTAAAATACTTAGTAATAAGAGACCACCTAAGACATGAGGATCGCGTAATATTCTTACAGTAGACTACCTAATATTTGCGGCATAACGCTCCCACATGAACGCACCCCCCACCACATGCAACCACACACAACCACAGTATTAGAAGTTGCCTACCTGAGGTCGTATCTACAGCACAGCACCTCTATATGTATGTATGTCGCAGGTGGTATACAGCTGTACATCTCGGGCGACACAAAGACAAGGAAGGGACATAACGTACCGAGACCAACGAGTCGGTACGGACACATGATTGGGTCGAGATATAGTTGTGGCCCCCGAAATTCATGGGCCTATCTAGATAGGTGGTAGCATGGACTAAGTAGTGTACAGTACAGGTCTCTAGGATGATAATTGTAGCTCTGGGCTAAATATTAAGAAAGCAAGAGTACTTACTGTTAATCAGCGAGGCTTCTAAGTATACAAGCGTTTTTGCCACTCAACAGCCCCTGTTCAACAAGTAGATTTAGAGAAATCCCCTGCCAGTACCAAGCCCTAGCGCGGAGCTAAGAATTATCATCCTAGAGATCTGTACACACAGTAGGCAGGTACTTACAGTATGTACAGCGGAATGAGGCCCTCTCCATAGTACTCACCGCACTGTGGAATTCTGGTGCGACATACACTAGTACTGGGACAGGCATGGGACGGGACGGCATCCCGTAACCAACTTCCATCTCAACCTTCATCCCACCTTCATTTGCGCTAAACCTGCTGATATCGTGTCTTCCACTGCCCGGCAAGTGGCCCGTCGTGCATGGCATTCTGTTCTTGGACATACTAATTGTGGCCGGCTTCCTCTGTCTCTCCTGGTTACTTGCCGCTTGCGAGGCTTTTAAGCTGCTTCGATGGCTGCCGTCCATTCGTCCTCGTTCTAGCATCTCTTATCGCCGCCGCTGTCCATTCCATATTGCAAGTACCACGATTGTCCAACCTGTGGTCCCTTCGTCCCCCCAGCACCTCGTCTCCCATTTACGTCAACTGTTGTACGCGGTTTGTGTTGCCATACGTAGCCAAGCCCTTCCACTACTGGCCCACTCGTGTTTTTCTTCGGTACCTCCCGTCTGCCGCAATTCATCCCATATGCTATATGTGCCACTACACTCCCACCCTGTTTGATATTACGACGCTGACGACACTCACTACCATATCCGCGACCTGGAGGGACTAATACGAGATATATGCCCTACCAGACACCATATCTTTTATGCTCTTGATCGCCGCCGCCGCCGCCTCTCACCACTACGATACCGTAGCCCTATGCCGTGAGAATGGATAACTTCCTCAACGGTCAACTCTCCCAGGAGGAGCTGCAGCGCCGGCATTCCCAACAGCGTCTTCAAAGACACCAGCAAGCTCAGTATGACGCAGTGACCGGGGTGTCTTCCGCAACTGCGGACTCGGACATGGGTGGCACCGATTCCCTTGACGACATTGTGCGAAATAACTCGGCCGAGCTTCGCCGCCGGAGCCTACCACAACGGCAATTCTCGTCTCACACGGCCCAATCCGATGCCGACCGGAGGGTGTCCATGCTGGAATTTGGGGACAGCGACGATCTGTACCGCGATTATCAATTTGGCGTGATGCCTAATTCCCCTGCCGATCCTATGAACACTGGCTTTCCATCTCTTCCAGTAAACATGTCCATGCCCGAGGAGAATGTCTCATTTGTTCAACAATCAATGCTCACGGATGACTTTTCGAATCTGTCGCCAGAGATGATGGGCAATATGATCGCCTTGTCTAACATGAACATGGACCAAATGGATATGAGCCAGATGACCGCCGCTGATCCATCTATGGCTATGTATTCGCCATCTTCAATGCCTAATGCCTTTGCCGCTGTCGATAACATGCCTACAGACTTCAACATGGGTATACAGAACAGCAATGCTATAGACTCTCCTAACGACAGTGGACCTATGCCCACGGCTAATGGTGACACAGACATGATAAATCTGCCGCCGCAACTCCCTCAATCTAGTCACCCCCCATCGCAGCCGGGTACTGTCGGCGTTGACGAGATCGGTGGTTATCCATCTGCCATCTCGCCCCAGTCATCCGCACAGATGCCGAACCAGGCTCTGGGATCGGCAGCACCCAGCTATCAGCCTCCTCAAACCAACGTGATCGGAACAGCAACAGATAGATCGATTTCGCAGCAGCAGACAATGCAACAACCAGTTATGGGACCCCAGCCTCCCCAACAACAACAAAAGACCACCTATTCGAAGAGCGGCTTCGATATGTTGAAGGCGTTATGGATGGTTGCTACGAGGAAGAACCCTCAGGTCAATTTGGGAGCTGTTGATATGTCCTGTGCCTTCGTTGTCTGTGACATTTCACAGAACGACTGCCCCATTATATATGTTTCGGACAACTTTCAAAACCTCACCGGCTATAGTAGACACGACATTGTGGGCCAGAACTGCCGATTTCTGCAAGCTCCAGATGGTCTAGTGGAAGCAGGAACCAAGAGAGAATTCGTCGATAATGGCGCAGTATATAACTTGAAAGTCAAAATAGCCGAGTGCAAGGAGGTTCAGCAAAGCTTGATCAACTACCGAAAGGGTGGTAAGCCATTCCTAAATCTATTAACCATGATCCCAATCCCTTGGGGGGGTGAAAGTCGAGAGTACAGATACATCATCGGTTTCCAGATTGACTTAGTTGAATGTCCGGATGCCATCGCCCAAGCTAAAGGTGTCGGTGGAATGTCAGTCAATTATACGCAAGGCGAGAGTATGACCCAGTACATTTGGAATCCCCCTTCTTCCAGTCAGTGGGAGCCGGAAAATGGCCAGACCCTTGGAGTTGATGATGTATCCACTCTTCTGCAGCAATACAACCCAAAAGGTGTTGTCTCGGACTGGCATAAACAATCATGGGATAAAATGCTCCTGGAAAATGCCGATGATGTGGTCCACGTACTGTCCCTCAAAGGGTTATTCCTCTATCTTTCGCCTTCCTCTAAGCGAATCCTCGAGTATGATGCCGCCGAGCTCGTAGGGACCTCTATCTCATCGATCTGCCACCCATCCGACATCGTCCCTCTGACGCGAGAACTCAAAGATACCACGTCTGGGAACCCCGTCAATATTGTTTTCCGTATACGAAGGAAACAGAGCGGATACACATGGTTCGAAAGCCACGGGTCTCTCTTTGTGGAGCAAGGCAAAGGTCGGAAATGCATCATCTTAATAGGTCGCAAACGGCCTGTTTTTGCTCTTAGCCGACGAGAACTCGAATCAAAAGGTGGAATTGGAGATGGGGAACTGTGGTCAAAACTCTCCACGTCTGGCATGTTTCTGTTCGTTTCCGCCAACGTTCGATCATTACTAGATCTGCAGCCTGAAAACCTAGTGGGGACGAGCATACAGGAGCTGATGCGCAAAGAATCGCGTGCTGAGTTTGGTCGATCTATCGAGAAGGCTCGTAGAGGACGAACGATTACATGCAAGCACGAAGTGCAAAATCGACGCGGCCAGGTGCTCCAGGCGCAGACGGTCTTGTATCCAGGCGATGCGTCTGGGGGACAAAAGCCAAGTTTTCTGTTAGCCCAGACGAAACTACTCAAGGCCTCTTCCCGAAGTGCATCCCTTTCGATTCGAGCGAATCAAATGACTGGTCAATCTGTAGGTGAGGCTAGGACGGTAAGCTTTGCCATGATGCAGGGAGGCCAAACAACTGATGCTCAAAATCATGGTGTGCTCTCCGCCCCTGCTGGTGGTGGCATGGGTACTAGTATTCAGGACAGAGCTCTTGCTTCCGATGATAACATATTTGACGAACTCAAAACAACACGGTGCACAAGCTGGCAATACGAACTACGCCAGATGGAGAAAGTGAACCGTGTTCTTGCCGAGGAGCTCCACGGGCTTTTATCAAACAAGAAGAAGCGCAAGCGAAGAAAGGGTGTTGGCAACGTGATCCGAGACTGCGCCAATTGCCATACTCGCAACACGCCAGAGTGGCGAAGGGGTCCAAGCGGACAAAGAGACCTGTGTAATAGCTGCGGCCTTAGGTGGGCAAAACAAGTAAGTGCTCCATACCAACTCTGCGTCGGATGATACGTATTGACAGTTATGTCATAGATGGGCAGAGTCTCCCCACGAAATTCTCGCGGGGGTGGTGATACATCAAGTAAAAAGTCCACTTCGCCTGTCCATGCGTCTCCGCTCCAACGAGAGGTTTCAATAGGTGAGGGTCACGAGCGCTCTTCCGAACCCAAAACCACACCAAATCTCACCCGCTCCTCCACGAATTCAAGCATCCAGACGAGCAATGTTAGTAGTGCTGGCGCAACTCCCACTGGTGCCAGAAGATCATCGATGCCTCCACCTAGTCAGCCCCTACTAGCAGGCAGTACTAATAGCAATGACATGACCGCTATTCAAGAAGAGCGGGAAGTCTTGTGAAGCATCGAACGCAGCTCGGTGTACTCCCCATCCCCTCGGCTATTTCCATTCTGATTACTGTCTCATTACACCTCTGTGTTCAAGAGCTACGCGAGATATGCAGCTCTTCCCAATGGTCGTACATTTGAAGCTTAACATACATTGTCGATCTTCTACTTTCTTTTTTGCTTTATGGTTCTGATAAAATGGCATACGATGGCTCTTGTTCGAGATACCTATTTCCTAAGTTGGGCATTGTGGGAGGGCGGTGCGGGTATGATCTACACGGCGTCAACACTGTTTGCTCTTGGTCGCAAGGTAGATACTCCTATTACACCCATGGTCCTATAAAGCTGGCTGTCTAAGTAGTGGTGTCTTAGCGTGTTACATTATACGAAAGAAATGAATGATTTATCCAAGATCAATGCTTGTATCAATTGTATCCTTAGTCGGGCATGCTTCAACCTTGATTGATGGCATCCGGCATAAGGTTTAGGTATGGGATCTTGCTTTGGGATAGTTTAGACTAGATTAGCTAATTCAGGTGCATGAAAGAGGGTTACCATCTCTTGGTTGACGTTGTCACTATTGACTATGGTTTAGCTACCTGCTTGCTAGTCGAGGACTTGCTTCATAAGTGACGCGCCAGCATGCAATTTACTTTGCAGAGTGATATTTTTTTAACCTATCTTTAGCTTCCTCCAAGGTGTAACATGAGATGGTTGAATCATCGCTAGTAGTATTGGTTATCTCCATATTGCGTCCCCCGCGCAATGAGTGTTCCTTTGCTGTTTAGACAGAACTGCAATTTGGGCTTTTTTTCATTCTTATTACGTCATGCGTCACATAGGAAGTCATTCAGATGGTGAAGGACATCGATTAATCTATTGTATTCTATCATGCCAAGTAGAAATGGGTCTTTCAAGTTCCGTTAAGTCGACGACAGAAAAATGTACAAACAAACACTATGTTGTATCGGCGATTTCTGTAACCCCTGAATGGCCCGTCAGGCGTGCGTGCTGCGCAACCGCCTTCTCGCCCTGAAGAATATCTCCACACTGGTTGCACCTCACGACGAAGTCACTGATACTGGTGTAGTAGTGGCGGTCTCGCAGGATCTTGCATATATCCTGGGTGCGCTGAAGTATGTGTTCATTACCCGCGGTATTCCATCGTGTCACGTCGAATTCTACCATCCCCGTAGCTCCCTCGGTAGCCTCTGCGACGCGATCGTACTGTCGTAGAAGTTAAAAAGATTGTTTTCTGGTTTGCGCGCTTTGGGACCTATAACTTACGTGTACGCCTGAGTAGATGACGACGCAGAACTCGTCGTAGTCCTGCTGCTCGCCGAAGTGATACGCCTTGCCAGTCTTGACGTCTACGCTGCAGATTTCGACGCCGAAGATCTCGGACATGATGCTGAGCTCGATGCCGCCCCCCCACATGCCGCTCAGCAGACGGTCGCAGTACCTGTCGGGCTGGGCGCCTAGGAAATTGGCGTCGAACCTGGCCGGTTCCCTCCGAATGGCATCGACCACGATGCGTCGCAGGGCGGCCGGGGTCCACTGCTGCGTGTCGGAGGATGCGCCGACCGCCACCAGTCCGCCTAGAGCACCGCCTACGGCGGTGAACATACAATCCCCGTCATCGGGCATAACGCGAAGAACTATTGTCGAGTTCGGTATTAGCTAATCACGACATATTCTAACGCATGAATTGAAGAAATCAAGCCAATAGGTGCTCTCTATAGTACATACCGAGATCTGTGTGAGACTCAGGCATTTCTACCTTGACATCCTCTCCAGAGCCATACGACATGCTCGCAGCTAACTGCGCATCTATATCTGTGGCGCCCGAGCCTGCAGCAGCAGGAGCAGCACTGGGTTGGGAAGCAGGGGTGGAGGAGGTGGGGGCGGAGGCTTGCTGCTGCTGCTGCTGCTGCCGCCGTTGCTCGGCGTTTTCGATAGGAACGACGGTGAGGTTCTCTCTCTGAAGTCCGAGCTCCCGGACCTTAAGATCCGCCTGATCGGCGGCCAGGGTCTGCAGCGGCCACCCGAACTTGACGTCGACGGCCCCGGATCCGGTCTCGGTCCTCAAAGCGACCAGGAGATCGGCGACGGTGGCGTCCTCGGCGAGCTCGAGAAACCCCCCGCCCGAAGGTCCGCGGAAGCGAATCCTCATCTTTCTTCTTCTCCCCGATCCTGGCTTTTTTTTTGTTTTTTTTGGTATGCAGCTATATTAGAGGTAGGTAGCTCGTTTGATGGCGAATGTAGAGAACGGGTCAAGGCACGGAAAGCAAAGTGATAAGTAACGGCTAAGTTTTAATGGGAAACGCGAAGCAATGCGTGCGAGCAACCCGGCGTTGAACAAAGCAAGGGATAAAGAAATTACTTTCAGAATTGTTCACAGCGTTAATTAATTAATCAAGCAAGGCAGAACGTGGAGGAGATTGTGGCAAACGATCGTTTCGCATCGTGGGTATACAGATACTCCCATGTATGTAGATCATACGGCCCCGGTTGGACCTTCCGGAAGCTTCCGTGGGAGGAAATGGAGAATGGGATAATGCGCCCACGATGGTGACACGCTTTGGCGTTTTTTTATCTTTTCTTCATGGGGTTAATTATAGTATTCTGTCGCCATTATAGGATGTTTTAGTCGAAATGAAAAAAAAGATAGGTACACTGTCGGGACGGGATGACGACACACCCCTGGATGAATCTATCAGTAGATGGGTGGTGTTGGTGCTGTCTGCAGGCGCATTCTGGACTGCCATGTTGCCGCCACTGGGTCACTTCCAGTGGCCTCATAGGGCTACGACAGACCGCGCTACCTAAGTGTCTACAGAGTTATCTAAAGAAGGTGGTCACCCTCAACATGCTTACGGTAGGGAGCTGGTGGATACTATTTGGGTTAGGGTACCTACCTCATATATGCAGGAAATGTAGTACCTATAGACGTGTTACAAACAGCTTCCACTGGTACTACATGTAGTATATATAGCATGCCCGTCGTCTTTGCGTGCATCTTATTCGCAACCTGTTTGCAATTGACCGTTTGACGTGATTCCCTCTAAGAGGTTAAAACTAGAATACAATTTAAATGAGACAGGTAATAATTTGTCTGTCGTCTTACTGTAAATGGCAGCAGATCCCTATGTTGGACATTTCCGGTGTAATGTGGTATAATACCTATAAGCTTTATTGCATTTCACTCCCGCATGCTTATTTATTTGCTTCTATACTCTTTGGTGGGATGGCGACAACTAAAGCTTAGGTAGACAAGGATGTGTGTCAAGGAATTGCAACCATGAATTTCCAAAGCATGTCCTGGATGCGTCTGTCATGAGTATACTACTATGATAGGTTGTTACGTCATTTAGGCCGGATTAAGCGCCAGTATATTGCGTTGTATTGTTGTAATTGTCACAATTCGAATTTTATTGGAAAGACTAAAGGTTTTTACGGGTTGGGATTGTTTAATCCAGCTACCACTACGTACTAAAGCGTACCTGCTGAATTTGTAGACTTGGATTGATGCGCGAAAGGATCATGTCAATGTGCAGCCGGTACGGAGCAGTACAGCGTAGATAGGTTTTACCATGATGTCCTCAAACGGGATGCTACCCTGAGCCACGCCGCTTTTAGCCTGAGCCTAGCCTGAGGCGGTCCCGCTATTGCGCAAGCCCATCTGTATAACTGTAAACCGTAAGAAACGTTTATCGCTGGTGATGAACCGACTTCCTAGGAAGTCGGTTGTAGCTAAGGTAGGGAAATGAAGTTAGTCAATACTGTTTATTTATCTACTTTGTTTATATTTATTGCAATACATAAAATCTCTTGCTATCCGGCATCCTGTTCAATGCCGTTATCTTTATAAAAGATTATCTATGGGCGAAACTTCTAAAAGTCTCATGCTGAGCGAGCAACACCGACGCGAAGAAGCCGAAGAACTCGCTAAGAAGCACAACCGCAAGTGATCCAACGGTATCTTCAGGTATGCCGCTCGTTAAGCCTTTCTACATATTCGGGTGGTAACCAACCCCTTATCAACTACTCAAGGCGGGCCGATTAATAATCTAACCGGTCGAATATTTCCTCGACGAATCGTTCCATGGTATGATTACCTATCACGGCACCAAACCTTAAGCCGTACAGGTTAGCTAAGTTGTCACGTGACCTCGCGCCACACCATGCACTAGCCCTGCAACCCGTCGTACTCGAAAGTCACGCGAACTCCATGCAACAGCTTACCTAGGTACCCGTAAACACTTTATACCGTCCATAGGAGCAACGCTAACGACCATGATCGACACCTAATACTGTACCATCAACACATCCAGGGTGGTAAACAAGAAAGACGATAGGATCTCGGCCAGCACGATCAGAACAACGGTAGAGACCCTAACAAGGTAGCAATGATTAACAACCGTCGAATTTATCTTCAATTTTTATCAATACCTGATTATTAATTCCGAGGGTGTACCCGAATCCCCGACATCGCTCTTGTTTTCAGTGACAACTACGGTGAACAAGGGCTTTCAAGCGCTCGTCAGTCTCATATTTACTCAACGCCGTCTCTCTCCACGTCGTCCAATCTTGGTCGACCCCGAAGATTTTGAGTATTGCATTTGCCAACGGCAGGGCGTACGACCATTTGGTCTCTAAGGCCAGGCCCCAAAAGAATCTCCTCACTTTTTCATCGGCCATACAGCTAGCTAGCTCAGGGGACCCCCTTCCCTTCAGTGCACCCGCTAATGCAACGTCATCGACGCTTAGCGAGACCTTACCACCGCACAGTGCACTCATGTCAGCAGTAACAAGTGACGGCCCGAAGGCTTCACGTCGAGGCACAACACGTGCCATCTGCCAGTCAATAATACCGGTGATGTTGAGGTTCTCGTCGACAAGTAAGTGGTCGCCTTTGTCGTCGACATGCTTGAGAAAGAATTTCTCCGGAACCTGTGCTTCTGTATCTTGTTGGACCAGCTGTACTGCGTTATCTTTCAGAAAGCGGTATACCAAATACGCATCGACAGGATACTCCGTATAGAGCTGACCATCCGCAATTAACATCAGGTACTGCTCGGCAAACGCAGTATAATAAGAAATCGAAGTATGAAACGGACCTTCCGGAGTAAGGACAACAAATCTGTCGCTCGCCACTGCCGACACGTCGATGCTGGATGACTGGAAGCATAAAGACCCAGCCTTTAGCAACGGGTGCTTTTCTAACTCAACCAGGATATCAGCAAGGGCACTCCAGACCTTTATCTTCTCGTCTTTGGTGGCCTCATTGCCAGACACTCCTTCACCTGTCCATGGTCGTCCCGGTAGTTCTTCAATGAGAAGGAAGCTTACGCCGACACCGTAGTCAGTCCCATTGCTACATATACCATAACTGAAAGCTTGAGGTGCTGGCACCGCAGTAGTTTCGAGAAACTTCAAGGTTGCGTACTCGCTGAGTATTAGGTAGTCTGCCAACGAAACTGGAAGACCGACGGCGAAGCTCGCAACTCGAGGAACTCGCAGGAGCCATGAGGGAGAGCCGTCGTGGAAGCGGATGCGGGCATGATAGTTGGCGCTTCCCATGAGAGCGCCCGGCCCAACTTTAGATGAGTGCTCGATATTGCAACTCCTGCCGCTATTCAGACTGGACGCATGTTCGCATACGGCCGTATCGTTGATCTGAGAGCGGAGACAATCGATCTCGTTGACAATCTGCGACACGTAGGCTGCATCATCTAAGATCTGCTAGTTCAGTCGCATTAATATTGAATTTTGAGCGGTTCTACAATGAGCCGCCGCGAACGAAATAGAAGACCAGTTTCTCTTACGTCGCTGCACTTGTGGAAAGAAGGAGACAGGTGAGTAAGGCACAGGTGGCGATTACAGCTATCGCAGCCGCCGACTGCCCTGACGCTTGGCCTTTCGCATTCCGGTGCTGAGCAGGTGAAGAATCTGGGCGTCATTGTGCGTTTGGTAGCCTGAGGTTGACGAGGTGTGAGGGTTGTTGGGTAGTAATAGTCCCCTCCCCTATATGTATTTCGCCCGTCATTTTGGATATTTCGACCGCTATCCACAACATTATACCTAAAAAGGTAAAAACGTAAAGGTATGCCACACTGCTATAGTATCTCCAACTATTCTCTCCCATCCCCAAAACGCCAGAATGTCGATACTTAGTATGAGGCTATCGACCACCATTGTTTCAGCTCCAAGATACAATATCAATCCAGCAATCATCCATTTTCTTTCACAGGTACCTCGTGTGAAGCATTATTCTATTCCCTCCATGTTTCGTCCCGGCCATACTTGTGACATTGACGCTGAACCGCTTCACCGGTACCGGCCTGGAGGCTATCACCCGATTCTATTGGGCGATTTGTTCAAGAATCAAAGGTACAGAGTTATTCAAAAGATTGGATGGGGTGGCAATTCAACTACTTGGGTAGCTCGTGATCAACTGTTGGTTCTTCCGTTGCATCAAGGTGCGTTCAACTTTCTGTATCTTAACATTGGATTAGGCACAGCCGAAATGTTGCGTTGAAGGTGTCTGTGTCGGAAAAGAGTAGCAACAATGAGGCGAATGTTTTAAATGCCATTTCCAAGCTTTCAGAAGAGTATCCCGGACAGGACCACCCTGGCCGGCACCATTTGGTGCGAATGCTGGACCACTTTACGGTTGATGGGCCTAACGGAATACATGATTGCCTTGTCCTTGAACTGCTCGGTCCTAGTGTACCAGATATCATCGAGTCCCTTTATAGCGATGGTAGACTCCCTGCGGATCTAGCCAAATCCACTGCATACCACGCCTTACTCGGCATCGATTTCCTCTCTAGCCATAAAATTGGACATGGAGGTGAGTAATAGTGGGATAACTCTCATTTTCGCTGCTAGCTGACAATGTCTCTCTGTCGAATTAGACCTCCATTCGAGGAATATCGTATTTGCTTTACCGAACCTTGCCTCTTTGGACGAGTTACAGTTCTTTGAAAAGTTCGGCCGGCCTGAGACAACACCAGTACGGAGTGTTGACGGCATAGCCTTGACAGCTCACCTCCCTAATTACATAGTCCGGCCCATCTCTTTCCATGTTCGGAGTATGCGTGAGGGATTACGCACGTCCACAGTCAAAATCATTGATTTCGGCGAGGCCTTCTTCCGGAGCCAGAGTGCCGTCGCGGTCCACACGCCACTGGCCGTTCGAGCGCCGGAAGCGATATTTGACGATTGGATTGATCATCGCATTGATATGTGGAGTATGGGTTGTCTGGTATGACTACTGTCCTTGAATATGCCGTTCCTCCTTGCGTGCTAACAGCGATAGCTCTTTGAACTAGTGGCTGGCCAGCCACCGTTTGATATAGTTATGCTAACTCGAGCTATCCTGGTGTCGGAGATGATGGAATTCTGCGGCGACGAGCTGCCTGATCGGTGGCGAGAGAAATTGGATGCAATGGGGGTGGGGAGAACCGGGTCTATTAGTAATGCCCCTTGTACGCTGCTGGATTGGTTAGAGGATATCTACTTTGATGATAATAAGATGTCGGAGTTTACGAGGCAGGATATCGCAAGGGTGTGTGAGCTTGTAACACGAATGTTGAAGTTTGAACCGTCTTCAAGGGCATCGGCAAGGGAAATTATAAGCGACCTGTGGTTTAACGGATTGAAGTTATAAGGAACAAAATATAATTAATTATTTATAGACGAAAAGGTGTAGTTAATCACTATTATATTGCTGCCTAGTCCAACTTATAAATCAGCAGATATGATATGATGCAGTGACACGGGAGTCCTTACGGCGGCAGAGAAATTCCATGACTGGGGATTTTGGCTTGCAGGCCGAGAATAGGGGATCTACTCAGATGGGTTGAAACATAGCGGGGAGACTGACTACGGCTACGTGATCTGACGAAACAGGCCAAGGGGCGGCAACATCGGTGTCCCTCTTCGCATCTTTGGCGGCGCAGAGAGGCCATGGCGCTGCTACCTTATTACTTCCCTCGGCATCTTTTGCCGCAAGGCTCTAAGTTGTACGTACAACTTGGTCACATTCCGATTCGGGACGGTAAAACCTATCTCAGAGGTAGCTGGCTTTCCACATGTGTGTAACGATCCTCAATCTACGGGTGTCGTATCGTTAGCCTGGCTAAGGATATGACTCACTGAGTAGAGTATCGCAAGGTCGTGTGCCTTAGGGCATTGCAAGGTCGTAGTGAATCTTGGTATGAGCTGTGCAATTATCACTAAATGGTCGTCAGGAGATTACTCCCTTATAGGCAATTCCAAGAACTAAATATAGACTTAGATTGAATAATGAAGTAAGGACTGTGCTAAATACATGGGAAATCATGTATCATTATATAGACATTCCTTCCTTCACCTAATTCCCGTTGCTCTGTGAGCTCTCAGATCATACGGAGTGCCCTTGGGCTACCCCTCATTGTGTCGCTCGGTCACTTGGTCTTCCAACAGGTCACCTATCTCTTGGTCCGTAACAATGTGGTAGGGAGTCTGTGGCCGTCGAACAACAGAATTTGTATGGAGGTAGCGAGCGGATTCTATCGGTTGTTATTTCAGCAAAAATCGACAGGATGGAAGGCGCGCGAAGTGGCATGGGCGGTACATGAAGCAGTGATGGCGGCGCGGAGGGCGGATGCCCAATGGAGATGCCGCTAGAATGGGCGCAGTTTGTGCACTTCGGAGCGTAACTGCAATCTTAGCACCTAATGCTTGGTTGTCTTTTCCTTCTCTAGAGGCTGTATATAACGGTCATATCACATCAAATGCT
Organism: Xylaria castorea; assembly: GCA_022495115.1. NCBI lineage: Eukaryota > Fungi > Ascomycota > Sordariomycetes > Xylariales > Xylariaceae > Xylaria > Xylaria castorea. Next base: position 199,733 of record MU382672.1, read on the forward strand.
TTCCAAAATAAGAAAAATTAGAAAGGACTTCTAAATTCTAGCCGCTCATGTAAATATACTATCTAATAGTGCGGTACGACAAGCGTTGTGCTGCGCACTCCTAGCTGGTCGTTTTGAAGACCGTTTTCCTCTGCATAAATAATGTATAAATGTAGCTCCTCAGTCACCAAACTGATCATAGGCTGAGCCGAGCCTGAGCAAAAGCGGCGAACGCGCTAAGCCTGATTTATCGTGCGCTTCAAAATTGGTAAAACCAAGAACCTAACTACATAAGTACTGTACTTACCTACATGTACATATGTACTCCGTACCATATTGGGAAAGAGGGTGCATGGACCACTGGATGTGGTCGGTAAGGTTAGGTACGTACCCTTCAACCAACACATGGTGGCTTGCAATCACAATCACAATCACAGCAAGAACCTACCCGCGAGGAGTCCTACCTGGGAGGAGTCTTGTACCCCGAAACTGCCCCAACTGGACTTTAACTTCTAAATCGCGTTGAAAGCTCGCGTCGACATTTCCGTGCGCTCAACCCCACGATTGGCAATGCTTTGTTTTTCGTGAATCTAAACAGCAAGAGGAGATTTCCCCCAGACTTTTCCGACCACGCTTAGAGCGCCCGCTTTGCCGACGGCAACATGGCCGATCTCGCGCCTGGCGACAAGCCTACGGCCGCCGTTGCTGTAACACCCATGGCGGAACAAGATTCAATTGAGGCCAAATCATCACCTCAGGATGCCATGGACATGGACATGGACGTGGACGTGGACGCGGACACGGAATTGGAGCAGACTGAAGACGTGAGCAAAACCACCGAGGCTGTTGCTACCGCGACCGCGACCGCTACCCCAGACGGCACAACCGCACGAACCCCCGACCCGGACGCGCAGCCCGAGCGTGACTCGAAGAACGAAATTGTCGCCAATACCAAAACCAACACCGAAGCAGAAGCAGAAGCAGAAGCAGAAGTAGAAGCGGATGCAGAGGCGGACGCCGACGCAGATGCAGATGAGCAGGCCGACGGCGAACCCCGGGACAGCCAGGACAGACCGACACCAAGTCGGCTCGACAATGACATGTTAACAGTCATCGAAAATATTGCTAACTACCTTACTACCTACAAGGATGCGGAGTGAGTAAATCGTTTGAAATCTAAATCCTAAAACCTACACTACATTGTCTCAGTCACAGCCCGCTAATGTCTCCGTGTATGGTAAGTGGCTACTATATCGCCTCTCAGTTCCAGCGCATCCCCAACCGCCGCCTCATACCTGATTATCACGAAGTGATTAAGGAACCTACTGCCTTTAGCACAATCCGCGTAAGTCTAGCAAGCCTATCGTGCGCTGTGCCAAGTCCGCGGCAAGTTGGCTAACCGCTACATCAACATCTTCAACAGACCAAGAAGCTCAAAAAGCAGTACACTGCCTTTTCCGAATTTGTGAGAGATGTTGCTCTGATCAGTCACAATGCCCAAGTCTACAACCGACCTTCCTCTCAAGTGTTTAAGGACGCGCTTCGTTTGCGTGAGGTCTTTCAGGGAGAGCTACAGAAATTGATTGATGACGAGACCATCACCGCCGAGGAAGCCGCTCTTCCTGATTTAGGTGAGATACCTGAGGCAGATGAGTCGCCGGACGAGGAAGAGGACGTGGATATGGAAGAGGACGAAGACGAAGACGAAGAAGACGACGAGGAAGATGAGGAGTCTTCTGATAACGAGGATGATGACGACAGCAGGGGCCGTCGAAGACGCAGAGGTCGTGCCGGTCGAAATTTTGGCTCACGCGCTGGCGAGTCCCAAAAACTCCGCGGCCGCCCACCCAAGGTCTTCACACCAGTCGAGGCACGAATCTACAGCCTACTTCAGGGCCTTCGCAAGCTAAAGCATCCTGATGGAAATCTCTTGATTTACCCCTTTGAGAAACTACCCGACAAGACAAGTAACCCCGACTACTATACTACCATTGCCAATCCGATAGCTCTTGACCTCATTAAGAGGAAGTACAAGAGAAAGAAGTACCAAAATGTGGATCAGGCCCTGCAGGATATCGATCTGATGTTTGAAAATGCCAAGGCATATAATATTGAGACGAGCCAACTATACGAGGACGCTGTGCAGTTGCAGAACCATGCCCGCGAACTTGTAGAGCAAGGGAAGACGAGACCAGACAACGATTTTGAGGACGAGAACGGCCGGCGGCCCGTATCAGAGATCCACCATAGGGGCGAGATCTGGCGAGTTGGTTAGCATCCCATCCCTTGTGACCCTCTGACGCGTGCTTTGCGAATGACTAACCCGGGCAATTTTAGGCGACTGGGTTCATGTAATGAACGTGAATGATCTGACAAAGCCCATCGTCGCCCAGATCTACCGAACTTGGCAGGACCGCCAGGGGCAGCAATGGGTAAATGCCTGCTGGTACTATCGACCAGAGCAGACTGTTCATCGTCATGATAAGTATTTCTTGGAGAGCGAGGTTGTCAAGACTGGGCAATATCGAGACCACCGCATCGATGAGGTTGTAGATCGGTGCTTTGTCATGTTTGTGACGCGATTCGACAAAGGTAGACCTCGCGGGTTTCCAAGGGACAAAGAAGTTTATGTCTGCAAATCGCGGTACAACGAGGAGAATCACAGGCTTAATAAGATCAAGACGTGGACAAGTTGTCTGCCGGATGAGGTCCGCGAAAGGGATTACGAGATGGACTTGTTTGACGTTCCCCGGCAACTTAAGAAAATTCCGAGCCCCATCAAACATCTCCTTCGTTATGATGCCAAACCCACAGATGCTCTCCCCAAACCGACATGGGGAGCTCCGAATGCGCCGCCCCTCGTTGGAGCCGTGCACTGCCGGGAGAGGGAATCCAACGTAAGTACATATTCGACATTTAATTGCCCTTCCCTTTTTTTCCTTTTTGGAGGAAGCAACCAAAAAAGAAAAAAAATCATTTCTGGTCCACTCGTATCAGGTCTTTGTCGTTGGTAGACACCTACTGAAAGTTCGTGCTTATCTCTATCCGATAAGCAAGAAGAGCGTTGGCATCTTGATTTATGAGCTTTTCCATTCCTCCCCATCCCACACTGTTTCGATTTGATCTACAACACAGACGGTCCTTATCGATTACTTCCGTCGACAATCGACAACTGACATATAATCTGTTTACGTAGGAGACTCCGCCACCTGAACCAACACCTCCTGTTCCAGCACACATCGAACCAATCCGCCGTCCGTCCATGATGCAGACCACCCGTCCTGGAGATGGCCAAGGGGACATCAGCATGGGCAACACTGGTCACTTCTCAACCATCCCAGCTCAGCCAGCACCCACAAACGGTCATACGGTGCCAGCCTATCCAGCTCACTATGCGCCGCGCGCCAGTGCTACTCCGGTCCCTGTTCCACAATATGGCACTCACACATTCCAACAAGCACATGTGCCGCCGCCACAGATGACACCACAGGCTCCGCAATACCAACCGCATCCACCACATCAGGCTCACCATACCCCAGCCTTCAATGGATATACATCACAGTATACTCCCACACCCGTCCCCATGCCTCCTCAACCTCACCATGCACCTCCTCCACACCAGATGGCCAACCCTATCATACCCTATGACCCATCACAGCGTTTAGCGCCTTCACCTGCCCGCGGCTCTGTTGCGCCGGTACCGAGTCCCGGCGGACACGTACAGGCCAATGCATACAATCCGCCGCGCCCTATCGAAGTATACAGGCTAGACGATGCGACGAATGCCAATATTCCCGCCGACGTCCGCGAGCAATTCCTACGGGATGAGGCAGGCAATATCCTCTTCTTTACACAGCCGCCTCTCGAGCGAACGCACCGTGGCGTGTCCAAGGAGAATGCGGACCTCGGACATAGCGTCCGGTATCTTGCTGACCGGGCGCGCGAGGTGCAGGATCGCCGGGCCAAGCGCAAGGCAAGAGATGAGATGCGCAAGGAAGAAGATAAGAAACGACATACTTTAGAGCACGAAGCCGCGCAAATTGAAAAACAAGAGCAGGTAGACTCGGCAGCAAGGATTCTCTTCGGCTGGGCGCAGAGCATTCAAGACGAGGCAGACATGCTCAAGTCAAATTATGACGGATGGAGTGTCAAGGATAAGGATATTGATACCGTCCAGAATTAGCGTAGTTTATAGTAGATTCAGGACGGATAGAATGGATCGAAAAGACGATAACCAGGCTATACACCATGGTGGCTATGACTTAGGCTCACGGCGTTTATAGGCGGGCTGGGCAAGTACGGAGTTTACACACACTATGACTTGGGCGAGGAGCCTATGCTTGGTTCATGCTGTTGTGTTTTCACATAATCCGAAGAGAGTTTGAAATACCAGAGTGGATTCTCTGAAGAGTCGATATACTAGCAGCAATACGGTATTCTATAACTCTGAAGAACTGAGACCTTGGAACGATTGGTCTACCGCTGCCGCGGCGTGATGGGTGGCATTCATTGGAGGCTAACTAGGGTGCAAACGGATTGACGTGTTCCAGCACCGGCGCATCACGGGCTCATCGAGAACGATGTGGGGGAAACTAATGGCACCACACCATGAGTACCTATCGACATTCTCCATTAGTATATATTGTGGACTATCGGCCTGGGTAACGGGTAGCTAGCTATTGCTTGCATCATGCAGTTTCTAGTTGGACAGTCGAATCCAGTTCATTCTTGGGCATCAGGCACCAAGGACAGGACCTGTACTGTACAAGCGTAGCTGGGTTGGTACGTAGGTAGGTATTTAGAACATCTCCCTGCCAGATTACTACTGTAGCATCTGAGACGTGTTTAAGCAGCGCCCAACTAGATAAGATAATTGAATTCAGAGTGACCAAAACTTATCAATGACACTAGGTACCAGGCTTAGGTAGGCAGATGGATGGCAGTCTACTCAGGTTGTTGACAGGTTGGTTCAGAGGAAGCACCGCCACTTTTGTGCCCAAAACCGGAAGCACTTTATGCTGTCTGTACCTACAGCATGCTGCAAGATGCGGGGACTGGTGGCAATGTAGGTATGTATGTACATGCCCTGCCCCACATAGACACACCTGTTAAGCATGCAGCTAAACTTGGGTACGTGCCTAACCCTTGGTCCCCGGGACATTGGGAGTTCGTTAGCGTTTGTAGCTCTACATAACCTACCTAACCTTCGATAGGAGGTACCCAGGTATCTACCTACTTAGTCTAGCTGCACATGCGGTAACCTAATTCCCCAAGACCGAATGAATCGACGACAAGTGTGGCGTGGTTGACTAATAATCTGAGACTCCAACAACCAGCGCATCTCTCACAACCTCCAACTCGCTTCTGTCTATAATCATTCACATTCACCATTGCCCATCTTTGCGGGTTACCCATCCCCAAAACTCGATATCTCGATCCACTTCTCCCACGCTCAACACGCTCTGCCTATCTTGCGTACCTGCAGTTCCTTACCTTCCCCTCTCTTCCGCCAGCTGTTGTCGTTATCGTCATTGTCGAATTCGGGCACGCTTGTTCAACCCAACCCGTGGCTTGGCTTCCGTGTGCCCTTTGTGGTTACAACTTCAACCTTGTTGGCATACCTAACACCATCGTCCATACACTCATCCACCACAGCTTGATAGACTTCAAACTCTCTTCCACTCTGACGCACACATACACCGCATCTTTTACCACTCCATATAGCACTACACTGCACTCGGTTCATCAATTTTCATCCTTCCTCCAAGTCCCACGTCTCTCTTGTTCAATCCAGCCCACTGGCTAGATTACTGCGTATCTCCCTGCTCCTTTTTGAGCATTGGTTGGGCTGTTGTCGGCAGCTGGCGCCGATCACATCAAAGAAGGTTCACACGACCTGAATATGAATCCCTTCCGTCACCACATACATTTCCCACCCACCATTCGCACCTAGCCCTTTCATTAATTCTCTAGTAGGTCTCATCTCATGCTCTCCTATCTATTCCTTACATCATTTGCCCACTCACCTCGTCCCGACGCCTTTGCCGCCCTGCTCCCGTCTTCACACAACACCACACAATCAACTACCAGCATTCAAGATGGTGTGTATCTTGGTATCCCAACTAACCTCTTCATAGCCACTTCTGAAATTTTGACGCAACCCCTTTTCCCCCTCTGCAATTATTGGTCAGAACCGACTAGTAGCACATCTTTATCACGGTTTATTAGCGGCTCTATTCCCGTTCTTTTCTCTCTTTGCTACTATGGCCATTGAGATACATTCCGTTCAGGCTTTTGAACCCGGCGAGGCATGTCTTATAGAGGAATTTCCACCATCCACACGGCCTTGCATCCGCAGCCACTTAGACTCCACGAAAATATTTCTAATGCCCGATGGTACCACCACTGTATCACCGCCATCGCCGGTGACCAAGATGAAGGCCCTTCCTCAACGACCCGGCCCCGGTGGCTCTCGAGTCATTAAGAAGCGGCTTTCCATTCCACATTTGGGTGATGGGTTGCTCACAGTCTTTAGTTCCAACGTTATCCTTGCCAAGAGGTCAGTCTTACCCAACACAATTACCTATAGTTCATTGTCTCCTAACATTGTGGCAGCACTGCACATGCTGAGCCTGATGTTTCTGCAACACTCACGAGCAACAACCTCAGCCAACTCGCCAAATCGACGCATCCTGATGGCGACTTCGTCTTAAGTGGTACACCTTCTACGTGTTCCGATGAGGACATCATCTTGATTAGGACACCCAACCAGTCAACGAATTCCAACTCATCTTCTCGTCCTTCATCTGGGTTTGGTACCCCCTGGGGAGCCGATACACCCCCTACAACGCTGACTGGTGATGATTCTTCCTTTGCTTCCGACGGAGAAATCACTCTCGGCTTGTCATCATCTACCCCTGTCAGCAACAAGACAGTTTTCAACGCCGGATCTACTCTTTCTCCTACATACAAATCCAATGCCTCTGCTGCGAGAACTAAACTCCTGTCACCTATTGCATTCTCGTTTTCTGAAAAAGAAGGAAATGCCCACGCTCCGTGTCCTAGGACACGCCGCCCTGCTAACAAATCATCGGAGTCGTTCGAAACCGTGTCTGTCGAAACAACTGTTGAGGCCGTCCCATCTATCGAGATAATTCCGAACATTGCATCTCTGCATGGCATAGTTAGAGGCTTTTTGGCCACAGAGACGAAATTGAAGAGTGCCTCTTCCTTCATTACGGAGCCTCAGCCATCTCTCTCTCCTACCTTAGAGGCAGTTGACAAAGCGAAGCCATTCTGGGACCCCGAGCGGCTTTTTGAATTCTACATCAAAGGAGCAATCACACCGGCAAAGGCTAAGGAAACGGCTAAACGGCATGGTTACCCAGATGTAATACCTGTTATTGACGAGGCCGAGGCGTTAAAGAAGAAGAACCCTTCACTTCACATCTCTGACATCATCACCATAGCCGGCAATAATGGTCACTTCGGCGTCTTAGATCAGCCTACAGAAATTTCGGCAAAAACATCTCAACGAGACCAACATGACACCGCATATCATGATTTTATGCTTAAGTTAGCCACTTACAGTGCCGAGGATAATTCAGCCGGGTCCGTGAAACCTCTACATATCTTTGTCGATATGTCCAATATCCATATTGGATTCTGTAATTCTTGGAAGATATCGCAGAACATTCCAGTCGAGCGCCGCATCCGCGCCCCGTCCTTCAATTTTAAAGTCTTGGCTTCTATCATGGAGCGTAATAGAGCGGCTAAGAAGAAAGTTCTCGCAAGCTCCGTCGCTGGCCATATCGTCAGCCGGATACAATGGCCTCAACATTTCGTTGATGCGCAAAAGCATGGATATAAAACAAGTATCCTTAGTCGGGTGCAGAAAGTCTCGCCTGTCAAGGTTGGGCGGAGACGCAAGATATCTGCGCAGGGACCCAGTGTCATTTACCCCACTAATCTGATGACCACCAGTGGCGAGGAGTCAGCCGAGGATACAGCTAAAGCCAGCTATGAAACCAGAAATGGTGAACAGGGCGTCGATGAGATTCTACATCTGAATATGATGAACAGTATCTTGGACGATATGCAAGAGCCCGGCAGCATGATCCTCGCGACCGGAGACGCCGCACAGGCCGAGTTTTCAGAAGGCTTTCTGGAGTACGCCAACCGTGCCCTGTCTCAGGGCTGGAATTTGGAGTTGGTGACTTGGAAGGCGACTATCTCCTCGGCCTGGGTGAACCCTGCTTTTAGAAGCAAGCATGGGAAGCGCTTCCGTATCATTTACCTAGACGATTTTCTCGAGGAGCTCAACGCGGATCTCCGTCCTTCACTGGCCTGAGTCCGCATGTTGAATGAGGCTGGGTCTGTAACAACGAACCGGCCGCATGGCATTCAGGAATCGAATTGTGTCGTGGTAACAAACACACTCTTCCTCTCCTCGATTGTCTATTCAGCATCTGGGCTTTACCGTTAATTGTCTACAACAAATCGCCCTTGCGTCTAACTCATGCTTATTCTCTTAGCATGATACGCGTCAGATGCGTTTGGTACCGCACAGTGTTTTCGGTTATCCTCGGTTTCGTCGCTGTTTTATGCATCTTGGCTCTACTCATGTAGTGCTTGCAGGGCGGATATGCCCGTCTTATGCGCATGACTGGTCGGTCTATCAAGGATGTGACGAGACTTTTATTCAATATCTACGACCAGGACTCTAGGCCTTTTCTTATATTCTTTGCATGCGCATTTCGAGACGGCACCTGCAGGACCTGCTCGTCTAACGATTTGACGGCATTTTCATGATTTGACGATGATGTCATCGCTTTTGTCAGGTGCATCAACTGCGAAGGACCTACTGATCTGGTCATGGATTAATCTCTTTATTTTGTTGTCATTAGGTGCTGACTAGCCTGCGGACGACATTGTATCCCCTACATTGGTTCTATCTGACTTGGGCAGATCGGCAGCGAAGCATTTGATTCCCACCTACCCGTTGGGCATTATACAGGCGTTTCAGATGGCAAAGGAACTGTATTGGTTTTCTCAGCTACTGCCATATTTGCCACGGAATCAGTTTATTACAGTATTCTAGTCGACTTTGCCGCGAGATGGCAAACCTGAAATGAGTGGGGTGGACAGGTGGAAGTCTCGGGGTTGATGGCAATTCATGCATGATACAATACATATTAGGGAGCGCGCATCATAGCTCTTCTTAAAACAAAGGGCACGCACAGCTCGATCGAACATGTATGTATGTATATAAATAACCACGTTGTTTTAGAGCTGCTATCATCTGCCATCCAGCATGCAATTGATACATATGATTTCATCTCGATTTGTATTACAAGAGCAAGTCTGGCATTCCTACTAGGTTCTTATTTTACAAGCCCTGAATGCTTACAGTATACACGAGACTGATTTTACGCGTCAGTGGTGGAAAGATTCGCTTTATAGAGGAATGCTCCAGCTTATAATATCTTGGGTGTGATATTTTGCAATGATGATTTTTTCTTTCTTTTCCCATTAGCCAACAGCCCTACGAATTGGCAACTCTTATATGATCAAAAAACATTGTGTAACCTTCGCATTTCCTTTCTAGGTGCCATCTAGACCTGTTTTACTTTCCTCTTTTAGTCGAGTTCAAAACGCGCCGTGCGTTTTCTCCTAACTCCGTGGAGTGATGCAGACAAACGAACAACTTATATACCACCAACCCCCACGACACTGTGCTACACGAATCATGTCTCGTGTAACTAAAGCAGTGATTTTATAGATCAGACTACGCAGCACCACGACGTCCTCCCACGGCCTGCGCATCTACTAGAATCTCGGGCAACGGCCTTCCCTTCTCAGACGGTAGACCGATGAACCCGATCTTGGCGAGATACCCGAGGTATCTCCCAACGTCGTCCCTGCTGATACCATGACCGAAGCTCTCGTCCAGCCCTGTCCAGTTCTCCGCGTCCGCCTTGAGCACCGCCGCCGCGTTGCGGTCGTCCAGCTCCGGGGCGCGCGTGTTCGCCGGAAGATCATTCATGCAGAAGTGGAACAGCGGCATGAGGGCGTGCTGCTCATGATCTTTCTCCAACGTACCAGCCGAGACAAATTTCTCCAACTCGGACTTTCAAGCGTCATAGCTGACTTCCGGCGCTTTGTAGCCGTAGTATTCGATGATGGAGAGGTATTCGTTCATGCGTAGCCTCGGATGGGCGGTGACTTGGATGACGTTTACACCATCGGCAATGGGGTTTAGAGCCGATGCAACAACCAGCCGGGCAACGTGATTTACGGGAATGGCGTTCACCGTATTGGCAATTCGGGGACGCATAGCAAGCTGCACGCAGCCCTTCAACATGCGAATCAGGAAGTCGTCCGTGTTGCAGACTCCTGTCAGCATGTCGCCCAAGACGTAACCCGCGCGTATCACGGATCCTAGCAGACCACGGTTTCCAGTCTCGCAGACGAGCTGTTCTGATACCCATTTGGTCTGGGCATATCCTGTGCCAAGCCCGCGTCGGCTACCTTGCATGTCATCGCTCTCGTAGATGGCACCTTGTCCCGTTCTGGCCTGTTCGTTTGATAACTTGATATAATGATCTGTATCAAGAACACTTGTCGAACTAATAAACGTGAAGGTCTTGGGCTTCCCTTCATTACACAACGCCATGGAATCCGGCGTAGAGAGGATGTTGGCAGTCATCATGTCCTGGTACGTCTTCACTCAGTGAACTTATGGCGCCGTTGTGGATGACCACGTCCACCTCTCCCGCTATCCTCTGCCAATCTGCCTCGCTCATGCCCCAGCTTGGGCTGCGAGAGATCGCCTATTACACAGCTCAGTCTAGACAGCCCATTCTTCCTTCCACAGCCCGTAAGCTCCCAGAGAGCTTTTTGAGGCGGTCTAACCCTGCGGAGGCATCCTTGACACCTCGAACGTGAGCGACAAGCCTAACCTCCCGGCGTGTGCGCTCGAGTATGTCCTTCACAAGATACGAGCCCAGGAACCCGGTTGCTCCAGTGAGGAAAAGGGTAAGCTGCCCTGAACTACTGGGTGACTGCAAGTCTGCACTCTGGTACTAGACGCGGTCCGGGTGCGCTTCGGCCTGGTGGGGGAACACCTCGTGGATTGCGTCGACTTAGCCTGACCAGTCGAGGTCGGCCGTTGGATCTGGCAATTCAGCCCGAGCCTGAGCCTGAGCCTGAGCTTGAGCCATGGTACGAGCGATTACAGTCGTGAATTGGTTGTCTAGTCACGCATTCATTCAGAGCCCGGCAGCTGACGAGACTAGTTGAATTATACGTTTACACTAGGTAGCACTGTAAATATCTAATTACATGGAAATGGGCAATGTGGAATTCATAGGCAGTAGCTGGGAGTGCCCATGACGATACCGGTACTTTTTTGGTATGTGTCCGATCGCGGAACTTGGAGTGCAAGTCAGTCATGAATCAGCGTGGGGTCCGCCGGGTTTGCATTGCGCAGGTACCGTTACCCGGTAGGTTAGGGTAGGTAGATATCTAGATACTGTAGGTATGTTGAGGCTGGCCCAAAAGGGAATTCCCTATTTAGGAAGGGCGGGTTAAAATTCGTACAAAGTATCTACTTTGGGAACGGTTCTTCGGCCCGGGTGATCCATTTTCCGGAGGGGCAGCCGATCTAGGAGCTTAGTATGAACCCGGGATTCAGTTAAGCTCTAAGTTATCTGCTACCTAAACTGCGGTCATTGGAGGGGCAGAATTTATATTCGAGGTCTCGAATCGCATTGCAGTAAAGTTTTTGCAAATTTGTTACGCCTATACTCAGCGTTAGACTGGAAGCCCATACCGGCTACGAGCGACGCCAACATGTACACATACCAGGAAACAGCAAGCCAGAATCACACAGCCTCCCAGACCTACCTTTCAACGAGAGGCGGGGACTATGGAGTGCGCATGCATTCGTCCACCCGAGTCTCAATACTCCTACTAATTCATTGTGTCTCAAGCTTTCCTTCGAGACCGTCGTCCTCAAAGGTCTCGCCGCAGACGGTGGTCTATTCTTGCCTCACCAGATACCTTCGGCCACCAATTGGGTATTTAGCCAGCGATTGCACCCTCTCGGACGAAGCACGATAGCTAACTATCGGCCATTAGCAAGATTGGAAAGACCTCTCGTACACCGAATTGGCCTTTCGCATCTTCAGTTTATATATATCGCCTGACGAGATCCCGGCCGACGACCTGAAATCTATCATTGAGAGAAGCTATTCCACCTTCCGGGTCGACAATGTTGCGCCCCTAGTTCACCTACAAGACAACAACCTGTATCTCCTTGAACTGTTCCACGGCCCGAGCTACTCCTTCAAAGACTGTGCGTCGCGACGCGAATGCCACTTACGTGAACCGGGCTTACAGCTCTTCTAGGTGCTTTACAGTTCCTCGGAAACCTGTTCGAGTACTTTCTTGTGCGAAGAAATCAGGGAAAGGAAGGCAAAGGTGAGGACATTTGTGTCGCTGGCATTTTCGATGCCGCCACTCCTGCTCACATAAGACACATCGAGATGAGCGAGAGCTGACCGACAAATAATAGACCGACATCACTTAACAGTTGTTGGCGCGACCAGCGGTGATGTACCTACACCAAACACAGCCCTTCCGTTCACCATAGTACTAACAGAATATCAGACCGGCTCAGCAGCTATTTATGGACTTAGAGGCAAAAAGGATGTGTCCGTATTCATACTGCATCCAAAAGACCGCGTCAGCCCTGTAAGTAGACCCGCTGCTGCCCAATATCTCGAAGGCTGGATGGTACAAAGTTGTAACCACCAAAATGGTCATCGCCAGACAATACGGAACACTCTATTAGAGCCATCAAGAACTAATTTATTCTTCCCCATAGATCCAAGAGGCTCAGATGACGACATGTCTTGATGCCAACGTACATAACATCGCTGTCACCGGAACATTTGACGATTGTCAGGTAAGATAGAAGCATGGAGATGTGAGGCTGGTAGACTGACAACAGCATCTACAGGATATTGTCAAGGCCCTCTTCAGTGACCCAGACACCAATGAAGTACTCAAACTTGGCGCTGTGAACTCTATCAACTTTTCTAGGATACTCGCTCAGATCGTCTACTACTTCTACGCTTATTTCTCCCTTGCGAGAACTTCTACCTCGTTTAAAATAGGGGATAAGGTCCGATTTGTAACGCCTACAGGGAATTTTGGCAATATTCTTGCAGGGTACCTTGCGACTAGAATGGGGTTGCCGGCAGACAAATTAGTCGGTATGTTGTCCCCTTTTCAGTTTTTCATATCATGATGCTAATGCACTACTAGTGGCAACAAACGAGTAAGTTCCAGAAGAGGGTGATCAATCCAGTTCCTGGATACTCGAACACCTGATTTAAGGGCAAATCCCCTACTACTCTCGCTGACGACATGTGATGTAGGAACGATATCCTGTACCGATTCTGGAAGACAGGTCGCTATGAGAAACAACCCGCCGCAAATGGAAATGCGGATGAAGCACATGTGCATAAGGACGGCTGCAAAGAAACACTAAGCCCAGCCATGGACATATTAGTTTCCAGTAACTTTGAGAGGCTAATGTGGTTCTTAGCCGAAGGTGCGGCTCTCGCATACTTTCGTCTATATAGTACGCTGATACTGATATTACCTAGGCTTCGCCTCGACTGTTGGGATGGATGAGGAGTTCAACAAGAAGCAAGCTGGGCAAGAGGTTACGACTTGGTATCAGTCACTGAAGAAGTCTGGCGGTTTTGGACCGGTGCATCAGGATATCTTGGAGGATGGTCGACGAACCTTCGAAAGCGAGCGCGTGAGCGATTCAGAGACGCTTGAAACCGTCCGGTCATGCTACGAGCGGACGAAATATGTCCTCGACCCGCACTCGGCGGTTGGCGTCGCGGCGGCCATAAGATCAATCGCTGGACCTGGTGCTAACGTGAATCATATCTCTCTGTCGACTGCCCATCCGGCAAAATTTTCAGGAGCCGTAGAGTCTGCGCTCAAGGGCAAGTCTGATTTCAACTTTAACGAACAGGTGCTTCCTGCCGAGTTCAAAGATCTCCTGCAAAAAGAGAAGCGAGTCACATTTGTGGAAAATTCCTGGCAAAAGGTTGGGGATATCGTGAAGAAGCAGGTAGAGATAGATCTGGTGGACGAAATACAATGAATGCAGTAAGCCAGTTGTTTGGATAGGATTTAGGATTTTTTTGCTGTATTGGTCGGTTGTCTGTGTTCTAGACTTATGTTGTCGTTTCCTTGGGTTCCAGGAGGTTTTAGGATCCTTAGATAAAACAGGAGCAGGAGGCTAAACAAGGAAAGGCTACCTTAAAAAGCTTCATATTCTTTTAGACATGAAAAGCAATCCTATTGGAACATATCCAGGAGTATATGTATCCGGTTATTCAAACTATTCCCTATACGGTTGACGCTATTTATTCTACATACACTGCTGGCTATGAAACGGACCCTAGTGCTTAAGCAATGGCCGCAGATCTGCTGAAACACTCTAGGAAACAATCTACGAGCTCGCCGCTCTCAGGATGCTGATGACTGCACCCGCTCGCTCGCAGGTGTCTACTTCAATGTCTGAACTCAAACTTCGTATCATGGGGACTGTGCTGGTATATAATCTGCGAGAAAGAACGCGTCGATTGCTGTTTTTGACGTTTTCTTCCGATTTGCACTCGTGTAGACTACCGAAGACTTAGAGTTCAGATCAGCCGGGCCTATGCTTCTGGTTCTAGATATACAATCTTGGCGAACACCTGGAATTAACCACCCCTTTTGGCGAGAACTGCCAGCAATTCATCATTCCTTTTTTCTCTTTCTAAGTTTCAAAGGTTGAGACCTCTTTAGTTCCTGTAGCACAAGTAGCTAAGGCAGTAGCAAAGACGTTGAACCAATTCTAGCACTACTCAGAATTAGCATACTGTAGTTATAGTAATCACTCGAAGCTCACCACTACTACAGGGATACTATACGAAACATCAGCATAACCCATAGATTTTGTCACTTCTACTATCGCCGTGATGGAAACAAATCCAACCCACTTAGACCACCGTGTTGAAAACGACCTTCACACATAACCTCTGATTCCATGACCGCCGGTGTAAGACCATTGCACTTTTCCAGACTTATTGACCCTCATCTATGGTTAAATCATCCTGAGCTTACAATAACATGAAAATATTCCAAACAACCCCAAATGCATCTAATAGCTGCTCTCCTTCTCATTCCTCAACATACTCTTTCACCAAGTCCTCCAGATACTCAATCTCGATTTCCATGTCCTGAGCTGCAGTGCTCAAAGTTGGAGATGCGTTATTGGCCGGTAGCCGGTCAACTATCAAGGAGAACTCCTTCATCACGGCTTTCAGCTTATCTAGGCCCGCCAAGAGATCCTTTTCGCTCGTACTTCGACTTGCAATGGCCTGGGAGCGCAATCCATACCGGGATGTAGCGGGGTGGCTTGGCACAGCATTAATAGTGGTATTGCCCTCTCCTGACGCGTGCGAGGGCAAGACGCTCCGATGATTCAATGTCTGGGACGTCGGTAGCGGAGCACGACTTGTATCACGAGCTGCGGAAGGTTCGTGGCGATAGCCACCGGCCACGGCCTGATACGGAATAGCTATTGGGTTTTTTTCAAACGGCTCAAACGCATCCTTTGGTTGCTCGCGCTTGATAATCGTCGCGTTGTCTTCATCGTATCCCGGCTCTCTTATCTGCTGATGGACGTTGGCACGTGGCGACGTCACGATTGTAGAATCCTCATGGCGCATGTGAGTCGACTGGGATGTATCGAACGCCCCCCTCTTCGCGTCCATCTCCGCCTTCGTGTCATTCTTGGTCTTCGTGAGCTTTCGACGCACCTTCACAATGATCAGGTCGTGAACGCATTCCCGACGATGAGTCTTGACGTCTTCATATCCGTCGAGATCCAACGCTCTCAGCAGCGGCAGGAGATCGGCCGACATGACGTTCGGCCCCTTGAAGAGGACCCAGTCTTCGAAAATCTTGACTTGGTCGGACCGCCATCGGAAAGGGACACTCGAGGTCAAGTTCCTGGCCGTGGTGCTGAACAAAGTTGAGCCTTGCGTTCTCTTCTCGGTTCTCGGTGGAAGTTGGAACCGTCGCCCAGCCTCAACAACGGCAGGGGAGATGGCGGGGGGTTGAACGGTGATACGGGTCATCTTGGTTGCTTGTCAATATGCGTTGTTGCCGTGGACAGATGTGTTCGTGCCGATGAACGGATGTTATCTCGTGGACAAATGACAATCGGCAAGGCCTATCAACAAGGTTGAGGCTTTTTGATGGAGATGATTGTGCGGAGATCCTTAGCTGCCCTGGATGGAGAAGGGGCCAGATGGTATGACCTCTTAAATATGTAATTTTAACTTTACTCAAACATATCACCGAGCAGGAATTAGGTATAGCATAACTCCGGCCAAGCAATCCCGTTTGCACAGCAAGACATGACAGCAACGATTACGTAGATGCACATGTAAGTCACCGCCCTAAAATCTCCATTCTAGCATCTGCCTGGAAGGAGACAGAATCATGTCCATGTCTTAAACATTGAACAGAGGAGATAAAACACAGTTTCTCTAGGTGACTCAGACTTTTTTTTTTCCTTAACAAAAAAAGCCCCCGGGAGATGAAACCATGGTTACAATTGTCTAGAAATAACTAGAGTTGAGCGCCTTATGACTAAGTCGCACGCTAATCTAACGAAGTCTACATGTAGTTTAGAGATAAATCACGCACGTGTCCTATCTATTAGTACGTGTTAAGAACGCCGTGGAGATAGGTCGTAGTCACTTGTTGTTGCGTGAAGGTGTCTAAACCCACTTTCGCGGGTTAATCTCGTCATACATAGAATGTTCTTTGTTGTGCAGTTTCATATGTGCCTTACGACAATATGTTGATTTAGACTAAGTAGAAATATAAGCTATCATCACATAACAATACTGATGAAGACAAGTTATTGTTATTCAACTAAAAGTTTGAAATTTTAATAAATGTAACTAGCTAAAGCATTCTTTTTAACTCTTAGTAGAGTATGCCGTCTTTGTTTAATATGTCGTATTTTGCGGCAAACGCAACAGATTTACATAAGCTAGGCCAAGTACGTAGGAGTTATGATAACAGGTAGAATCAACTCTTGCGCAGCAGCTGTTCATTCTACCCGTTATGTTCTGTATATTGAGTTATGAACCAAGGCATAAAGTGAGAACGAAAACGCCCCTTTTCCCACTTTGGCTTCTCACAGGAAGATTTCCTCCTCCAGGCACTTTCTCAACGATCTTGCGAAGCTTTGTTAACCTCGGCTCCGTTGTTGCCAGTCTGAAGCACCATGATGGTTAAAACATGTAAGCACACCGTCATCATTACCAACAAGAGTATCTAATTGAACGCCGGTTGTTAGAATCTAGCTATGAAAGTGTTTGGATTCTTACTACGAAGTGGTTTCACATACCGAGGTTAAACTGAGCAGTAACCTTGCCGCCAGCGTATCGCAATCAGCGGTGATAGTTGATTTCCGGTCAACGAGCGAGATGGTAAGACATTTTGATAAAGACTCCTTTTTACGACTATGTAAGACACCGTCTTGAATTCCGACACAGCTTCAGGTGTTTTAGTCTATGAAATGGCTGTAAAAGACTACATCAAGTCTGAAAGAACACCAATCCTGATGTAGACAGTGATGATTTAAGACAGGCTGAGGCAAAAGATTTTAAGAGAATTTACTAATTAAGATCAAGGTGACTGAAAGAGACGGTATATAGACGTGGAGCAGTCCGATGAGAGAATCCCAACATTTTTAACGGTGGTGCTGTTGCAAGAGGAATTAAAGTTACTCTGCCCCCGAAGGGAGCTGTCAGAGGAACAGGACCGGATCTTGAGGTCGGTATCCTTGGCTAGGGGCGTAGGAGTTCGCAAATACAACGCCAAATGTTGTGCAAAGAGCAATCACGGTAGGAGGCTTCATTCTGACGACGGTATTAGACTATGTCTTGAATGAAAACAATGAACTAGGCAGTAAATGTCAGCCGGTTACAATGTCAGCCGGTTACAATGTCAGCCGGTTACAATGTCTGAACACAATGTTTGTTATACGGACCTCTTAAATGAATCAGTAAGAGAAGACGTATTCATATATAAACCACCTTGAAAGCTAAATATCAAGAGCAGATTAGCTGGCTAGTCTACTTTACGTTACATATATTTAATGCCTCTTCAAACATTTCCCATCATATACCGAGGTAGCCCTTGGTTTCGTATATTGGAATCATGGGGGTCAACTGAACTTCGTGGAGGTAGTCTAGCTGCAACGACCGCCCCCCTGTTCGTTGAAGTTGTAAAGTAGGGTTTTGAGGAACCCACCAACAACAATGTTGAATTGCGAGGTGCGAGTCCTCGCCGAGAGAACGCTCGAACCCAGAATCACTGATATTTTAATACTGCCACGGCTTACGACGCATTAACCACTATCCCATTCGCAGACCCCTGACGTGAAATATTGTAGGGCGCATATCACCAATCGTCCCGAATGCCCTAGTTCTTGTCACCCGCCAAGCATCCGCCGTCAGTAAAAAGAGCATGGCTACTTCGTCGGCCCGGTGAGGGATGTCTCATGACGGACACATCATGAATCCGTAGTAATTTCGGATGCCTTCATATAAAAGCCAACCCTTCAATGTTGTAGTCTAATCAGTTCATGCCACTGGATGTATTCGTCGTCTCTGCCCAGGAGTATTAAATTTTTGCCCCCGTCCCCGGCTGTGTTGAATTAATGAGCCAGGCCTTCAAACACGCCTTGCCATTACCATGTCACTTAGATAATATGAAACTACAAGCTAACTTACGATTGGGTTGATGGATCAGACTATGAAGAACTACGATCCGGATCCGACATAAATGTCGGATCCATTATTTTGATCTAAACCAGTCAAGAGACCCATGAGCTAGCCACACTTCTTCTTGCGGGTTATTACAGTACTTCATGCGCAGGTAATCGCCTCCTCGGGATCTTTTTCAAAACACCAAAAGCCGTAACACGAAGCCGAAGTTAGGACCCTATTATTAGTACCCAGCTCCAGCTCAAACGACGAGATACTAACCTTAAAACATCATGGGCGACACCCACTTAATTTCGCTTCGGATAATTATAGTCCTCCATAGCGGAGTCTCAACGGATGCGAGATGTGTTTGTTGTCGTCATAGTGATCTTGTCATCCCTCACGGTCCATTAAAATTGATGATCCTAAGATCCAAAGGTGATCATGCATTAAAAATATCCGCTTATGTAACGAGTCAAATATGGATGTTGGGCCATGGTCTTAGTAGTAAAGTCACGGGTGGCGGGCTATCGAAGACGCAATATCTCGCTTGGACCTCAAAATCATGACATCACCAACCTTAGATTACCCATCGCGTACTGTAAGAAGATGTATATATAACCGTACATACTTTACTTACTCGCCTATAACTTCCAACTTCAATGCATCTACATATTACCTGTTAAATTGATAGCACGCAAAATTACCTCAACCACAAACCAAAATTCAAATCTTCAAATACCCTCAACATGACGGATAAGACCACTGCTATGGCTGACCAGTTGGGCGCCAAGAAATCCACGAACCCAATCCCACAAGGGGTAATTATAACTAACATCCCCTTCGGCTTTTACAGTCAGGTTAATTCATCGTGCCATGATTAGAACCCATCAATCATTTCCTCAGAGGGTGCCATCGGCAAGCCCTTCAACCCCGAGGGCGCCATCGGCAAAATCGGCGAGAAGATTGGCGGACCGCTGGGCAAAGAGGGCATGATCGGTTCGCAATTCAATGCTAGCAAGAACGGGATTGCGGGACACGTGGAAAGGGCTGTAGACGGGCCGCGAAATCCTAGTGGTAGTGCTCGGCAGTCGTGAGTGTACGAAAAGATAGTAAATGAAATGGGTTTCGGCAGCACAAATAAAAAGTCAACAGAATTGTTGATCTGGTTCTACAAAGAAAATAACTTATGCGTAGTGTAGACTGCTCAATCAGCCCTATATAGCCTTTGTGTTTGAAGTTTGAGCATTCGGGCTTAACTTATACGCGGGCGGATTATAAAATTGGGATTTCTGCAAATGGGTTCGACTGAATATTTGACTAATAACTAAATTTTATCTACTACTTATCGACCATAACTCTCATCATCGGTGTCCGACGATAGTCATAGTACTGGCTGTATGCGATGAATCAAGTGTCTCAATTGGAGATGAGGTAATAGAAAGGGCGAATAGACAATATGCAGTGAATTAACTAACGGCCTGTAAACTGGTATTTTTATCTAATAATTGCTGCAAGTGAACCGTTGCTCAAGTACCAATTATTCTAGTATTACGCAACGTAGTGCATGATTCCCGCCATTAACGCCATGATGATGTCCGCCGGAACTATTTAATCCCTCTTAATAGCTGTTAAAATCTACACAATGACATTATCGGCCTGCTCAAGCCAAAGGTTGGCCAGGTCCTTCGTGAGACCCAATCTCAGCTGTTTGAGCACGTCTTTGGAGCTGGCGGTAGTGTACACGGCGGCTCTCCAATCCCAAGCTCTTTTGATGCCTGCTTTGACCATGCCACTCTTCATTACTGACTTGTGCAGCTGAGACGCAATCATAGAACTGCCTGTCATGACAAAACTGCCACCCAATGATGAGGTCGATTGGCCCAAGAGGTCAGCTGGTGTAGAGCCTTTCCCGTGCCCTGATGCTAAGACTAACTTGAAGAATTCATCTGCTACCTCGTAAACCCTACTCCCAACCGTCTCGATGTCTTCGATGGCCTTGAGCAGAGTATCAATCTGTTCAAGACTTACCACGGGGGGCGAGTGACCGACGAAGACTGAAAATTCGCCGAGTAATGCCAGCAAGAAATCCTCGCTTACGACGGCATCCCGGGTGTCATCGTATAAACCGCCTCGAATATTGTCGTCGGCACTGGCAATCACGGCCGACAAAGCGGCCGCAGCACGCTGCCGACGGAGTAACGACTTCTGATGGGGTTTATTACCCCCATCACGACATTCATAAAACTGTCTAAGTGTTGCATATCCACTGAGCATTTTGGCAAGGAGCTCTGCAGCTTCGAGGTCTTGTTTTGCAAAAGCTTCAAGCGTCGCTGTTCGCTCCTGTAGCAGGCCTCGCAGAGTGTCATCGAGTTCGCTATTCGGAGGATACACGGTAGATTCGACGAGGGAAATTGACATCAACGTATTGAGGACATCTCGAACTTTCCCAGGGCGATGGGCTAATGCATAATACCAAAGGGCCTCGCCGAAGTGGAAAGTGTCCTTGGCTAATATGTCTCCAAAGGTCTATTACTTGTTAGTATGCTTCGTAAACCATTAGGGTGTTATGACGTACCTCTGCTGTGTCCTCAGCGAAATTGATCATACCAAGATCGTTTAGCAGCCTCCACATCTTGTCAACTGTGACACGGGAATTCTCGTCGACTGTACTAAGGACGTTCTGTAGAAGCTCTTGGACCATTTGTTCAGAGCGTTCATGGGAGTCCATCCGACCTACAACTTGAACAGCCATCTCCCAGCCATCTCGAGAAAGTTTGCCACGGTGTGTTAAGCCGGATATGTGTTTACGTTCTCTCAAACCGCGGGCGTAATGAATGAGGGTAGAGTCTTTGATACCGTCCTTATCGTCCGGACCCGCACTCTGTTTCATACCTAATACTTCCAGCTCTTCCATGTCGAACTCGCTCATGCTAATGAGATTTTGGGGCTCGGGAGGTGGTAACCACCGCCCAAGCGAAGCGATCTCGGCTACTGATGTTGCGATGGGAAGTGACCAAAGACGAAGAAACCCGATGACACCCTCGACGTTACCCTCGAAAGCAGACGCAACGCCAACTTCTACAGTATCAGCCGAATTAAAATGGAAGTCCGACTCTGTCGCAGTATGCAGAGCTAAAGCTAGACGATCAAACAAGTCTTCATCGCCGCCGGCGGCATAAGCCGGGTGAGCCGACCTGGAGTTTGACAGACCTCGATTACGTTTGTTGTGACCATCATCCCACCAACCGAAGAGTCCGATGGTCGCCTCACACCAATCCTGTGCAGCTGCAAGAATAGCTTCAGGATCGCCTGTGAGGATGGCGTAGAGAGATTGTAAATTCTCATAGACATCCCAAGGAATCTGGCTTTCGGCCTTTCGTGCGAGTCCAGTAAGGGACGATTTGCCTCCAGATGAGATAGAGACTTGAGAGTCAGTAAATCGGCTAGAGGTGAAATTAGATCGATCTTTGCCTTCTGCGAAACTGGTAAGAGCTTCCTGGGCTGCCTTCGCTTTCAAGCGAAATAAGGTCCAATCACTACTTCTGATATCCCAATTACTGTTGCTGACTGATGGACAGCCCTCCATAATTTGACAAAGATCCTCAACAGCGCGCCTGATATTTGCTAAGGCCTGGCCGATATATGCCGACTCGCTTCGGGGTGTCTTCTTGACTGATTCCCAAGCAGCATTTCTCAATAGCCGAACGGTTCCGGTAATATTACCACGGACAAGGGTGTTAAAGACGGCCTGCCAAAACAAGCCATGAGCAGCCGGGGACGGCCTATGCCGTAAAATGAGGTCAACTTGATTAATATCTAGGTTGTGCTCGTCTTCTTGCCATCTGAACAGGACTTCAGGGAGAAGCGGGACCCTCGAGCCCCCAAATTCTGTTTGGATCGGCGGGGTGTGGTGAATGCGAAAGATGACATTGGCTAGGTACATAGCTTTCTCAAAGGCCGGGGCATGAGCGCTGGGTCCAACCTTGGCCGAGTGCTCATCGCGGGAGCTAGGCAGGCTTTCCACGTGCGGCGTCCACACGTCGTTGATGAGTTTGATGCAAGCTTGTGACAAGGTGCTGTCGAGCTTCTCTTCATCATCTTCGGTGCCCACGCCTTCGTCATAGAGTTTGTTCACGAGATCCTCAGTCTGGAGGAGAACATTGTCAGGTTCGGTGGTGGCGGCAAAGCCCATATGACTATACAGGTCTTTCGCAAGGACGGCGTATTTGAGTTCCTTCTTCCGAGCCATGGTGGAGCGCATAGCTGAAGCGCGGTATATGTCATCGGCCTCCCTCTGGATACGTGCATCGGCAGCTGGCGTTGCTAGCATCAGGAGATCTGTATCGTCATAGACGTCTTCAAGAGGGCCCTGAAAGGAGCCTGTCTCAGCGATTTCTTTCAGCATATCCTCTTCGACATCATATTCAACCGCATCCTCTATCATGGCTTCGACATCCGATTCTTGTTCGCCGTCGTCATCGTCATCGGCGTCGCTATCGCTATCACTGTCATCCTCATACTCCTCGTTGTCTTGGGCACCGATCGTGTCAACCTCAGTGTCCTCGCCTTCGGTGGTATCGTCAAAGCTCATCGTAAAGGTTCCCGGGCGATTTGGGGGAAGGTCGTATTGGTCTCCGTCATCTCCCTCATCCTCATCCTCGTTGTCTTCGCCATGATATTCCCTACTCAGACTGGATGGCTGTCTAACAGAGCCCCGAATAGATCTGCCAAGCGGGACGTTGTTTCCCTTGGAGTTGGACTTGGAGCCCCTCAAACTGGGTTTACCGAAGTTTGGAGCCTTCGGCTTATTGCTCATGTAGCCCGTCGAGCCCTGTAGGAACGAAGGTGAGGGATCACCGGC
The DNA here is from genome assembly GCA_022495115.1 of Xylaria castorea. NCBI lineage: Eukaryota > Fungi > Ascomycota > Sordariomycetes > Xylariales > Xylariaceae > Xylaria > Xylaria castorea. The sequence goes on from MU382672.1 coordinate 223,442, forward strand.
GGGTGTAAGAGAAGCGGCAGACGAGACGGACGAGGCAGGAGGTGGCCCGGCAGGGGTTGTGGAGGGGTGGTCTACACTATAGCCGAAGGTATTCGAACCCTTTCTGGCGCTCCGGTCGGGGGTGGCGGGCGAGGAGGAGCCTAGCTCAGACCAGCTGAAAGACATGACGACGAGGGCGCCTCGAGAGCGCGGCGCCTGAGGACGAGACCAAGCTGACTGCGCGACTGAGACGTGCGTTCGAAAGACGCCAGAAGGAAGAACCAAAGACTAAAACCCAGCTCCCATAGGGTGCGAAACGCAGCTGCACAAGCGCAAGTCTCACGGGCGTGCAGAGTGTAGGAGGGATGTTCTGCTCGTCGTTGTTACTTAAGGACTGTGCCGTAGGTTTCAAAGGCTCCAAAATTTACACGATCAATGAAGCTACCCCAGAGACGCGGTCGGGTTGGACCCACTCCCTCAGCGCATTGCTCCGTGCACGGGCCAAGTCGCAATAACCCCACGTACTATGTACCTTACTTAAGTACAAGTCAGCCCTGGAGTACAGCGTACCTAATAGGACAACATGACATAACCCTTCTAGCCCTGCCTAGGTACTAACTAAGTAGCTAGGTATACCGGTATGATATAGGTATAACATAAGTGCCTCGTTGACGCCAGGGCTGGTCTGTACTATCTGATAACACATTGGCAATATGTTTTCGAACTAACTAGCTCTCTACATACCCCTACAGTAGGTAGCGAGGTAAGATGCTATGTAGAGAGGTAGTATATAAAACTGTGGGTGATGTGACATGTAAGTGAAGCTACCTAAGGTAGACGAGTAGCCCTCAAGGTTCCTGCTTGTGTGTGTATAGCCTGCAATTTATATATGACTCCTTACCGCCTTCTTTCTACCATCTTCTTCACATATTTACCATCTCTGTCATGATGCACAATCTAGGATTGAAACCACTTACAATGGACCGACCAATTCGAGCGATATCCGGCGCTTCCATTGGCCACGGCAATTAGCCTCGAGGGGTACCTATCAGGTCAACGTCGGCATCAACGGCGTTTATGCCGTCCATGTGATATACCTAGCACCGTTCCCAAGCGCCATCCTCCCAAGCGTTAACGTAACGGCTTCTAAGCCAAGGCTAATCTTTTGAGTCACGCCGATTATGATCGTGGAGCTGCCTATCGGTCTGTAGGAAGATCCCGAGATTCCTCCAGCTATCTACCCGTAAAATCTCTATTGGCTTCCGTTATAGCTTATAACTAACGGAATAGCACCTATCTAGTGTCCGGTAATATAACGTGGGAATCCACCCGTCCAATAGCCGAACGAGGCTTCGCAGTTGCTCAAATATGCGCGAGCCATCATCATGATGCGCATCGAGTTGGAGAAGCTTAGATGTATCGTCGGATAGTCGTTTGCTGCAGACACCACGATACCTACGTAATAAACCTCCAAGTTTAGTAGAGCTAATTTTACAACGTCTACAGTAGACGACGCTCAGGCACTTACTTAGGTAAGTAGTCGAGATGACATCAAAGATAGTTGGGGGAGTGTGGTGGGTGATTTGCCGGCTCCCCCACCTTCGCGCGACCGCGCAGCTCGATGCATGCAAATATCCAGGCGGGGTTCTCTTGGTGCCTCCCCTTTCCAACAAACGTGGACTTATAGCTCTCGATGCGCAACACGAGACAGAATAAATTCTTCCTTCTCATCCACCGTCTCTAGCTGAAACAATTTATCACATTCTCTCGTCCCTATAACTTACACCCGCGCATATACATCACGCAATATGGCTGACACTGTTGGCAAGGTCTGACTCCCCCGCTGTCCTCCATCTTAACCCCGCGCAATGCGCACCGGGGTAGTTATATCTATACTCTCCTCTCCATTGGGCTGATTGGAAGCTTACCTCTATATTGTTCCTATTACAGACAATTACTTGCAAGGCCGCTGTCGCCTGGGAAGCCGGCAAAGAGTTATCCCTTGAGGATATCGAGGTTCTACCCCCAAGAGCGCACGAGGTCCGCATCCAGATCTACTACACTGGTGTTTGCCATACAGGTATAATCTCGCCAAGCCTAAATTCCGAACCAAGTCCGAACCATACTAAGAGTATGCGCAGATGCCTACACGTTGTCGGGGAAGGATCCGGAGGGTGCGTTTCCTGTCGTCCTCGGACACGAGGGAGCCGGTATCGTCGAGTCCGTGGGAGAGGGTGTCACCAACGTGAAGCCTGGAGATCATGTCGTCGCCCTCTAGTAGGCATACCACAGCACCACAACCCCTGTTCATGACTAATATTCTGTAACAGCACACCAGAATGCGGAGAGTGCAAGTTCTGCAAATCAGGCAAAACCAACCTCTGTGGGAAGATTCGAGCAACTCAAGGCAAAGGTGTCATGCCCGATGGCACATCGCGGTTCAAGTGTAAGGGTCAAGACCTTCTCCACTTCATGGGGACATCAACTTTCTCGCAATATACTGTCGTTGCCGACATATCCGTTGTTGCCGTTCAGCCAGACGCTCCTATGGACCGAACATGCCTGCTAGGATGCGGTATCACCACTGGTTACGGTGCCGCTAGAATCACAGCTAACTGTGACGAGGGCTCAAATGTGGCCATTTTCGGCGCTGGCTGTGTCGGCTTATCTGTCGTACAGGGCGCCGTTATGCAAAAGGCCGCAAAGATTATAGTGGTGGATGTAAACCCAGCAAAGGAAGAATGGTCTAGAAAGTTTGGAGCTACTGACTTCGTTAATCCCACCAAATTGGAAGGTCAGACTATTGTTGAGAAGCTCATCGAGATGACTGACGGTGGTTGTGACTACACATTCGACTGCACTGGTAACGTTGGCGTAATGCGAGCAGCCCTGGAGGCCTGTCATAAGGGCTGGGGCCAAAGTATAGTCATCGGTGTGGCCGCTGCTGGTCAAGAGATCTCGACTCGCCGTAAGTAGTGCTCGTCGTCTACCATATCGATGTTTTTGAAGCTGACAAAGCGACATAGCATTCCAATTAGTCACCGGCCGTGTATGGAAGGGTTGCGCCTTTGGTGGTGTCAAGGGTCGATCACAGATGAAGGGTCTTGTGGCTGATTATCTGGACGGAAAGCTCAAGGTGGACGAATTCATTACCCACCGAGAGTCTCTAACCAACATTAACACCGCTTTCGAGCAAATGAAGGCAGGCGACTGCATTCGCTGCGTTGTGACGATGAAAGAGTAAACAAAAGAAAAAGACAGGAAAAAAGCTAAAATGAATACTCCCAGTTTCTGTATTTTGTGGTAGGAATCTGAAGGAAGTCAAAAACTGGTATGGATAGTTTAGCTTGTGACGCGATGTCTCGAGGTTAGTGTGAGGCTGTATTTGCTACTGAAGGAGGCTGATTTAGTTGAAGTCCCAAGATTGTTGGGGATGGGTAATTCAAACCTCAGGCTGCTTGCTGTACGACTTCCGGTCTAGTCTTAGTGCTAAATTCGGAGAATGCGCGCGCGTGCATGCACTCAACTTACCTGGGCAGAACCTGGGTGATGAATTAAGCGCTAGTAGGGCATGAGGTGACCTGAAGACCCTGCTTCCGCTTGCATGCAGAGCTACATGTTGTTGGAGATGTTGGAGATGTTGGGCCTGGGCCAAGCGTTCCTCCTGGATGCGCCACAAAGAGATATCCCTAAGATGTAGATAGCGAGGTACCTACCAGCACCGATAGAGAAAGAAGTTCCGCCTTGCCACTGAGATAGTTAGATATCGTATCTTATAAAACTGCCTATATTGTACTACGAAGCTATTCCATCACCTTATAAGTCAGTCTACACGAACGCAGGCTCGTTACCCAGTACTGGACCAACGGCGTGATGCTTTCATGGTATACTATATATAAAATGCAACAGCAATCAGTACCTGCGAATGGACTAGGCTGCACAGTACAGCATATATTCATTGATAATGAATTGATCATCTGATCGATCCGCTGGCTCACCGATCAGCCTTCCCTAGACTCGACGTTACATCGTGCAGAGATTGAGGCGCTTACCATAGATAGACACACGCATCGTGCTGCATAGCAAATACGGCCTGCCTCCACCACCGTCAAGAGGCGTCTCTGGTCCAATACACAGTCCGGGATAACGATCCTATATAGACACGGGACCCGAGATCAATTGTTACCACGAACCGACGTAACTTGGAGCAACCATACTGATAGGTTCTTGTTAATGTCTGACTGGATACGTGCGGATATGTATCTAGTCTACATACATGTAGTATGCCATGCACAGGTAGGTATCAGTTGTGCGCAATAAGCGGCCGCGTCTGATGATCGTCACTGGGCCAAAGTCTCGGCTGGCTGTTATGATTCGAGCCACGATGCGGACCCTACACACGGCAACGCCCCGGACTCCAATTCCCCCCCCATCGGCGTTATAGCCTGACTCGAACCAGCTTATTCCTGACATCTTACTCGAACACGCATGTTACCAACGAATTTGCAGCAAGTCAGATGTTGCCACGAGGTAGTCTCAGATAGCAAATGCACTGGTTATGGGCAGATGCTTGCAGCTAACTAACCCAGGGTAACAAATCTTCCGGTCCGATCCGGCTCGGTCTGGTCGGATTCTCGAGAATGCAATTCAGTGCAAATTCTCAATTCAATAATCAGCTTTCTCGCTACGGTTTGGCCACTGTCGCTTGCCATTTCAGCCGTTTGACCCGCATGGGGGACGTTTATCCTGCTGAGCACTACAAGGGCCACTGCAAGCAAGTCATTTCGTTTTATTGACAATAATGAGACAATATCAACGAACTTGTCAAGCCCTGTCGTTTGTAAGGCGGACTAACAGCCTTCTTATCGCCGATCTGACCTAGAGTCTGAGATGTTCGTAGTATATGTAGTGCCACTCTTGGATGTAGTAGTATTAGGTAGTAGTATAGGAATCTGTAATATAATGCATAGATACTTTATCATTCTCGTGCCCTAGATTAGATGGCTTACATTCTTACATGACGGTGATGATAGATACCTATCGCAAACTGGCTATATCAATGGCGCCAACTGACCGCAAATAACGGCAGACAAAGCCCCAGTACCCGCGCACGACTAACTACGCGTCCGGCGGTTCGGGGGGACGGCAACGACCACCTACTTACCTTAGTATGTACCAAACAACGATAAAAGTATTGTACGAAGTACTGAGTCGCGTTTGCATCGATATCCAGGGGTATGTTGACCCAGCTTATAACCGCCCTTGGACCGGCTGCTCTAATCGACTATGCAAAGCTGTTGCATATGCTGCACATACAGTACACCGCTTTATGTCTGACTGGAGTTGGTAAGAGCATTGCCTGTTCCTGATTTGCCTATCTATCCAACATCTCGCGGCATTACACCTGTATTACCCTCGACTTTGAAATGCTTTGTCAGGTGAAAGCGGTCCATTTAGTGGACAGGCACGTGGATAGTTTATTGCCAAAAGGAACGCAAACACATCATTTCTATGTAATATATACTGGTACACGTACGCACACGGCATGGTCGGCCAGGTTCATTCCCGATCCACTTTTCATCGTGCGCTTTACTCCGAATTGCCGACGGACCCCTGTGGGCCTTGAGTTGACGATCCCCGGAGGGAATGGCTGACGGAAGCCGTTTCTGCCTTGAGGCTTTGGCTTGATTATTCTGTCGTGTATTGAAGTACCTACTGTACACCCACATACATGTACTTCGTACACAACATACGCTACTGCTGTATCCCCCCATCTCTTTTGTAAGCTGCAGCGAACCAGCGCTTATCGTCTCCACATCTGTCGGTGTTGATCTAGACTATACTCCGTACTGCACATGTACATACGGTAGCTAGTCTAGATAATATTGGGGAACATTGTAACAAATAATGTAGTAAGATAGTGTAAGTGCCACCTACATCTTTCCGAGCGAGCTCCCGTTGTGGCCAAATCTGAAAAAAATATAACCCGCCTCCCGCTTTCGGAGCCTCGCGACATAACGTCGTCATTGGGACAATTGCTGTGTGCACCACTGTATCTACTTATTCTTCGGGGAACCGGCAATAACTTCAAGATCGTGACTTATTATTAGCTTACCCATATTTGGTCAATTGCTGGTACCACAAGGAAGCTAAACCTGGATCCAAATCGCTACGCATTCTCATCCCAGATTGATTGACGCCAACCGCATCGGGACAAGGAATATCGTTGGAGCTCCTGCGCCGCCTCGGATCATTCGTTGTACTTGCATTTGAATGTGCATACCAAGACGTAGATCGTCAGACGGGCACATTGACTCGTCCACTCTCGCCTCATCTGCATCTGTCATCCTAGGTAGTGTATAGACAGCGCTAATCTAAGTACTTACATAGTAGCATAGAATAGACCAGCATTAGCAACTAGCAAGAAGAGCATCCAATTACTATCTAGCGTATCTGGTCTAGTCTTACCACACAGTACTACTTGGCCCTTTCTCATTCATTCATTAATTGCGACTGACTCGACCCCGGATACTTATAGCTGGGTGGACTAACTAGAGAGGATAAGGGGATTCTTCATCATTCCACGCATTGCCGCCCGAATCTAACGTCACACAGTCAGTTGGCCTGGCCAGACCCAGTTACGCAGAACCAGGACCAGAACAGGACCAGCCAGAACAAGCCAACAATTACTACAACTGCTTTCTTTCCCGGTGATTCCCCCGTCTCTTCAAATACATTCTTCACTCTTAACTTGACCTCGTTCCGCACTCCCTTTCCTCTCCCTTGCTCCCTCCATATCTCGTCTCACAAACAAACTACCGTCTTGGTCCTGCAACAAACCGAGATTCTTCGTGTAAGTTAGTCATCCCAACAGCTCATTATCTCGCGACCTTGCATCACTTGCGCCACACCCCGAGCGTACCGTGCATTCTGCTCCCGTATCTAGATCGCATTCCATTGCCGTCTACCTATTGTCCATGCTGCTGGGTCAATGTTGTGTTTGCCAACATTATATAGACCACATATCGGCCTTACAAGGGTCTCTGGTGTCATCGTGTCATTTGCCATCTGAATTAACATTAATAACATGCTAAAAAAGAACCGGGCCCGCTGACACCTATTTCTTCTTTGACGCAGACCTGGATTGACCTTCCTCTTCTCTTCCTGTTACTTCACTTTCACTCACCACCCAAACCGACACCCGAACAACCAACCTTTCCACCACAAAGACGAGTAACAGCTAGTGGCTCTTTGACCTCGCCCATTACCACGTGGTTGTCCTGGCACGAAACCGTAACGCCGTCTTCATCGATTAGTCAACTTAGACGTCTATTAATAAACGTCGACAACGGGCTCATCTCGACACTCTACCTACACTACCTACCTCACGAACCCAACCAGCCGCCAACATGCCTGTGAAGCCTCGCTGTACCTTCAAGGAGTGCAGGACCGCCGCGCAACGGATCGTCGGGGACTGCGGGTTCTGCGACGGCCACTACTGCGCGAAGCATCGGCTCTTGGAGGATCACAAGTGCACGGGTCTCGAAGACGTAAGTCTCACGCAGTCTGCTGCAGATGCCCTTGACAACACCCTCCGCCGCGGTTCTCCGTCTTCGCTCGGGAGTAGTAGAAGTACCAGCGAGTCGCTCCAAGACACCACGCAGTGGTGGCTCGTTGGGCTCGCTGAGTATCTCTCCGAGAGCGGTTTGTTGCGCTGAGTCACGCGAGTCATGAATATGTATTGCACTTTCTTTGCTAACAATTGGCTTGTTTTGTTCCGTATTCAGTGCAAAAAAGAGTCGCACGAGCGTAACGCCGCACAACTCGAGGCCGAGAGGACACAAGTCATCCGGGGCGTATAAGACCACCGATCCGACTACCTATTTACCGCCCAAGTCTCAGCTCCGCTCTCTCTCCGTCCCGCGAACTGCTCACGGGCTAGCGAAGAAACGACCACGACGATTTAAACGGTCGACCATCTCCACCCTTACGAGAACCGATGCGTCCACAATGTGGCCACGGGACTTCACCCCCTCCTGGGGCGTAGGGGGATACGAAACATAACATCCTCTCCACACCAACCATCATCATCAGCATCTCGTTCCATTTAACAAGCGTATGGCGTCGTGGGATTACGCACCTGAGCAAGTGGACAATTTTTCATAGCCACTGCATATGCACTTCATTCATTCCGGTCCACGCATTCAACTGCCGGAATTTCTATTCCTACCAAAATCTCCCTAACTTGGGGAGGAGGGGGGGGTTTCATCATGGCTCGCATTCTAGGATGCTGGGAAACCGGAATCTCATTGGCCTACCTAAAGTAGAGTAGATCAGAGCAGCAACCCCAAAGCAAGATACCAGGCAAAGTTGTTGCCGTCTTGTACTGTATACACAGCCATCCCGTCTATAGATGACAATATCATTCTTGGGAGATTCTTGCGTAAAGCAGAGTCTCTTTTTTTGACCAACTTTAATCTGAATCCGAATCTGAAAATGGATATGTGACAGGTGATTCGCTTTAACTGAATGGGCATCTCTCTGAAATGCACACAGACAATGGCACATACACAACAAAACTTAATTAACATCATCCAACCGTCTGATCATTGATTTCGTCCCTCTCCTCGGGCCGCTCTTTAACCGATCCGGATTAATTATCAACAGCCTCATTCACGACAAGCTCCTTCTCAACCTCCTCGATCCTCTCATCCTCGACCTTGACAGTAGTCTCCCCTTTCACATCAGCCACAACAACACTTTCCCTCAACTTGCGTCCCTCAAGTACCTTCTTCCGCTCGGCGGCGCGGCACAGGCCTCTCAGCCCAAGCTCGCAGTCGCCACACCGTCGGCCGACGGGCAAACAAACAGTCTGACCCAGTCCGACGAGCAGGGTATTGATCTCATGCCACCTATCCCTCGGCAACCAGCTCTCCAGCTTCGCGCGGGTGTCCTCGGGGTTCTTGGAGCCGCCTTTTCCATGCCAACCCCAGAGATTCGTGATGCGATGCACGTGCACGTCGACGCCTATGCCCTCGGTCCGTCCCCAGGCCGCGGTCAGGCATAGATGCGCCATCTTGGGCCCGACGCCCGGCAGCGCGACGAGCCCCTCGATACTATCGGGTATGTCCCCGCCGTGCGCGTCGCGGCAGATCGCGGCGGCCCGCTGCAGGTACTTCGTCTTGTTGTTGTGGAACCCCACGGCGTAGATCAGCTCGTTGAGGCGCGCCGGCTCGACGGCCAGGACGTTCTCGAGGTCGAGGCCCGCCGCGGCGCCCGGCGCGTGCGGGGGCAGCTCCGTCTGCAGTCGGTGCATGGCTACCGCGTTCACCGTGTCCTTCGTCTGCGACGAGAGCATGAGCGCCACGAGGGTCTGGAACCGCCGGTCGCGCGGCGACGCGGTCGCGAGGGCGAGGCGCTCGCACCCCATCGTATCCACCGGGGCGTCGCACGCCGCGCCGCCGTCCCCGCGCATCGAGCGCACGACGGCGTACATCTCCTCCCAGTCGCTGGGTGGGCTGACGCCGGATTCCCCCGTCGACGGATCCGTGGTCTTGCGGGCGGGTTTGCGCTGGCGCTTCGGTGGTGCGGCGGCGGGCGTCGTCGTGCGTGTTGCTGTGACGACATGCTCGGATTCGACTTTTATGTCGACCTCGGGGGCATTCTTCTCGATCTCCTCCTCCTCCTCACTGTCAATCTCCTCCTTTTTGATACTGCTCCGAGCCGCTCGTGATCTTGCTGCAGCTCTGGGTAGGGACACGGTGGTGGTTCGCTTTCGTTTCTGTCGTGCCGATGAGCGGGACGAGGGCGTCGTGTCGGGTATCACGTCCTCTATATCGGGGCTAGAAGAAGGTGGATGATGACCGTCCTGTGACTTTCCTGAGCTTGCGCCGTGCGGCGTGCCCGTATATGCGAACCGGGCGAGCGCCGACCGTGTGATCCGCCGTGGTGGCGAGGTCGCCATGATACCGAGGATTGTCGTCGTATTTGGCGCGATGGTAAATGGCATAACCTTAAGCGTAGCCCAAAACGTTAAGTAACAACACTCTGCCAGTGCTGGGACCTGGAACCTGTCAAAAATAAGCTTGTTGCTTTTCAAGTTGCATCACATTGTCCGAATCCCCTAACCTTGAGTCTATTTACTTGATCTGGCTTAGTTAGTTCAGAGCCGCGCTCTAGTGTAGATTAGTGCATGTATGTACATTCTGTAGTGCCGTGGTTCCTGAACATCGACCCACTTCGCTCGTGGTCTAGAACTTCAATGACGTCGATGTCCATTTACATTGTACTAAGTATAGGCATAGCATTTGAATACTCTATACAGTAGACTATTGTGTTTACTAACTATCAAATTATAATTTAGATAGATTAGTTATGATGATACAGATAAGCTTTCCTCGTGTCGCCAGCCAGAATAGAATCTACAGTTAGTCTAGATATCTAGAGATGTGAGGGTGCTTGGTTAGCATCCTACTAGCATGAACATAAAAGTTGTTCTGCGGCAGGTTCAACGGGAAATGCCTATATGGCTGGCTGCCCCTCGTTGGGTACTCTTCTAGTTACAACACCAATAACCGCCACTCTCAGTCGAAACAGTTCCGTGTTGCAGGAACGAGTTAATGATGTCGGCAGAACTGCTCGACTTAATAAAGGAGAGTGTTAGTTACTTCTCGGAAACACAATTGTAGCATTAGATTCGTCAATTCACAACACCCAGGAACTTAGTTGCTACATAGCTTTTAGAGAATGGTATACAGTCAAATAATACTTTTCTCTTCCAGATTCCCGTGTTATGAGAGAAATGGATAATTCTTGTTCGGTAGCACAAAAGAGGGACATACTATGCTAGTAATACAAGTCAGTTGCTGTACGCATGTATAACAACTCCAATATAATCAACGTCGCCAAGGGGATTGGAAATACTGCTTCACTCGTCAGGTATGAGGGCCCCCATCTGATCCCGCTTCAGAACAATGAAAGCGCGACACTCTTGCTAGACGTATCAAAGAGCGCGGAGAGTAGAGGTATGGCTCGATTCCATCTCGCAAAAACAACGTGACCACGATCGTTGGGTGGGGTTTGAGCGTTCCCACCTCGAACAGATCATCCATCATAATATCCAAGCGGCGCTCAATCTCGTAGAACTTCGGATGGGTCGGGTGATGAATCCTCGGATCAAGGTTGCCAATCCCAAAGTTTTCTACCGAGTCGTTGACAGCGACTACTACCATACGGACCATGGCCCGGGCTCTGTCCTTTGGATGAAGGCCCGCCAGCTCCTCCTCTGACATTGGCGGCTGTACGAGAACTACGGTATCCTCATCTTTCACCATTTCCGAGCCGTGTTTTTTATGGCCTTTGGGAAATCGAGGCAGCGGTCCCATGTCCTCGATGGTGAACGTGTCCTTTTCTTTATCGGGGACTTCCGCGTGAACGACAGCTATCGTGCGCTCTACGAAGATACGACGGATCTTCTCTGCGCTCTCCGGGCTGCCGTCGTCCTCCGCCTCAGCTTTTCTTAACAACTTTTCGTAGCGGCAGCGGACGTCCCAGGCTTCGTCGGTAGGGCCTCCGTCGGTAGGGGCTCCGCCGGTAGGGGCTTCGTCGGTATAGTCCTCGTCTACCTTGGCCTCCATCGTCTCCTGTAGCACCTGCCGGGAGTTGTAGAAAACATAGGCGAGATATACAATAACGGCGAGGGCTGACCCGATAGCCATGTCTTTCAACCGGGTGGCGCGTGATTTGGGTGGCTGGCCATATGCGCCGTAATATGGTGATGGGCCTCCGGGCGCATATTTGGAGTAGGCCTTGGATGAGTGCTGTTGCTTCCCATATTTCTGGGACCCAAGCCGTGCATCTCTGTATGGAATTTGAACCCTTGGGTGAGTCGGGCGGGAAGCTGTTGACCAACCCTGTGACGTTGCTGTCCTCGGGGTGTGGGGAGCCCGGGTCCAAAGTCTTCGAAGCGACATTTTTATTCTGCACCCGGGCAGGAATTTTGCTTCCTCACACTTTTCTTTATCTTATTTCTTCTCTTAGTGGCTATATCGTTTGGTTCGTGCACGTAAAGGGCGTCTCAGTCTGTTGATGTACATGTGTTGGCGTAGCGATAGTGCCAGAAGCAAATGCGCACTTGATTAGATAGACAATGACGGCTGTCAAACAGCTGCTTTAGTCTGGTGTAATGCCTATCTAATTACCCTCTCGAGGCCATTCGTATTGTTATAGATGACATTAAGAAATGTCCCATTTCATTATAATCTACATTACAAAATTATATACGTGCGCCAACGTAATTGCCCTCTTCCAAGTTATCCCAAGAGGGCACATCCATCTAGACATTAGAATGCTCTTTACCAAACGCCTTTATATGCATACATACGTAACTCCAAGCCAGCTACCTATACAAGAAACTCCTTGTCTAGCCAGTGCTTTAATACAACAAGTCCTTCACTAAAGCCTGGCTTGTCTGTACGAACGATAATCGCTGCATGACTATGTCGCACTTTTTTAATCCAGATTGGATACTTACGCCAGCCAACACCGTCTAAAGTCTTGATCATATCGAACTGGCAAGGGGCTAGAGCGAGTGTCGGCGAGCGCGGCTGGGACTGTTGGCTCTCGAGATCGGCGATATCAGATTCTGTAGGGTTCAGAGTGCTGTCAAAGCCTTCATCTTCGGAAGCTGTTAGGTAAGCTTGCTTTTGAGAATTGTTGAGGTTCTCGTAAACGTCTTCGACTGTGCCTTGAATTTCTTTCATCCAGAGCGGCATGCGATACTTCTCGATTTGAATTCCAGCTTTTCCCGTTTCGTGGAGCTGAATTCGCCGCGCGCTTCGAGCCGTTTGTACAGCTGCGTTGAGCAGAAAGGCAGTAATGCCAATTGGCAGGAAGATGGCGAGTGCAAGCATGTATGGTCCATTCTTGGCGTATGATACCCCATCGGCAACCACCGAGCTAATTGTTGATTTTGGATCATTCGGCGGAAGCAGTGAGACTGGGTGTTCTTGATCAAGAACGACATCCTCGTATCCTTGAGCGTAATTCGCTTTGATTTTGGTCACGTCCGTGTAAGGATCTGTTGCCGTTATCATGGAGGTATAGTGAATGACGGTCTTGTCATTGATGATGTTGGAGTATAATATTCGACGTTTAAACTTCTTTAGGCCCAGAATGAAAATGGAGTCGGGATCGGCGAGAATAGAGAGAAGTGGGCGGCCGGTGTCGCGGAACTCGTCCACGATGAAGAGCTGGCGCCCCGATTCTGATAATGTCCTTGCTCCCAACCTATTGAAGACATTGTCGTACCAACCTCGAAGAGGTGTTCGAACTCCAAGATGCGGCGTCGCAAAGGTAGTGAAGTTCTGTACACGTCGTGTTAGCTATGGTGACTAGGCTGAACTGGTGGTGGAGGCCCTGCCCGCATACAATTGGGTCGATTTTGTCTAGCACGCCCTTTGCGTATAAGAGCCCGATCGCATAACGAGCGACTAACCCGCCCAGGGAGTATCCGACAATACTAAGTTTCGTGATGTTGCCACCTTTCCTGCGGATGGCCTCGATTTCCTCCTCGATCTCAACGCATACCCTCTCGCCGCCTAATTCGATACCATCATATGTGAAGTTGCCACTGTTTCGCTTCGCGAGCAGGAGATAGAGCTGTTCTTTAGGATAGGCGTCCCGAATAGCTTTCGCAACCTGGTTCATATGGTTTGGGTTGCCCCAGAGCTGTCGCAGTTAGCAAAGTCGGTACTTGGTAGAGGAATATAGCTAGTTGCACCGTGCTAAGGGTTGTCTAAGGGAGAGGACATACTCCGTGGACTAGGACGCATAGGTGATTTGCGGATGAGCTACCGCCGTTGAACTCCATGATCTATAATTCCAAGAATGGCTGCCGAATTTAGCAAGACTCGGAATAACCTCAAACCTTCTATGTCATCCAAGAAATTAAAAAAGAAAACAAGGTAGAGAGAGCCCTTAGTCTATAAAGACGCTATTGTACAGTAGTTAGTGTATATTCTATGGGTGGTGTCGTGTCCGGTGCTCATCATTCAGCCTTAACTCCGGCGGACATGTGAACTACCCGCGCGCCCGGGTCAGCTGCAAGCAGTATTATATACAGGCCGGGGTGCACGGCTTGGTACTACTGTAAAGGGAGATTGCCAAGCCCCAAAAGATAGCGTCCAGAAGGCAATGTAGTGTGCATGCATTACGATTCCCAGGGGCAGGTGCTTACCTATAATAAGCCACAAAGACTAATTAAAAGTCATGACGAATAGATGCATGTTTAAGAGTTTCACCTTCACCAACCAGAATCTTCATCTACTGCACGCACTCGGTGTAGAATGAATGGCGACATGTTATTTTGGTCACGGGTTGATGATGCTGAAATAGTGTAGGGCTATGTATTGGCAAATGGGGTGCCCAACCTGGGGTTTGGTGTTCCGTGTGGCTCAGCATAAATACAGCATTCCCCAGCAGTCAGTGTCATGTTGCTAAATCATAGCAACAAAGTACCTAGGTAGGTACAAACAACAGCAGGCGTACTTATTATATAAGGTACCTATATGTACTCATTGCGCGTACGGAGTACTGAGTGGTAAGCTTCGTGCCTTATGTAAGCTGAGGTAAGGAGGGTACAGTAGCCTAATATGTACAAGGTAGGTACCTCCCCTATAAAGACAGGTTTGGTCCAAGCGCCTCTTCAAACAAAGACCTCGAACGTTCTCATGCATACTCACCAAGCCTCTCATGTTTCACATCCACCAATCTAGAGCCCTGCTACGTGTCATGGGAGTTAAGCAAGGCTGAAAAAACAACCACCTGTCGTTTCTACTAGATTAGACGAAGGTGAAGCAGTTAATCGCTTTGCTTGGCTTGTTTGTTTCCCACCTAAAGACAAGAAAGGGATAAGAAGCACTCTACGGAGTACACAGCACTGCTGAAACCCTTTCCTTTTATAACAATTTCTGAGGGTCATCATATCTTAGGCGCATTTCATCGCTCATCCTGCCGTATATGATTTCAAAAAGTGACAACGTACCTATCGTCTCAAATCTAGGTAGTAAAGCAAGCATACACGCCAGCCACAATTGAAGCTAGCCACGTCTAAAGCCTGCTTGCTCGTCATCATCGTTCATTCACTGGCATTCTCTCAATAGGCTTTGACTATTAGTCTAGCTGCCAATTCAACATGGCAAACACGCTGGCAGCCCTGAAGACCCTACCCTGTCCCGCAGGCGATAGTTGTACTGCATTTCAGTGCCTTTTCAGCCATGCCCGCGACAATAGCGGGAGTGACCAAACACCTATCAACAGTAAAGTCTTGGACAACCAGAATACACCCAGGGTGTCAGCTACATCTCGTGCCCACCCCAGCGAGGATAGTAAGGACTCCCCTAACCAGGATCTACAGAGGAAGCGAATAAAGCTCGATGTAGACAGCGCTGCTGTCTCACTTCAGCGATCCTCGGCCCTAACTGGCTCTTCTAAAATGCCACCCGGCAGACAAAGAGAACCTACGGATGGTATATCCGCAATCATCCAGAAGGGTGGTTCGCCTCGTATCTTAACACATAATTCCCCCTCACCCAGTGAAACAAGCAAGCGAACAGTTAGCAAACAGGCTGAGCGCCATCAGCCTTCGACTACTATTTCTACAGCACCTACCGATTCATCGAATCGTCTGCCCATGACTCAGCTAAAACAACCCAGAAAAGGGCCCGAAACACTCAACCCTCGCCTTCTCAAGAAGGCCCCAACGAGTCACCCTACCCGGATGGCTTTGGTAAAAGCCCTGCACAAAGAATTTCAACGACTCAATGATGAGTTGAAGATGACAGCTCAGGGTGTAGAGAAGAAATGGCTTCTATCCGAGCAAGAACTCATTGTCAAAACACTTGATGAGGAGCAAGAAATAGCCACTAAGAAAACTTCTATCTATAACACTTCAATACGGAGTAAGATTTTGACGTATAAAAAGATGTCCATTGTTCAATGGAAAGATGAGCGATCCAAGGCAGTGCAAAGCACTAACCCTAGCAGCATAGAGTCAGCTTCAATAACGCCAGCAGAGTCGATTGAGACTGGACTTACTCTAACTCAGGAGCTCAAATTCCTACCTCGGCTGGTGTATGACTTGGCTCCGCTTGAGGCGCATGGCTATATCTCCAAAATACCATCTAAAGAAGACATTGAGGCCGCAGAGGCAGGGGTCAGAGCTTGTGGAAACACGGAAACTTGTGACCGGTGTACAAGACGGTTCCAGGTCTTCCCTGGCCGTCGAGAAGTGGATGGTGCTCTTGCATCCAACGGTCCCTGCACCTATCACCCGGGCAAGCCCTACTTCCTCGATCGCTCAAGGACTCAACGAAGGTTCAAATGTTGCCAGAGGAGCTATGACGATGAGGCTGGGGGGTGCATGACAGCGCAACACCACGTTTTCAAGACAACGGACCCCAAAAGACTTGCTGCTGTTCTCAACTTCGTAAATACACCGACCAATCCTGAAATCCCTAAAGATCAGGCTGTGTCCTTCGACTGTGAGATGGGATATACTGTACATGGCCTAGAACTAATTCGATTGACTGTCGTGTCTTGGCCAGCTGGCGATACCCTCCTCGACATTCTGGTTCGACCGGTAGGTGAGGTCTTGGATCTTAATACTCGATTTTCTGGTGTGCGGCCAGAGGACATGGCTTCAGCCGAGCAATGCGAAGTTGGATTCAATCACCGACCTACCATCATCCCAACGAATGATCCTACCGCGCAGCCTGAACGACGATTGAAAATTGCCCCGTCGCCGAAGATTGCTCGGGATCTTGTATTCACCGTCATTAGCGCAGAGACACCCCTGATTGGTCATGGATTGGAGAATGATTTGAATTCTGCACGTATTATACACCCGACTTGTATTGACACAGTACTGCTCTGGCCGCACTCACGTGGCCTGCCCATGCGTAATGGTCTTAAGTATCTTATGGAAATCAAGCTCGGCCGAAAGATCCAGCTAGACCCTACGGAAGGTTCCCCAGAAGGTCATGATAGTGCCGAGGATGCACGGGCAGCAGGGGATCTAGTCCGACTCAAGATCCGGGACGAATGGAAGACTATGCAGATGAAAGGGTGGGCCTCTAACGATGCTGGAGAGTTGCTACCCCCTAGCGAGGACTGGACAATCGTCGGAGGCGCTAAGACCAAGAAGTATTAAAATTTTGACGACTGGTGTCAGTTCATACAGCATGTGGCTTGTTCCTAGCAGATTAGGTATCTGGTTCCAGGAACGGATCTGCATGTTAGGACAAGTACGGATAGGCATCGGAAGAGCTGTTCATAACTGCAATGAGAGACAGTAGCTCAATGATAAGTTGTTCCTAGAAGAGCCTCGGACCCAGAAACAAATTCATGGGCTTTCTTCTTTCAAGGACATAGCGGTGTTTTCAGCAATAGGGGTGCTCTGGAAGGGATTATGCTCACTTAACCTGATCACTTCGCAAGAGTGAAGAGGGTCAGTAACGGGGTTGGTCAAGCACACATGAATGGCAACTCTTGATTTGCTCGAGAAAGAGTGCGCTTTTCATACTTAGGCACCAAGTGATACGAAGTAGGGATAGCATTTGATGAATATGGGGAGCCAGGGAGCAGGGTAAACATAAAGTATCAAATTTCTCACACAGCTTTCAAAGTGGTAGTGACACATATTAATCGTAATCCCGAGCGGAGAATCGGGTGATACCTTGTTAATATACATAGGAGGTTTCCTCCCGTCTGCTGTGCGGGTCTTTATACCCATCATCACAAGCACATGGCAACTCCTGTCTTCACCCGTCCTTCCAATTTATGCCCTTCCAACTGATAGTAAGATGTTGCTTCCGCTACCACCCTGTTTGCTGCTGCCAGGGAGATAGGAGACGTTGGGATTTGTGGCAAGGGTCTGCGCAATCTCGCGGGAGGCTTCGATCTTACGGATCTGGATGAGGCCATCACCATGGCGAGCGATGGCGCGGGAGATGGTCTCGGCCGACTCAGCCTCGCCCTCGGCGCGGATGACGTTGGCCTGGCGTTCCTGCTCAGCCTTCTCGACGATGAAGCGGGCCCGCTCGGCGTCCTGCTGGGCGATCTGCTTCTGCTCGACAGCCTTGGTGAACTCCTTGCCGAAGGTCATGTGGGTGATGGACACATCCTCTAGAGCGATGTTGAACTCGGCGGCACGCTTGGTCAGGTCGGTCTGGATGCGCTTCGACACTGCCTCTCGCTGCGTGATGAGCTCTGCGGCGTCGAACTGTGCGACGATGGACTTGAGAACTTCGTTTCCAATGGAGGGTAGAACACGTTCATCGTAATCGGTGCCGAGATTCTGTAGGCATGTGTGTTAGCCGGGGCGTTCCGTAGCAGAGACAGCCTATATGCGATTGTGTTGTTTGTCTGATTCCAATATTCAAAGAACATTTGCCATCTCAGGCCTATCCCCACAGCCCGAACCTGTACTATAGGCACACCTGTGCACTGCAAACCCGGAGCGGCAGGAACGAGGACATACCTGGTAGATCTTGGGTAGAGACTTAACCTCAGGCCTGTGCAAGACTCTGAGGGTTAAGCTGACCATCTGCAGATCCTTACTGCCAGTGGTAGTTGCGATGTTCCTGGGCTTCGTCCGTACGTCGAAGTGGATGCTGCGCTGCAGCCATGGTACCAAGAAATGTGTGCCCTCTTGGATGACGCCCTCCTTCACTCCCTGCAGTCGGTCGAAGATAACAGCTCTCGTCCCGCCGCGAACATCGTAGATGCTCGATTGCAGCAGGCCGGCGCCGAGGAGGACGGGAAATGCAAGCCGCGTGGCTGTCTTGATCAACGGATCCATCGTGCGTTCGGTTGCTTCCACTTATGTCCCTCTGGTTTTTCTAGTTCTCCGGTACAAGGCAGGCGCTTCGATCCGAGAAGATAGGGCGGCTTGAAGGTCGTCGGGGTTTGCGGTTGTGCTGGGGGGATGGAGCTATCGGACTGAGAAAGTCACCTAAGAATGTACCCCAGACAAGTCGTCTTCTGGTGCGCAGAGAGCCAATGATAATGATGTCTTGTGGTCAGTGCCCACAGATAACTAGCTTCAATGGACAGACCTATGACAGCCGCTGGCGGGTTGACTTTTAGGCGGGTCTCGCAGCTCGCAACTTTGTACTATGTAGCTCATAGCTCGGGTGAGTGTAGCGCTAGCCGCTTTCGGAAAAGCTGGAGAGCCAGCCGGCAACCTTCAACTTCGGCGTTGCGAGTTTCAACCGACGCCCACTCCATCCCGTCTCTATTACCTCCGTCTGACCTTTATAAACGCTACTCTTCCAATTGACACCACATCACCGTCAATTGCACCCCAACCCACACAATGCGTCCTACTCAGGCTCTACGAGGTGGTGGCGGCGATGCTCCTCTAGGTCGCCATGGCAAGTAAGTGTCTCCCAGACGAGCTGCGGCTTTTCTTCTACATTGCTTTGGCAAACGGGCTTGTCATCCACATTTGCCCTCGAGTAAAGGTTGTTATCTGCTAACAATCTCATAATAGATACCTCGGCCACTGGGGCCACTTCGGTTAGTGAACTCTGGTCTTTTTCTTTCCTGATATCGTAACACGGAACCAAACGATCCACGGACATAGTCGACTACGCTATCGGGCGGGTAGAATTGGGAGTGTGGCGACCATGGGAGCACATCGCGAACGATACGAAGCCAACATTCTGACACGGGGCGGGCCGCACGAGGATTGCATCACGAGACTGACGAGTCGGGTATACAGGTAGCTACAAGCAGAAGGGCATTATCACATACTCGTTGAGCCCGAACAAACAGAACCCCTTCGCCGGTGCCGCCCACGATGCCGTCTTCAACACCTGGCGCCGCTTCAGCAAGCAGGTGCTCTACTTCGCGCCCCCCCTCGTCGCCTTCTACTACGCCATGTCCTGGGCTACCGACAGGTACGAATTACCAAATCGCGAGAGCAATATGCACCCCGCCGCAAAGCATGGCCCGTCTGACTAACTGTCTTTTAGAAACCACTACCTGAACTCCAAGGAGGGCCGCAAGGAGTTCGCTGATTCGGAATAAGGCAGCTTTGTCGATGATGGGCTAGATACCACGTGCTTCGTGTAGACAAAACTTTGTATATCAATAGACCGGCGTGCAATGAGCGCAGGATGACGCAATTTAGTCTCATTTGTTGATCAAGTACTATCCCTCAAAAACGTACTAATCGCGACATTGTTGTCCTTGTCAAGCTTTGATAAAGCAGTCGACAATCCCTGTGATGGTGATGCGATACAGGGTATTCACTGAATATCCCAAACGCAATGTCCTACTCCGGAATACGTAAGTGAGATTGAGTGTTATTGTCTATGAGCCGGACCTTACGCAATATTGTACAATATCATAAAACATAGAGTTCCTTGTTTTATAGTCTCTCGAAGCAAACTGGAAGTATGGTCTGATAATGTGAAAGCGGTGAGCGGGTAACTCAAGGTTGAGATTCGTCACATGTTCTACAAATGAATTAGCATGCATAACTCTCCCAGCGATGTAAATGAAGAAAACGCTTGCGTATTGAAAATATATTAATTACATGATTGAAGTACTGGTATCCCACGGCTGCGGGCTGAAGGAGGGATGGCACACGGTACGGAAATTCCTCGGGGAAACTGTCGGGAGCTGGCCGAACCTGGACCTCGACCTCGCAATAGCCTCACCCAACCACATCAACGACATTTCCAACAGAAATCTCCCTTCTTCATACCGCCATCATGGCTTCCAAAGCGGTAGCGAAAGTCGCAGGAGGCCTTGTTCCTCTCAGTCAGGTGTGTATCTACCCCTCTACGGCCCTGCGTCCCTGTCAATTGCCTGTAGCGACCACTTTGCTCGCCCAAGACGCTGCAGCCAGCCGGGAAAGACCTCACTGGTGACATCGAGTCTCACCCGCGCCCGTCTATTGACCGGGACACGCTCGGCTAATGCGTGCATCTAAAACGACAGAAACAAACCCTCGAGTCCACCGGAATCTGGGCACGCGTGCGCCGCGTCTTCGCCGTCGACCCCAACCGCTCGTCAGGCATACCCTTGAACCCATTCTTCCGGAACCCGACGCCCGGCGCCCTCGACCCGCTATCCTATGACGATCCCGTGACGCTGCCGGCGGGCGACATCGCCGACAACCCGTACTGGAAGCGCGACGCGCGGCGGTCGTACCCCAAGCTGAGCTTCGTGAACCAGAGCGATGCCGTGGCGCTCTTGAGCGTCGGCAGCGCCGCCGCTCCGAAACAAGAACTGATCGGCGACGCCGGTGCAAAGCAGCTGGTCGCCGCCACTGAGGAGGGCCAGTCCGGTGGTTTGGCGGCGTACTTCGAGAAAAACACAGCTGCCGTGGCGGCCGACGACTTCCTGGTCAATGGACTGCCGCCCCTACCCAGTGGCGAGCGGAAGAAGCCCGATGGGAAGTGGGAGGCGTATAAATATAGTGTGACCGAGGAGAGATCGTACAGCGAAGAGTAAGTCGCCCCGCCGTACAATTTTGCCCCAGATGAATGCCGAATGAGGGAGGACTAGACTATGAGGGTGATATATTTGATGGTTTTGCTAACCGTTCCGGATTTCCAGTTACCCGTGCCGAAGTTTCCAATAGATGATTAGGCGTGTAAGAAGAACAGACAGAATCACGTTGTACATATGAAGAAAATTCACATCCTAGATTTCACTAGAAGAAGTGCGGGCTTTGCAGCAATATCATCACCAAGCGTTCTTTGAGTCATCATTTCAACTTCCAACATTTCAAGTGAATATGATAACTAGACAGTTTTCTATGATTGGCCATCCCGGTTGAGAACTGTCGGCTCTTTCTGGTGGGATGGCGGGCGATCTCCTAACAGCCTAATTCGCAGTAGTGCCTTGCGAGTAGATACGGGATCGTTCAAACACCAGTCGACCTCGTCCCGGCCGGGGAACGTATCTCCCCAACATCCTCTATATTCTCATTCTTACTTGGCGCTGGCAATAGAGCATTGACATTTCGGCTAGTCGTCCCCTCGCCCACCGCCCGCTCAATAATCCTTAACTTCCCATGCGCGCCCTTCATCCGGCTATCAAAGTCGTTGACAGCCTCGTCGTCATTATTCGTAGCCAGCGTCCCGGGCTCCACCAAACCATAGAGGGTCTCGATGTTCTTTTCCAGACGGGGATTACTGTGAATAGGTGGCAATCGTGCCTTGCTCTCGACATCTCCTTTAGCTGCCTTCGCAGCGCCGCCCTCCTGTTCTTTTGATATACTATCTCGTTGATGGCGTCTTTGCTGATACTTGGGTATTCGGTTGGCCCAGACTACGGCCTTGCTCTGTAGACGACCTGCCTCGACGAATTTCTCCAAGCCCTTCTGTAGACCCAGAGAGTACCCTTCCACGCGCCCGGATTCGGCGCCGTCTCTCAGTCCCTCTTCGTACCCTTCCCTGTAGTATTCCTCCTCGAGGTTGAGCAGGTCGTCGAAAGGATCGTGGGAGGAGTTCATGGTGAGACAGATGTGAGATATGTATGAGTGAGCCTCTCTTGATGAGTGAGAAAGAGAAATGACTTTGCCAGTAGAAAAGGCCCAACCTTTTTTCAAACTTGTTCTTTTGCAATCAAAATAATAGTTAATCGCCGTATGTGATGATGGACGATAGAAAACTCTACTGTTTTTCTTCTTTCTGTTGTGAGTTATTACTTGAGGTGAGAATTGAGTATGCGACTTTCTTGATCTTAGCTGCGCGTTGCGACAATGGAGGGGCACATTGGAAATCCTATGGATTTTTGCGGGATTGTCTAGCTTACCTAATCAGGCTACAGAAGTGAAAGAGCCATTTAGCAATAAGCCATCTGCATGATTAACCTTCCTTCTAATAATCACTAACCTGGAGTCTTGCCTCTTACAATGTTATTTAGAAAGAGTTTTGTGTGCTTAACGGCACTGCATTGTAGGATTGAAGACGACAAATTCAGGGACCACTAGCTGTTGAGAGCAAATCACCAACACCACATTAAGTTGTTTGCGAAGCCCAACCAATCTAAAATCGAAACATTAAATATCCTCAAGAGAGTTAGAGTATTGCAGGAGTACATCCATTTTTAAAATTCTTGAACAAGTCACTTCATTCTGGAGCAAGTCTGTTCTACTACTAACGACGAAAGACAAGTATGATCAGGGACACGACATGGGATGGAAGGGTAAGGTATTGTAGGTTCAGGATTGGCCTGTTAGACACTCAGGAAGCAGCTACCTAAGGTTCATAACCCGCCGAAATATCGGGCTCTACATTGTTACATCGCGGTACCTGAGTCCGGAGCTCTGAGGGGGAATCTTCTGATCTCCTGATTACATACGTCGGACTGATCAAGACGGGCATTATCTCCTAATCTGGGGGCAAAGTATCCTATCCAAACAGGCCTGCGCAATCCGTGATCAGCGATGATTTCCAACCGCTGCGCTTGATGTGCTGATGTATGACAACCACTCTCCGCGATATTAATGCAGCATCAACATGCCACCGTTGGCACAGACAACTTGTCCCGTACACCACGCGGCATCCTCGCCCACTAACATTGCCACGATACCTGCGATCTCGTCGACGTACGCTGGCCGGCCACCGCTCGTCGGAGCGTCGTCAATCAGCTCTTGGCTATCGATGCCCGGACGCACACGCATCAGAGGCGAGTGCTCGATCCATCCCTTGATCTCTTTCTTGAATTCTGGCGTGTTGCTAGTGTACTATTTATAGTAAATTAGCATGTAGCCGATGGATTGCTACGACGGGCCCACCGAGTAAAAGGTATAAAGGGCGATGTTGTTTCCAAAGGGGGGTTAGGACTTCACTCACCATCTCGGTCAAGACGGGACCCGGGTTGATGGCGTTCACGGTGCAGCGCTCCGACAGCTCTCGTGACCACGTCCGCGTCATGGCCTCCAGGGCCGCCTTGGTCCCGCCATACACGGACTGTTCAACGAAGCCGGCGGAAGAGCTGACGCTGGAGAGATTGACTATGCGGCCGGAGCGGTCGCGCGGCAGGTACGGTTCGGTAGCCTGCGTGAGAAGCAGAGGCCCCAGGACGTTCACGCGGTAGCTGGCATCGAACTGCGCGACCGTCACGGCCGGTAGCAGGTTGTTCTGGGCCACGCCGGCGTTGTTGACGAGGATGTCGATCTGGAACGAGCCGTCGGGCTTCAGCAAGGGCTTGCTGCTCTTGACCGCCTCGATCAGAGACTTGGGGCCTTCCACGGTGCCGAGATCCGCTTGGACGGTCAGTGTCTTGACGTTGTGCCGCGATTCCAGGTCCTTGGCTAAGGCCTCTGCGTTTGCCTTCGACGACGGCGAGGTGTAGCCCAGGACGACATTCGCTCCATATGAAGCAAGCTTGGTGGCAATTGCCTCACCGATTCCTGTGACGAGACGTTAGTCCCTATGATGTTGACCTTACGTCTTGTCATGGCGCTGCAACTTGCCTCGTGAGCCGCCAGTGACTATGGCAAGCTTGCCCTCCAGTGTCCGTGCCATTTCCGATTCGTTCAGTCCAAGTCTTTGCGTATGATAGCTAGCAATACGTAGAAACAGGGAGGGCGAGTAGGTAGTTATCTAAGATATAGGAAGAATATAATAGAATGGGAAGACAGACGAAGACGGCGTGGATCAAGCTATATCCACGTACTTTTATATTCCCGTAACTAGCTTCATATACCTACCTGCCTCCATAAGGTACCCTATTCCTCCAATCACCATGATCCGAAGCCGACATGCGTAACCAATCTCGGCTCGACCCGAGTACATAATAGAGGTATACATACATACATCATGTACCTACAGCAGTGACGCATAACTTATCGCAAGTTGCTGGCATGTGGGCGAGGGTTGCCCCGCGCTAAAATAAAATCGGCGGGGAGAGGGGGGAGGGGGCGCTGTAGACACGGAGCTGGCTTAGCTGGCACGGCGGAATTACTGGACTAGTTAGCATTAAACGAGACAAGTTTCGGCGGAATTTAACCCGCCGTCCAACGTCGCCTGAGCGTCTGACACTCCCCAATCGTGCGCTTGTCTGCTGCAGGTCCCGTCCCCGTCCGAGAACGAGACACACTAAGTTACCTACCATCCAAACGTAAAAAGTACCTACAGATCTACCTAAACCTCAACGTCTGAATCGCAAAGCGCAACTCGCGAGTCCCGACCCCCCGGAAAACGGCATCGGTAAAGGCTATCGGTGCTGGCTCCCCGTTCGAACAGCCACGGCTCTGCGCAGAACGTCGCATCGGCCAAGGTCCCGAGACCATATAACTGAAGCTATAGCTGCCATATAGCCTGGTAATCCGGCCTCCGTTAGAAGAGATGGACATCCGCCGCCTCGAACCGCGGGACATCCCGCTGATCCAGCACGCGAACCTGGAGAACCTGCCCGAGAACTACTTCATGAAGTACTACCTGTACCACGCCCTGTCGTGGCCGCAGCTCAGCTACGTGGCCGTCGACGTCTCGCGCCCCAAGAAGACGCCCTACGACTACCCCAAGATCGTGGGCTACGTGCTGGCCAAGATGGAGGAGGAGCCCACCGACGGCATCCAGCACGGCCACATCACCTCGTTGTCCGTCATGCGCACACACCGGCGTCTGGGCATTGCCGAGAAGCTGATGCGCCAAAGTCGTACGTCTTCCTTTCCCTTTTCCCCGTTTCCATCCTTCCCTTCCCTTCTTCCGTCTGGCTATCCGCTGACCAGGTCGGTCGGTCTCCCCCCGTGTTCTAGAACTCGCCATGATCGAGACCTTCGGCGCCCAGTACGTCTCGCTGCACGTGCGCGTGTCCAACAAGGCCGCCATCCACCTGTACACGAAGACGCTCGGCTTCGACCAGGAGAAGACCGAGGCGTCCTACTACGCCGACGGCGAGGACGCCTTCGGCATGCGCCTGAACCTGTCCGTCATCCGGGACCAGATCCGCGACACCGCGTCGGACGACGACGACGCCGCCGCCGGAGACGAGGGCGAGCCCGTCGGCGAGGCCGGCAGCAAGACCCTCCCCGTGCGCGAAAAGGACCTGAAGAAGGTCAAGGTGGGCCGCGGTCTCGGCGTCCAGGCGCTCGTCGAGAAGGACGAGAGCAAACACTCGTAGGGCGGGTGTCTGAACTTGTCGGCGTCGTCGTCGTCGTCCACCTCTCGACCACGGAGGAAGTTGAAACCCCGGGAAACGAGGATTGTGAAGAAGTGCAATGCTGGCGAGATGGAGTTCAACTGATACGAGAGAACGACGATAGCCGGGGACAGCTAGGAAGGAGGAAAGAAAGGGTCCCAAAATTCTCAGTGACATAGACTATTCAGCGCCACTCATCATCATCACCTGCGGAATCGACCCGTCTTTCGCAGCCATGGACATGGGGCTAGGTTAGATAAATGTGTAGTAGAGTGGCCATCAGTGAAGGGATGTGGAGAGTTCGCGTTATATCATAGCATGTGTTGGCGCAGCCGGATAGACAAGATGTGGTCAAGACAAAAACAAAAATAGCAATGGCATTATGATTAATTATCACGACATACAATCTTCCCGAATTTCCTTCATTTTTTGTTTTTTTGAGAATACTATCTTGTAGTTATCATTGCATGTTGCATGAGACACAGGCACAGAATGATTCCTTGCTCACACTAAGGAGTATGTATAGACTACCAATTGAGAAGGGGTAAGTATCATAACGGAACTAGCTAGCGGGAAAATACTTGTAGTCCTCCAGGGAGTTGCCGGTCCTCCATACCGAGATAATAAACCTACATAAACGAGCCATTGACACTGCCTGCCTGCCTACCATCTCCCTATTTCCATTCTCCCCACTCATCCCCCCTCTGGGCCAGGCGTCGCGCGAACTCCTCGTCAGCCTCGACCCTCAAGGCCTCGACCTTCCGCCCGAGGAGGTCCATCTCCTCCTCCAGCTGCTCGATCGCGCTCAGCTTCTCACTGCCCTTCCTCTTCTCGTCATCGTTCTGGTCGCGCCCGAGGTTCGCCTCCAGGGCCTGGATCTGTCCCGCCTTCGCGGAGATCTGCGACTCCAGGGCGCGCGCCTCGGCCAGTTTCGCGTCGACGGCGGCCCGCGACGCGGCCTCGGTCGTGGCGCGCCGGGTCTCCTCTGCCGCCGCCGCCGTCACCGCCGCCGCGTGTGCACGACTGCGCTGCGCCGCCTCTGCGGCGGCGCGGCGTGATTCTTCGGCTACTTCCGCGGCCTTCCTGCGTTCCCTCCCCGCCTGGGCGAGCGCATTCTCGCGCTCCCTCCCCGCCTGGGCCAGGGCATTCTCGCGCTCCCGCGCCGCGGCGGCCAGTGCCTCCTCCACTTGTCTCTCGGCGTTGCTCCTCGCCTCCGCCGCCGCGCGGTTCGCCTGCTCGGTGGCGTCGTGGGCCTGCTGCTCCCAACCTCGGTCGCGTCCGCGACCGCCGCGACGTTGACCGAATCCTCGGCCGAACCCGAAACCAGGCGGAGAGGAGGAGGAGGAGGGGTGCGGGCCGAAGGATCCCCGACCGAAGGACCCTCGGCCGAAGAACCCCCCTCGCCCACCGAGAAAGGCGGGAGGGGCGGGAAAGGCATGAGGGCCAGGAGGAGACGGAGGAACGGCTGACACGGGGACGACGGGAGGGGCGGGATTGTGATGGCGATGCCGGCGAGCGTGTCGTTCGGTGTCACGCTCCGCGCGGCGTGTTGCGCGATCTAACCCTCGACGATCGTGTCTGTCTGAGCGTCTCCGCTCGCGTCGGTCCTGTCTCGCGGCCCGCTTCTGCTGGCGACGCTCCCTGCGCGTCGCCCTCTTTACGGCCTTCTGTTGCCTCTTCAGCAGTTTGAACTGCTGCAGCAAGTCCTTTACTTCGCGGCGCAGGGATTCCCTCGCCTGATCCCACGACGGGTCGCGCGGCGGGGGCGGCGCGCTCTTCGCGGCCTTGATCTCGGATTTGGCTTGCTTGAGCATATCCCTCGTGACGGGCTGGTCCGGATGCGACAACCAGCCCTGAACCGAGCGTTTGGTCACCGGCAGTTGCGTGTCCTTGAGATCGTCCCAGTCTGGAAGACTACCGACGGACGAGTCCGAACCCGAGGACGAATCTGAGCTGGAGGAGCTGGTTGAGCTACGCGAATGATCTCTCCGTCCGTTCCCGTATTCGCGGCCGCGTCCGCGCCCCCGTCCACCGAAAGGCCCAGCCCAAGGGTGACCGCCCTGGTGGTCGAATGGATACGGATGTCCTAGACCGGGACTAGGTTGCTCACCCCAACGCACACCTCTAGAACTAGCTTCGAACAGTGGGTGAGTAGTAGGCCCCCCGCCCCAACGGACTCCGTTGCGATCAGCTTCAAACGTGGAACCAAGCGCAACACGGTCGCCCTCGATGTGCAGAGGACCGATATGAACACTCCCGTTGTTGCCGTCCACAGTGCCAAACGGGCTCCTCCACCAGCTACTACCCGGCTGTTGTCTCCACCAACCGCCTGGTTGTTGAGGTTGGCCCTGGCCTTGCCCTGCTTCTGCGGAAGCTGCCCGCGACGTCTCGTCTCCCCGTATCTGCGCTTCTTCTTCTACGGGGGGCTCGGCGGGGGACGTGGGACGAATCGTCACACCCCTAGGTTCAAAAAACCCGTGATTCCATTCGCGAGTTACCGCGTCTATGTCCTGCGGGCTGACATGCACATTTGCTGATGACTTGGGCCGTGTCTCGGCGATATCATCGGAGGGCTGAGAACTCCCCGCACCCCCTAATTTCCGGTCTATGATACGTGAGTTTGCCCTGGCGGCATGTTCGGGGATGAGATAGTTTATGAATGTCTGCCAGTCCTGCTCGGTTATATCACGTTCGAGAGCCCGTTTCGGGTACGGGAAATCGGATGGTGTGGCAGCTGGTGTGATCTCAAGAACGATGGTAATACTCGGGCCAGCCGGCCGGTTCGGAGGACGAGAATCAAAGTACGCCTGAGCCGAAGCAGCGCTATGTTGATCACTGCTGGGCCCCGCGAAGCTGTGCTGTGCATCGCGAGGTGACTCTGGCGGCGTGAAGATGATGTTGCTGTTAGAAGACGAGGGCGCGATCGACACATCGTCATCTGCGCCACTGGAGGGATGATTGCGTGAGCCATGTGAATGAGAATAGATATCTGTCTCTGAATAAGGTGGTGGTGGACCATCTGGACCGTTATGGGGCGCCATAGCTATGATAATTGCCCAACGGCGTGGTTTATGAACTTGCGGTAATTGATGCTTTAATCGATGCTTGTTATGTGCAGGAGTATTAATGGCAAAGGTGCCTTGTAGTCTAAGCGATAAATAAGGCTTGTTACGCAACTGACAGGTCACAAATTGTTGTTACTGATGAGATAGTGAACAAAGAGAAATAGGATGACACTCGGTTTGTGGGCTGGCTGGAGAAATATATTTGCAGTATCTTGTACAATGCTGACTTCGGCTTGGTGAGGCTGTTCGTCCTTTCGCAGCGAGTCCCCAAAAACGTGGGGTGTCTGTCTCACTCTCGAAGCTCGAATATGGCTGCCTGCTGCCAGCTACTTGCACAGACCCTAGCTTACGAAACGGCTGGTGAGTGGCCTGGATGCGGAGGCGGAATCCGATTAATCGGGCCACCCCAGCAGGTCGGATTTACTAAGTAGGACCTCACGTCTCACGATCTACGCATGCAACTAGCCTTATTTGGTAAGTTTTGCTGGGTGATGCTTAAATGCCCATATAAATATACCCAAATGTAGAGCAATGCGAAGCTTTCTGTGGTTCTTTGCTAGAAAAGGCTAGTTGGAGGTTTAGACAGTGAGACATGATATCCGAAAATCCGACCTCGCCTGCTCGCCTGCCACCCCAGAGTCAGAGGCAGCCAAGTCCAATTAAGCTAACCTATCATCTAGGCTTTATGAACGCAAGTCATGCAGGGTGACGCGGCTATGCTCTCAATCTTTCGTAACAACATCCATGAGTCACCCGCTCGGCACAGTTGTCACAATCAAGGGCTTTAGGTGAGCCTCGAGCCACCTACCGATGTAACTTATGCAGTCAGTCGTTACTAGATTTGACCGCTGATTAATTCTACGAGAGAACAGTATGATAGTTTCGTTGTCCTGTGTGATTAGGTATCTCAGCGTTGCGCTTTTCCGTACATATCGAAGTCAATATCCTCCTCCTTATAGTGATCCGCGATAATTGTGTGCAGATTATCGCGTGCATGTGCGCCGCTATTATAGAACTTCAGCATTGCACGTCTCACGCCATCTAGTAGGGAGAACTTACAGGTTCGTGATATAGGTATCGACATGGTCAGCGGGGAGGAACTCGGAAATAGCGCTTTTTACCTTGACGTGCGATACCATGGGTCCGTCTGCGAAACTAACATATTTGGACGGTTCGCCCCATTCGACCTGGCTCTCCGGTAGGAGCTTACTCTCGGGACTCAGCTTATACACACCACCAAGAACGATGACCGTTCTTCGACGCTCTCGGGCGGCTCGTGCGATGGCCGCCGCGCCGGAATCGACAATGACACCACCTTGCGCAGTTATAGCCCTTGCGCCTAGAATGACCTTATCGACTCTGGACATATATGCCATCAGGCCAGCGTTCAAAACGGTGATGAGGCTCGACCCGTTAGCCGCCATTGACTTATGTAGCGATACATACTGCTCGTCTGAACTGGTGGACGAGGACGGATCTATCACAAGGAATACGGTAAACTTCCTCTTTGAAGCGGCTCGTGCAAGAAACTTCTGTACTGTTCTCGACGGTTGGTACACTAGTATATAGTCTCCGGGGTGAATGAATATTTCGGCATATGTCTGCACTTGTTCGTCGACCATCCTAATCTCGTCCATGATCTCCTGGATTCCATCGATGACCTCGGAACGCAGGGCAGACATGTTGGTGGCATGAGGGTTCCAGATCGGGGTCGATGCACCCGAAACTTGACCGGGTGTTGATGTGTTTGACCCCATCGACAGCAACATGCCAGGGTCGGAGAGTAGGTTGAACATAGATTGCGTCCGAGCAAGGGACCCGAGCGACGAAAGAGTCGGGGGGCGCACAGGTTTCGCAGGAGAGTTCGCATGGCTTAGGGATGCTGTCGGGTGAGGAGAGGCGGGGCGGGGCGAGTCGGCGCGGGGCGAGTCGGCGGTGGCATCGTTCCGGTCCTCAGAAGCTTCATCGCGAATCAAACCGAGCACTCTTCTTACAATATTCCCAATGACGAGCTCGTAGGGTTGGGCGGCAACAAGCTTCCTGCCGATGAATTGGATGCGACCGAGGAGTTGATCGACATTGATCCATCTGTCCCTGGCAACAACTTGGAGAAGAATATGGGCGGTCGCGGTGGCGCAGGCCTCGGAGCCCTTAATCTGCCGCCTCTTAAGAAGACTTCGTAGATGCACAGAGTCAGTTGCGGGCTCTTTTGCAGCATATAACATCTAGTTAAAGTGTGGTTTGTTGTTTCTTACGAGATGAGAAGCTCGACGGAAGCCTCGACAGGCCGACCTTTCAAGGTATCAAGGAACTTCTCGAGGCTCGGGGTATAGCCCCCTTTCACGGCCATTTTGCGTGCGGAAAACGCCGACGGGAACTGCACAGTGGGTTGTGGTCGAGGATTGAAATATTTTGGAGGGGTATTTTTCGCCGCTCACGATCGTCGGGCGGGATGCGCACGGCGGCCCCACGTTCGATGCGTCGCAATGACGATGTCAGATAATAACACGTGTCGGTAGTCGCCGAGGGTTGATTGGTAGACAAGATAGATATTGCCTGGGCTGTGGTTACAGGGAGAAATCGAAGATGGTTCGTGGGTTTGTGTTCAGTGTTGCGCAGTGTGTGACTCAATCAATGAGGTTTAGCATGTAGTTAACTAACTTGAGTTACAGTAAGTCGCATGCTTCCAAACTCTTTTTCGTGCCGTGATCAGCCAGATCAGGACTACGCTAACCCAGTTAAGTAGCCCAGATACTGACAGAGGGGCTCACAGGTACTTATTTAGGTATCTCTATAGGGCACAAGCTCACTGTAGCGGCGCTAGATATACGGTATAGATACTTACCCAGTTAGTAGGTTTGAACGTACCTGCATCCAAGTGCGGGCAATAGGTACCTACAGAGACTCGGCAACAGCGGCAGCTAATGTGTTACAGCACCCACTGAAAGATGTTGCTCTAGCGGATAGCTCAAGAGTACAAAGTACGCTACCCAGACTACAGCCATACCTGTACATATCTACCCAGTACCAGGTAGTTTTGCGACGTCGTAGTAAACATCCTGCCTTCATGTCATTGATTAGCGCCCACGAAAGAAGATAGACTATCATTTTCCTCCCTGACAGCGAGACCGGCATTGTAAATAGAAGAGCAGGCGTTGTCGCCGCTGCCATTAGTCGTCCGTCCGGCATTATCCCACCCCGTTCTCTGCCTGTACTGTTCTCTAATCGCCGTTCGCTGATCGCTCTCCAAACGTACCCCGACCGAGGATTGCTTCAAAAAACGAACCGTGACCCCGGAAACCATCCTCAGTCCCCTGCCCACCGACCACCTAGTCTCCATCCCTCTGCTCGCCGCCGAGGCTCGTCGTATCATAGCCGTCGTTTTTCCCATCCTTGCCGTCTCGCTCTCTTCTCGCTTGGCCGACCCCCGACGAGCCTTGATGGATTGACCGACCGATTGGAAGATGAACTCCCTGAACATCATATCCGCGCGAGTGTCTCCTACATCAAGTCCTGCCCCCTCGCGAACCAATTCTCTCAGCCACATCGGTCTGGCTGTTGCACCCTCCGGCGAAGGCGTCGTTTCTCCCGACGCAACCGCGACTCGAGACACAGCCGCACCAGCTAACGAACGCAACGACCATGCATACGAACAAGCTGCCGATAATACCGTCTTCGAGGGCGCCAACGAGACTTCGCCTCTGCTAGAGAAGAGAGAAGCGAATGAGAAGGGGACCCGGGGCCGTGCCTGGCATCTATACCCCACGCGCATAGCAAGCGGTTTCATCAACTCCATTCGCTGGGTTCTGTCCACCATTGCTGCTCCCGGCGTGTATCTAATTGCCTGTTTATATGACGCCAATGGGAATTTCGCTCCCCTGCGTCAGCTGAAAAATCTTTTCGGTGTCTATGGCGGGAATGCGCGCAAGTTTGCTGCCGATTATCAGGAGGATGTGGCCTGGAATGAGAAAGAGACGGCGTTAGGTCGCAGTAGTCGGAGCGCGCGAAATCAACGTAAGCTCGGGGCGCCACAGCGCGCGGTCTCGTCAGGGTCATCATCTTCGGGCATCTCTTCTGAATCGGAATCCGATGTAGACGGTAAGACTGAAAGCAGTCGCCGCCACGCCAGGTCAAAGTCTCTGCAACCAACCGAGGAGACCGTACCTTCCAGAAGGTCGATTCGGATTAAGCTCCACAGCGACGATGCTATGCGCCATAGGAAGCATAGAAAAACCCAGTCAACGAACACTACCAATGCTCCCGGAGGCGGCGATGTGACGGAAGAACTTTCGGCTCACCTTAAATCTCCTACTTCTCCCCATGGCGCCTTGACAAAGTATCCTAAAACTCCTGCCCCCCCTCGACCTCTCATACCGAGGCGACAACCGTCATATGTCCCCTTTGAACCCCAAGATCCAAAGCAACTAAAGACACTGATACTAGATCTCGACGAAACGTTGATACACAGCATGTCGAAGGGAGGCCGGATGGGCTCAGGACACATGGTCGAAGTGCGGCTGAACACAGCATACACGGGAAGTGCGGGCCAGCAGATGCTGGGACCTCAGCATCCCATCTTGTATTATGTTCATAAGCGGCCGCACTGCGATGAATTCCTGCGAAAGGTGAGGCGCCTTCGAGGGCCCTAAGTGTTGCGCAATCGTTCGTGGCTGACTTTTGTGGCAAAGGTTTGCAAGTGGTTCAACCTGGTTGTTTTCACAGCATCCGTACAGGAGTACGCCGACCCGGTCATCGATTGGCTTGAATCGGAAAGGAAATTCTTCTCAGGGCGGTATTACAGACAGCACTGTACGTTTAGACATGGGGCGTTCATCAAGGATCTCAGCTCGATTGAGCCGGACCTCAGCAAGGTTATGATTCTTGACAACAGCCCCCTGAGCTACATGTTCCACCAAGGTATGGCTATATTTTATCCATCTCTTCGCCGCAGCTTTCGCTAATGGGACCAGACAATGCCATCCCCATCCAGGGATGGATCAGCGATCCGACAGATAATGACTTGCTACACCTAGTGCCATTTCTAGAAGGATTGCAATACGTGTCTGATGTGAGGGCGCTGTTAGCATTAAGAGGAGGCGAGGACGGACAGCATGTGACGTGAGGTTCCTAGGACGGAGGTAAATACTTGATATCGTATTTTTAATAATGAACCAAGGTGTTGATTGACGTACTCATGTTGTACGATTCACGGGACGTACCTGTCCAGTATGATTTTTTGTATGACTATGTGATATTATCAGCGTGGGAGCACGTAGGAATTTGAGATAGGTCAGCAGGAACAGAAGTAGATACCGGAACTACAACTTTATCTCTTGGGCATTGGAGTAGAAGGGGGTCTATCTATATTAGGAAGGCTTTGTTCACATAGCATGTTTATGGGAGACAAAATAGGGGCGAGGAAACATATCAACTCGGCCGGCGCCGTTGTTCCTCCCACCACACCTCATCTTTGGATTAGTATTCAACCCGGAATTATTAACGTTTTGGGACTGATCGCGTTCACCAATATGGTAAGGTGAGATCTGGGGTTTTCATTGGCCGTCCTTGATATAAAGGCGAAAATACAGAACATAATGGATATGGTGCACATTATTTCCAAGACTTGTAAATACACAAGTAATTATGAGAACAAGATATTGGCAAGCAAATCGTAATAACAGGAGCCGCCCTGCTTGTATTAGGCCTCATGGGCATCTGCACAACAGGAACAGCCTGAATAGTCCCAATGACATAAGTCAAGAATAACGCCGGCCAACAACTTCAATCTAAACCCGTACTAAGAGTTTCCATGCAAGCATTGTTCCTAAGTAAAATTAGATTACGAAATGAGATGGACGACTGGTGGAGGTACTCGATTCAGTGGTGCCGATTAAAAGCGACTCCAGCCACAATTGGCCTTAGTTCTGCCTTGGTTTTCGCATGGTTCAAGACACGAGGGGAGTGAGTGGGAAGCAAGCGTTCCCCACCAACGGCGCAAAAGTCTCTTACGTCATAGGACACCCGAAAAACCTCCCTCTCCCACCAAATAAGGGCCGGACAAGCCTGCATCACGATCATAGTTACATGATGTAGAAGAATCGAGGCCCGCCACAAAGAGGACTAGTTAGTATCCATATTTACATAGTTACTCGCTTGATGGATACTGTACAATAGCACTAGGTAAGGACATGGGAAGCCCACGCACTGAAACTTAAGGCACCTTCCGGATTATCCCATTGTTCCTGGTTTCAGTCAAACGCTGAAGCTGTTGTCGTCATCGCCCTCGATTCTCCCTACCTTCTTGCAGCTCCTATAAATCTACTGCTATTCCCTTAAAGAAACCTTCAACTGTACCATCTACAAAGACAAATCAGCCTCAATCAATCATCTATTATCTCTTCCAGTGTCCCAGCTCCTAACTACTATCACAACATCTACAATCATGTCTCTTCACTGTACGTTCCCCCACCCTCGGTCTCTAACTGATGTCGCATCATGTCGCATCTTTCTTGCTCTCTTTCTTGCTCTGCGGTCATTTTACTCAGAGCTCCGTTTGGGGGCACTGATAGAAGTGATCTGGCTTTATTGTTCCTGGGGGGCTCGCTTTGAGGAATTCAGACGCTAACAGAATCAATCAGACCTCCCTCCCGTCAAGCCCTCGGCCATCGCCCTTGGTACCATCTTTAACCACGGTGTCGAGCTAGCTGGTGTGTTCGATTTCGCCTCCCTCCAGGCAACTCCAAACCACTAACTCGTCGCAAATAGTTCTCTCTCCCCTCTTCGGCCAGACCTACCAGCGTGCTAAGCTTGCCAACACAAAGGAGGAGTTCATCCGATCAAAGGAGGCTTCTGGTGCCGCCGTCGCCTGGGGCACATCCCTCGTGGGCTCCTCGCTGCAGGCCTACGGTGTTGGTGCTCTCATCAATGCCACCGGCACTCTGAGCTATAAGGGCGCTGCCTACCTGGGCTCCCTCATCTTCCTCGCCACTTCTGCTCCTACCGTAAGTGCCATCTATCTTTGGAACTAGCCCGGGTCTATTTGTATTGCTGTCTCTACTACTTTCAAAGCCATCTAATAGCGGCTGGTGGCTATATACAGCATAACATGAAGGCTGACGCGATATTCTTCTAGTACCTCACCCAGCTCTTCACCGAGAAGCGCGCCGCCGATACAGTCGCTGTTACCGCCTTGGCCAAGGTTGTCGAGACACTCGGCCTGTCCCTTTTCCTCACATGGTGGGGTACCCGTACCAACCCCTTCGAGTAAAGTAGTCGGTGGTGGTCTGTCTAATCTGACGATGTAATGAGAAATCCAATCCGAAAATCGGACTGTGCTATTAGCTTTTCCTACATTTGTACTTGTGGAAAATGTGGTCGGCCATGAACCGGTCACACAGGAGATGGTGTTTGGTTATACCGCTTGTTAGTTAGCTGAATATATTTTAAATCACGCAAATGCCAAAATCCCCATCCGTGACACGCATATCATAATTCTTGAACAGTATATATTCGTGTCCCATCCGAAGAAACAAAATTTTAATCATGACCCCCTAAACGCCGATTACCAGGAATATGTGACCGGTGTTAAAGCAGTGCTTATAGATACACTGGTGATGTTCCTACTTAAAGTAGAACGAAAAGGCAATTTACCATACCACGCATTGGGTATGTGCGTAGATATCAACATATCTGTCATGCTGAATTCCCGGTGAACTTGACCCGTTGCCGTTACGCTTTCCGATACATGGCAGCTCGTATAGCTCTTTGCCAATGCTCAGCCGCAACGCCAGGAGACATCCAATGCAATCAGCCGGCCCGTTCTTCCTTTTCTATTTTCCGGGGTTCATACGACGAACTTCATCTGGGCCTTGGACTCCTTCTCGACGAGCTTGACGAGGTCCTTGTAGACGTCGGCGAAGTCCTCCTCCTCGCCGGCCTCCTCCTCGATCTTGTCGCCGCCGACGCCGCCCTTCTTACCACCGACACGCTTCTCGGTGACCATGACGACGCTCGTGGGGCGCTTGGTGCTCCCCGCGGCGCCGAGCTCGGCGCGCGACGCGACGAAGATGTAGGGGACGTTGACGTCCTCGCAGAGCACGGGGATGTGGCTGATGACGTCCATGGGGCTGATGTCCCCCGCGAGCACGACGACGCCCGGGAACGACGTGTTGCCCGGGCCCGAGGCGGGCGACTTCCGCAGCGACTTGACGACCTCCTTCACGCCGCGCTTGAGGGTCTTGTTCTTGGCCGCTGATGGAGAGAGAAAAGCATAAATGTTAGTCAGGAAGTCCACTATCACGACAGCGGGGGACACGAGAGGGGGGGGCTGGGAATTGAGGAGTGAGTGAGTGGGACGGAAAAAATACCTTTCCGCACGCTCTTCATGACCTTCTTGGTGGCCTTCTCATCGGCCAGCGGTCTCGCGAAGGGCACCAGGGCGCCGACGACGGGGGCTACGGTGACCGTCGTCGTCGTCTTCTTCTTCTCCTCGACGACGGAGACGGAGACGGGGACATCGGCGGCGGCGGGCTCCTGGTCGTCCTCCTCCCCGAGGGCGGCGGTGACGGCACTCTTGAGCTTCTCCTTCTTCTCCTTCTTGTCTTTCTTGTCCTTCTTCACCTTGGCGACGCCGTCCGCATCGCTGCGCTTCTTCTCCTTCTTCTCCTTCTTCTCCGGCTTCGTGGCCCCCATGGTCGCAGCTATTTAATTACTACTACTTGACTACCCTGCGGCGTTATGTCTTCTTCTCCGTTTGCTGCTGGCCGGAAACAGGGGCGAGCTCTCCGGAATTGGGGTTTCCGTGAATTTCCTCGACTCAATCAGACGCGTTCCGTTCTTCGTTGCCGCGGAGGGGAGAGGAAGTCGCTGTTGGTGAGTGTGTGTGTGGTAATAGTACCGTTTCTGTCGAGACTGCTGCCAATTTGCACCAAACTCAAGCTTGCAGAATTTCCAGACCTCGAAATTTTTCTTTGGCTCTGTAGCCAAATGCGCTGTAGCTTTCCCCACGGTTCATTCTCATTGAGCCAATAAGAGGGCATGATTAGGTGGGTCGTTTCCGCTTTGCGGAAGGTCTGGGCTTTTAGATGGTTGAGGTGCCCCACTGTGCGTACACCCTATAACCCTCCCAGAAACAAGGGAGAAATCAAACAAGGTGAGGGATGCTCGATCACGAGGCTGCCATTTGCACTGCATTTTTAGCCTCTACAGCCATGTGTTCGAAGCTTTCGGGATCCCACGTATTATCATAGCCTTGCTTACTCCCCCCGACCGCCTCCATAAAAGATTGCTGTGAATGGTGTTCTGCTACTGGTAAACCGTTTACTTACATGCTTCGCTAGCTCTTTCCCTATGCGCGTCTTATGCCGTCGCGGTAGGGCACGGGCTCGACAAGATTCAGGAGGCATGGGATAAGATGAAGAAGGAAGGTGTCCCTACTAACTACTAAGCTTGTGATCAATATCTTGGCACATTGTCGTTGATCTCGGGTTTCTAGTGCGGGTTAGAGACAATGACTGTTACGTTCTGAGGTTCCGACCTCGTTATCCTTCAAGCTACCGCCCCAAACCATCTTAACCTCGATCCCTTCTAGCAGTTGTTTTCCAGGGAAACGCAGTTGCGACAGCCTTTGCCCCGTCGCTCTTGGCTACGACACTAAAAACGACGTCCGCAGAGGCTGGCTGGCTGTATAGCGAAAGCGCCCGCACACGTCCTCCCCTCGAATACCTTCAGAGGATACTGGGTGATACTCTTGCTGTTATATTCTAATACTTGCGAGGCACCTAGCTTCTTGCAGACCTAAAGTTCCTTGGAGATGCGGTGATAATAACTTCGTAGCCTGCCGAGACAGCCAGCTGGACTGCGTTGGATCCAACGCCGGAGTGGCCCGCTCAGATTAAAAACATATTGCCGTTTGGCTCGACTTTATCGGCACTCGGGTAGTCTAGCGCCAGGAAGCCTTTCTGAAACAAGCCGGGAGCCGCAGTACCCAGTCCCAGCGTCTGAGAAGCTCAGGCCGGCAGGAACAGGGCAGGTGATCTTGTCTTCGAGTTCACAGTGGTTCTGGTAGGCGCCGAAGCGAGAGTTGAGGGCAGCATTCAGTCCTACCACCCGGTCGCCGACCTTGAACTTGGTGACGCCAGCTCCGACTCGACTATTGTGCCGGTGGCGTCGTTGGCTAGTGCAATGGGTTATTGAAGCCACGCAAGGTGGCTCTCACCAGGAGCTTGGATCATTCAGTCCATTGGGTTGGCGGCAGTCGCAGCCACCTCAGCGATCACCTCGTCTTCGCTCGGTGTGGGATACGGCACGACTTGGACCGACAAAAGGTATGCGTGGGCAGCGGTTAGCTAGGCGGCAGCATTGGAGGGAGCCACACTAAAGATGTAGAATGTGATTAGTGAGTATATTGTAGTGGTAGTGATATTTGGAACTGGTGTCAAGACTCCGACCAAGACTTAGGTAGGCTTACTCATGTGTGATTATACATATGATAAGGATGCGACCACAAGCAGCGTAGTGAAACGACTTGTTACATCACAGAGTGTATCGGGCATCATTTGCTTAGCCCGGTTGGTTTGTTAACCCGAGCTGGATTTACGAAACGCAATATAGACCCCAGCGTTATTTATGCTTCGATTACAAAGACCGACCTGGGACCATGGGCATCATCTTCTGCTGCTGTCATAACACACTGATACTTACGCCGTCAAAATCTATCTCGTGAAGAGGCCAATGCAAGCCCGTCCAGATTCAGTCGATCACTGGATACAGGTTGATTCCTATGTGGTGGTTCAGGAGCACAAAACATACTCTATAAGGTAAGACCCGCATTTCCCGGTATCTGCTCCGAGGCTCTTGTTGCCTCATACTCCCCCCCACTGGCCGATATTGAGAGATGTGTCAGGCGTATATGTTCACGTACTTCGAAATGGGCTCTAGGAAATCTTTAGAGACTCGGGAATCAGTCAATTGACTACCTTGATACTTTATTGAGCCCATCTACTACATCGGCTACGTCGCTGAGATGATTTCTATGAACCCATGTGTTCTGTAAGGGGATAAGTTTAATTCAAATTGATCAAAGTCTGATGCTAATTGAACGTTTCGTGATATACTGATATCTTATAACTCTTGGTTTGTCAAATGATAGCTGGACTATTGTATGAGTAAGATATAAAAGGTTGATAACTTTGTGGTCGCTCTGGGTATCCTGCTGCATTCTCCTGTGATGGATTGTATTGCTGGCCTTCCTACATTATTATCACTCTACACCATGGATAACATAATGCGTGAGCGGAAAAACCTCGCCTTTTCGCGTAGAAGACAGTTAGTCTATGACTTTGGAGGATTCTCCACGATCTCTCTACGCCCTTGGGATAACGTGTGTGCACTATACGCTCGGCTATTCTCATCTATGTATGTAAGTACAGTATTGCTCCGTGTGTTGCTTCGGGTGTGCCCGCTTGCTACCTGCTTCCCCGCAAATTTAACTATTAGTGGACGAACGAACTAACTACCATAGTCAGATCTAAAGTTTAACAGCGAATCCAAACGTCTTTCTATCCAATTTGCGTTGGTAGAGCCGTCCGGCATAATGAAGCCCTGTAGCTTGTAGACTGGTAATTCTCGTCACTATTATGGCGACTACCTTCCTCCTTGGGCAAGCTTTTATGTCCTAATGACGTCGTATTATGTGTTTATCGTCAGTCCACCACAATCCTAGCGCTATGTGCTCCGTACATACTATTCTGTAAGTACTTCGTATAAGTAGGAATCTGTGGAGAAATACTAGGGACGCAACATTCTCCGCAAACCTACCCCGCAGCGGATCTAGAATTTAATACTTACAGTACTCACTCATACCACGATGAACTCATGCAGCCAGCGTTGAAAATAGTCTCCATGCACAGTAACCAATCCATATAAACTGAATGGTGCTGTATTTCTCTTTAAAGTCCAATCAATAAGGTCATTTACTAGGTATGGTTAGCCAAGACGTCTCAAGCTCACTGTTCAACAGCACTGCCATGTACAGTCGTATGCATTCTGATGCGGATCGTGGATGATGATCCTCATCTATCACCCCCAATTTCCCCATGCGGCAGCTAACCCTGCCTTGCCGGCTCGGCAGCTGGGGTAGGTAGTACTCACTGTGGATTTAGGTGAGTGCGTATTGTTATTCCGAGCATGGTACCTGCAATACGTTAGTTGTAGATGGAATTACGAGAAGTGTTCACCATGTCCCCGGTCTGTGGGTATTTCAAGTCCTTGGAATCCCGTGTCTCATGTGATGCCACCGCTCCCTTCCTTCTCGCTTGTCTAAGGGACTCTCCTTGAACCTAGACAAGTCGATACGTGCTATATACCTATGTAAGTGTGAGATAGGTCATTAGTTCCAAGGCCGAAATCATGAGTTTCCGGTCGTTACTCCTCTATTCTACCGTAGCCACGGCTCTCCGGCCGTCGTTCGCGGCGTCCAACCTTCAGAATGCTGCGGACGCGACCAATGCCTATGATTTCGTCAATCCCCTTATCGGCACTCGTAATGGCGGTATGCTAGTCTGGTCCCGTTTGTATAGAATTCTCTAATTGGATTGTAAGGTCATGTATTTGCTGGAGCAACACTTCCTTTTGGTGAGTACGTCCCTGTGCAGCTTTCTTCTACAGGATGATTCTGGCGGATGCTGAACACATTCCGCTGACTGGTTGGTAGGCATGGCCAAAGCGGTAGCAGATGTGACCGAAGATAACCAGGGCGGGTAGTAAGTAACTCTCGAAGTTGTAATCATTCTCGTTTTACCCGTTCCAAAGAGAAAAGAGCTGTGGTTTGGGCGATGAGAATATTCTCAGTATACTCTAAACAAATTCAAACTTTGGTCGGGACAACAATGCTTACACTCATTGTCGCAGTGCTTCCAACGGAAGCCCTATCACCGGATTTTCTCACATGCATGATTCTGGAACTGGAGGCGCATCTTCACTAGCCAACTTTCCTGTCTTCGTACATCCGGGTTGCAAAAATGACACTATAGATGGTTGTGTATTCCCGAAGAGTCAAAGATCCGTGGGTGTTGTTGAGGGGAGCGTGTCCGCACGCCCTGGCTACTTTACGATTGGCCTAGAGTCTGGTATCAAGGCCGAAATCACTGCATCAAATCATACAGCCTTATACAAATTTACCTTCTTCGGCAATGCTACTGGTGATGCCGCAGTTGATGGACCACTGAGCCCTCTCCTCTTCGTTGACTTGACCGATCTCCCCAATACTCGCAAGAACGGTTCTGCGTCTGTAGATGCCGAAACCGGTCGGATGACGGGAACAGGCACTTTCAATCCGTCTTTCGGTTTCGGAACGTACACCCTTCACTATTGTGCGGATGTCAAGGGAGGATCGATTCGGGACACCGGTGTATTCATTAACACTCGTGGTGCTAGTGAACCAAAGAATATCACAGTCCAGGAGGATAATAATTCTCCCCCTCTCCCAGCTGGCACCGTGAGTAGTTTCGGCATCTCTTCTTATTTGGCGGCTTTCAGAGGACAATCTTTCCTTTTCGAGTCCAGATCGTATCTGGAAGCTTTAGAAACCCTCACGAATCATCCTCAAATAGCGGTAGCTAACACCGAGTGTTCAAGTATACATGGTTCAAGGAAGTTGAAAAGGGCGGGGAGCTGACTGCACGGGTTGGCCTCTCGTTCATTAGTTCTGAAAAGGCTTGCAAGAACGCCGAGGCCGAGATCCCGGATTTCAGTTTCCAGGATACTCTTGCAACGGCCGAGAAGACTTGGAAAGAAAAGTTGAACGTCATTGAGATCGATACCCAGACGACTACCAATTCGACCGGCCCGCTCGATATGAACGACCTGCAGACCATATTTTGGAGCGGTGTTTACAGAGCAATGATTAGCCCGCAAGACTACACAGGTGAAAATCCGCTGTGGGAGAGCGATGAACCGTACTACGACTCATACTACTGCATTTGGGATTCGTTCAGATCGATTCATCCCTTCATTACCTTGGTTGACCCTTACTCACAGACACTTATGATCCGCTCTTTGATTGATATCTACCGACATGAGGGTTGGCTTCCGGATTGCCGAATGTCGTTATGCAAAGGTTGGACTCAAGGTGGCTCAAACGCCGATATAGTGCTAGTCGACTCATATCTTAAAAATATTACACAGGACGTTGATTGGGAAACCGGGTATGAGGCACTGGTTAAAGATGCAGAAGTAGAGCCGTAAGTAGCGAAAACTCTGTAAAGTCTGCAAGTCGTACTAATACTGTATCTAGTCAGGTATGGGATTATGAAGGCCGAGGTGGTCTATACAGTTGGAAGAATCTTGGCTACATTCCGGCAGATGATTTCGATCCCTACGGCAATGGCCTATTCACAAGGAGTATATCACGCACGGTCGAGTACGGGTACAACGACTTCTGCATTGCGGAGATAGCAGAAAAGCTAGGAAAGGAAGAAGATTACGAGAAATACGCCAAGAGATCTGGTAATTGGTTAAACCTCTACAATCCGGATCAAAAATCGTCCATCAACGGCGTCAATACCAACTTTACCGGCTTCGTACAACCCAGGTATCTGAATGGCACCTTCGGTTTCCAAGATCCAGATTACTGCTCGCCGCTGAACAATTTTGATTCGTGCTATCTCAATCCAAATGGACACGAGACATACGAGGGCAGCGCTTGGCTTTACACATTCTTCGTACCACACGATATGTCTTCCCTTATAAAAACTCTTGGTGGCCCAGACACATTTGTCAGCCGTCTTGACTTCCTCCATGAGAGTGGGCTTCTATATGTTGGTGATGAACAGGGATTCCTTCCGATCTTTCAGTACCACTATGCTGGTAGGCCGGCAAAGTCTGCGGAAAGGATTCACTACTACATTCCAAGCCAGTTCAACACCTCAACTGCGGGTATCCCTGGTAACGATGATTCGGGAGCCATGGGTTCATTCGTGGCCCTTTCGATGCTGGGGATATTCCCGAACCCGGGCCAAGACGTCTACTTTATAACACCTCCATTCTTCCCTTCAGTGTCAATCGCCAACGGTATGACGGGCAAGACGGCAA
The DNA here is from genome assembly GCA_022495115.1 of Xylaria castorea. NCBI lineage: Eukaryota > Fungi > Ascomycota > Sordariomycetes > Xylariales > Xylariaceae > Xylaria > Xylaria castorea. The sequence continues at coordinate 267,745 of MU382672.1, forward strand.
CCATCAAAAACGTCAATTTCGACGCCGCGTACAAGAACATCTATGTTCAGAGTGCCAAGTTAGATGGCAAGGAGTATACCAAGAACTATTTGACACATGAATTCTTCTTGAATGGCGGTACTCTTGAACTGACGTTGGGTCCGAAAGAGAGCACAACCTGGGGAACGGGGGATGATGACTTGCCGCCTAGCTTGAGTACGAAGTAAACTACTAAGAAAGCTATAAATACGCTGTAGAAAGCTGGAGACAATGAAATGAAATTGAAATATATGTCACATGATATGTCGTTGTACATGCTTGAACCCTGAAAACACTGGCCAGCTTACGGCAATAGTTCGCTTGGAACATGTAATCGATACTGTGTGCTACGACGAACCGATAGCTCACCTCGCAATATGTTGTGACATGTGAATTGTCTCATATAGAACGCCTCCATGTCAGAATATTAATAGTTCGTGGCTTTCACGAAGAAGCATTGCTACAGTGTACTGATGTTGGTCACCCTAAGAGATTGCATAGGTAGTCTACGGTTATTTCTGTACGGAACGGCTCAGGGAAGTCTCCTTCATCCTACGTTCGTTAAACACGGTCTTTTCTGGCCTCCCTATCCTGGAGTCAACATTTCCCCCGGTTTACTTCAGGGAACACACAATATTACAATCGCAAATCAAACCTTCATGATTTCCTTGTGATCCCTTCAGTCAACAACGTCCATACCCACACTCGTCCGCTCCCCTCTCACAATCAACGACAGAATTATGGCCGCCTCGGACGACCCTCGCGTCACATTCGGACTATCCTGTCCGGACGGTGGTGACTTTCACATATGTCAAGATTCGTGGACGAGATTTATCGGCTGCTGCGACGTGGACCCTTGTACACAAGAACTTGACGGTAGATGCCCAACGCCGAATCTCTTTAACGCCAGCTTCAGCGCTGCTAGCGGCGTTAAGTTTTTGCCGCAGAGTTGCACCAGCCCCTTCGATAGCAGCATCTGGTATACATGCACCAACGCGCGACCACCCTTTCTGGGCTGCTGTACGAATAATCCGTGTAATAATGGTTGCTTGGCCGGCCATCTTGTCCCTGCGGCGTTGAGCGAGGACCCGGCAAATGCTGGCCAGTTCATGTTGCCAAAGACAACAACCGGTTCGAGCCCGAGCCCCACAGCTACGAGTGATGAGATAGGAGAGAGCTCGAGCAAGCGGATTGGGACCATTGTTGGGACCTCGCTCGCTGGTGTTGTGATCCTCTTGTTAGTCATAGGAGCTTACCTATGGCTAAAACGGAGGGAGGAAGCCCGAGAAGAACACGAGAGACAATCAGGAGGTAAGTGAATGTCATCTAGAAGCTACTATTACGACATAGACGCGGCTAATAGAATGTTTAGGTTCCTTTATCATCACATCAGCAACAACTAACGTAACAAACCCCCCTGTTGAGAAGAGCGAATTCCTTGCCGCCAATTCGGACCAACCCTTGGGCAGTCGTCAAATCAATTCGATCAGTCCTTCAGTTTCTGAAAATCTTCACAGTGGCCATGTTTCGCGGTTGTCGGAGCTCGAGGGTAGTTGGCAGTGGGACCATTGAGACCTTATATCCAAATCTTGCGGACGTTTAACATAGCATTGATGCGTAATAATCATGAACTAATTATGGATTTGAGGATATTTAGAGTTCCTTATCTAGAAAAACTAATGGTTCACATAAAGACATGTAACCATGTGGTAGTCTAACAAGGCCGATTCTTTTTGTTTTCTTTCTTGTCAAAGGGTGGGGGGGGGTAGTTTCGGGCTTATAATCTATACCGGCCACGAGCCACAGATATCCATCTTGCCGTGGTAATGTTACAGAAAAGACATAATCGTCTATGTGCAAGATACATTTTAGCAGACACTTACCACCAACGGAGACACCTCAGACATGCCCTGCAAGTCACCTGGCAGGATACAATATGGAACTATTTGCCACTACACTCTGAAACTCCGGACTGGGCTTTATAATCTAAGAGCCGTAGGCCTGAGCCCCAGATATTGCGGTAGATGAATAAGAATGTTGCTCACAGTGTTTGCGACCGTCTAGGCAGCTCCAGGTGAGGCTCAGTAAGTTCCAATAGACGTCCACTATGTTACTAATTCGAATAAGCCATCCTCTTGTGTTACTCACAGGGTAATGAGACATTCCGAACATCCCGAGACTGATCGCTGACCTAGGCTATAACTACTTGCGGATTGACTCTCTCTGTGTTTAATAAAGCTGGGTCAGCCGTTTCCAAGCCGGTAGAAGAAACTGCTCGTGTAGCCTAATTCATAGCAAGCTGAGCTTCGTATATTTGCAGCCGAGTCTATCGGTCCATTCGTATTGGAGACGCGGGGAGTTCTACATTCAACAGGACCCCCATGCGATGAGCCTTAAGCTGGTGACCATGGCTAGGTTGTCTAAGGGTATCGTTTGGTAACTGGGCTAGCTCCGTCCGTAAACATCCAACTGATGGGAAATTTACAGTCCACAGTGTCACTGTGTTCTATAAATACAGGTCTGATTTGAGGCCATTTGAAGTCGGTAGAAGCAGCACTATGAATAAGGATTTGGCTTGCTTATTTATGGATGAGTGAGTGCTTCTAATATTTGAAGGCGGACGCCGGGCACGAAGATATGTAGCTGATACTCTGTGTAACTCCCAATACAGAAGGCATCAAGGAGCGAGAAACGCCGCCGGCGTTATCTAGCCTCGCTATGATGCTTCGACTACTTATTCGCCCACAGTATCCTGCTGCGTAGTAGAATTATCTTACTTGGTTTGCTGTTTATTACATAGAAATCAAAATTATGGATGGCGTCGGCTCAGTCCGCCTAGTTTGATGAGAGAGACTAAGACAAAACACAGCTATAAATAAGCGAATACTTTGCGCTAATTCCTGGCCGAACGCTTGGCAATGCCTGGATATTGAGGTTTCAGAGTGGCTGAAACCAATCTTACACCTAACGAACTACTGTATATTCGGGTCGACCACGTTGTGGAGGTTCGGTTCATAGAAGCCTTATGAAGCTGTTAGAACTGGGACCAAATTAAGACAAAGAAGTTGAAGTAGCAAACAGTCTTGATAGTGGAGGGAAGCACCGGTATTGATCCTGCATAATACCTCAAATGAGAAGAGGCGTTGGATCGTCAGCTGTCCCAGGGGATGCAGTGGTACCAATTTACAGCTCAGGAATCTCCCATGGTATAATGACAGTAGCCAGCAGCAAGAGCAGTTCATGTATATGCAGTCACCATGGTCGAATTTACGTCTAGCGTAAATGTGAATGAATATTAGAGCTATCCGAGGAAGTACGTCTGTTTTATCTGGCAGGAATTGGAATCACGTCGTACAGCTCGGCCGGCGTTATCGTTCTGGGCGTGAACTTCGCGTCATGTATATTTCTACTGCTTTGCGGCCATTAGTCTGACCAGCATTCGCAAGCAGTACATACATCGGTAAGCTACCGCAGCTGGCGGAGAACACTGTGACATCCTACGGAGTGCTGTGAATTAATACTGCTGCTCTTTAAACTACGGTAAGACATGACAAACAGTAAATTTATGCATCCCCAGCGTTAGCATCCCGGTTCACTATCCCCTGAGCTAGACCTTACCGCGGGCAATTAAACCACAGTCAAGTGCATACTGTATGTGTTGCTGTCGTGATGAATTTCTTGATACTATGTAGCGCAGATAGTCATCTACTGTTATGTGTCAATTCAAGCTGAACCCCCGACAAGCAAGTCACCTACAGGGATGTCGTCTAACAGGGATACTGCCCTGTTCAGCATAACGCCTACAGCATAAGTGGTGTGGCGCATGATGTAAGTGTCCACCCTTTCCGCGATCTCGATCTGCAGCCACTGGAGTAACCTAGATTTCCAACTAAAATCAGGATTTATCCCCTCCACGGCCCAGATGTGACGTTGAAGTTGACCGATATGACACCAAACTAGCAGCGGCCGGACTGGATGGATGCAGTTAGGATGCAAGTAGGGTCCTGTAGCTTGATTTTTTGGATGGGATGGAAGAGAGACTCAATATAATAGGACTTGTCCGCCCTCTAGTCGCAAAGAAAATTGATCAAGTCTAACTTTTGCGCCTTATGTACATCTTATAGCCTCGACTAAAATCTATCGAAATTTGAAGCTCTTCACGTCAAACTTTTTAGTGGGAACCAAGAGCAATACATCCAAACATCACAATGTCCTCCAGCGCCGAAGACCAAGAACAGTCGAGGAACTCGTCCCCGGCACCGCAGCCTGCGCCCGAGCAGCAGCAGGAGCAGCAGAAGGAGCAGCCTCAGCGTAACCAGACGCGAGAAAAATCTGTTGCCGCATCCGAGACTTCACAGTCGCGTCCCGCACGTCAGCGTCGCCGGAACCGTCGCAAGCAAGATTTCCAGCCGGACAGTGAGGCGGAACAGGGTCAGCAAATGTCTCGTCGACAGCAGCCGCAGCAACAACAACAGCAGCAGATGCCACCAAACTCGCAGCAGCAGATGATGCCGCAACAGCAAATGCAGCAGCAACAACAAATGCAGCAGCAGCAGCAGCAGAAGAGTGACGGCGGCGGCAAGAGTGACACCCTGAAGCTGAGGCTGGACTTGAACCTCGAGGTCGAAGTCACATTGAAGGCGCGCATCCATGGTGATCTGACTTTAGCACTATTGTAAGTTCATTTCTCGTTCCTCGATTCTATAATTACCCGAATCATCCCCTTCGACTTACTCCCCGTAGTTTCCCATAGTTTTCCTTCTGAACCTCGGTGTCCTAGACAATAACGAGAGTCACTCGTCGCCGAAGTCTCGAAGCAAAAATAGTCCCCCTCTCTCTGATGCATGGAGTTTTTAGGGATGGAATTTAACAGGTCGACTAGGGACGCTTGAGGCAATATTGCGAAATGCCGGATATGCTTGGGTTTTCTAGACCTGAATGATGATTTACGATTGGGCCTTTTTCCCTTTTTGATGATTATACCAAACCGAAAGATGTATTAATAAGAGGATTTTGTATTCTCGGCGATATCTGACGGCGACTTTTCTTCCGATATTATGATACAGGGTTGAAATGAGCCTGGCCGAATATATACAAAAATGGAACAAACTTTTATAAGTATCAGTATGCAATACAGAGTACACCGTGATCCTCAACGCCGTCGTCATACTCGTGTTTCAGTCTGAACCAAATTCTCCGTTCGCAGCGTGTCTGCATGATTCGGCGGCCTTTCTCGCTTTTAAGTTGTAGGCCTTTTTCCACAACCTCGATCTGTCGCTCATGTTCGAATCTAGCTCGCCCTGCGAGGACGCTCGCTCTCAGAACTCAGGCTCCGCATCCGTTGATCTGCTTCCGCCATCTCACGTTCGTATTCACTAACATGTGAGTGCAATCTCTCGCTGTTCTCGGCAGTATCCCGTTCGTAATGACTCAGGGCGCCAAGCCGCGAATCCGCTTCGTCCATGGCCCGCGAATGCTCTCGGCCAAGGGTTGCGAGAGGCACGTTCGCCTCCGTCATCGCGGCGCGATGCTGTTCGTTGGCTTTATCCTGCATCGAGCCCAAATTCTCCATGACCTCGTAGAACGAAGGATCCATCTTGAATTGCCTCCAGACACTTTTATCAAATACTCGTACCGAGATCAGGTAGGTCGGTAAGTGGACGTCGGCTGTTGAGCTACGGAGGCGGAGAGCAATTTACCCTCGAGATTTGTCTGATACAAAATTTAGACTGTTTTCAAGAACGTGGTTCAAAATGTAGCCCTTACAGCTACCTACATGATCAATGTATTAAAAGATGAACAAGTCGGACTTAATAGGCTATAGCATCCAAGGTTGGATTATATTTACGAGGGGTGAGGCGACACGAGCGGGTGACATTATGACGTCATACGTAGAAATAAAGTTCTTTACCTATTTAGTATCAACTAGTACGAACCTTACTGCGTATTTACCTGGAGCATACCTTATACATGTGCATATTAGACTACACAGCATGTAGCAATTGTAATATGAAATCAATTAACGAGAGATGGAAGGCGGAATAAATCTTCTAGCTTCATCTAGCATGCGAATGAATGCCAGTCACTGCTCTGTAGCGTCAGCTCTCATTATCACGATATTTCAAGTCGGTAAGTACAACTGTTCAATGGATCACTGCGACCAACCGTTCAACGACACTTGGCGTCGGTCTCTCTCTTGCGCTTGACGGACAATCTTGTCAAACTCCGGGGTCAACGACCCACTATCAAATACAGTAGGACGCGGGGAAACACCAACCAACGGCTGTGGGGGTTGACTTTGTCGATACTGCTGATCCTGACGTGATACGTCTGGCGAGCGGCAGAGCTGGTCTGTGCGTTATGCGTAGGAATCGCTGCTTTCATTCACTTGCTGCTGTTTACAGCGCGGAACGTGGTTTGGATTTGAGGCGGACTTACGAAGAAAGGAGAGAATTCGATTTTAAGAAAGAGTCTTATGATTCCTGAGCTCTAACTAACATTTAGCAATAACAGTAAATTAATGCTAGTTCGATCAGTCGACTTTTTTAATGAGAATGGAGCTCGACATATGGCTTAGAGTCGATCTCAATGATCCCTTTTGATGAACCTCGTGCTGCTCTGAAGGTACTGAGGATCTGTCTAGGTGCATTTGCTTGCCTGCCCAATCTACAGCTAATCGTAAACTGGCGTACTAGATAGATCATTCTGCATGCATGCAGGATACATCGTAGGCCATTTTGCTGGCAACATTGAACCTCTGTACGTAGAAGAATGCGGGGCTGCTGTCCTAATGATCTATTCTACGAGAAATCTACCTATGGTCAGCTATGCAGAATCTACTATGCAGTTAACTTATCCATGAAAGTATTAGCATCGGTAGTACCGGAGGCATCAGAAAAGAGCCGCTTCGTCATGCCACGTTACTAAGCTTCCCGAGTACCCGTCCCCCATCCGAGTAACCTTTGACTGGAAGTCTTCCAACACAGACGTTTTCGTCGTTATTTCCGCGGGTACCGTTCGTTGGCGGAGGGTGCGGGCAACATCCCCTCCAACGAGCACCAGCACTTGACATACTAAGGGGATTATACTTTAACTAGACAACTCCCACCTGCAGCTTTATTGAGACATTTTACGTGGCGGTCTGAGGAACCATCGTCACCAGCGTCGCCTCCATCCCCCTTACCTGAGATGTGGTAGTTCCTAACGAAGCCATACCCGTTCGGCGACCTGCGGCATACGAGAGCCTTTTTTAACTGGTGACTCGCCGGAGCTTCAATGTTATTGTTACCAAACATCGGAAGTATGGTAGTCGAGGCTACTTACTATACTAAGACCTGCTAAATCTGTGCCTAGACGACAATATTAACCCATCGTTTTCCCTCGTCAGCACTTCTTGCTTACCTGGCCTTCTTCCTCTTTCTTCAATTCCTACAGTACCTACCTAACCCGGTCAGGCCTCGGTGCTGCGCTCGGATTTACGGCATCATCCAATCATTATAGCGTTCGGGACTCACGGCATTTCCCACTGTTCCTGGGGTGGTCGTCTATAAGTTAGTTATTCCCTGTCTAGCGCCCTCCAGTTCACCGCCAAGCCTAGACCCTTTCAACAGATCAGAGCCATCTCTGTTGCCTGTAGGCTGTAGCCCAACAATTTCGCCCTATTTCTGCCTAGCATTAGTTATTGGAGGCCTTGGCATTGAAACCTTCATTCCAGACCCTCGGGCCGTACCTATTCAGGTGAGCAGGCATTCACATTACTCTACCTATTTTGAAACCCGTCGTCATCTCGAAGGGGGCAAATGCGCAGCCGGCGCGCGCTTCACTACGCGCCGTCTAAGCCGTAACTAGCGCCCCTTGCAAACCAACTTGCCGTTTCCCGAATGGAACCATTGGTGTCAAATCATATTCCATCCACATCCTTCTTCTGCTGCAGCAGTCAATGGAGTTGCATGATGAGCGTGGCCAGTGGGCTCGGCTAGGTCTTGCCGAATTGTATACTGACTGCACTGTGCTCATATCGCATCCTTCAGGACTTTGAGTGGATGACCTTTTCTTCCTGTTACTTTTATTCCTTTTAGCCTGCTTACATCTCAACAATCCAAACACAGCTTCAGTCAATCCATTGTAGTGTAGAAGAGACCAACTCAGGCCTTCTTCCATTCTTTGTTACCTTTCACTCCCGAGTCGTAGTCGCTCCCCGGAGAAGCTTCGGGGTGCTACGCCACCAATTCGGAAGCTTAAATGAAAGCATACATTTAACGACTGAGCCGCATTGATCTATATTTTGTTTCATATTCTCACCGTCACGGTTTTCTGTTGGGGCCACCTGCCATGGGTTTCTTCTCCCTAAGCAAGACTAAGAAAAACTGGACTAGTGATCTACCAGAAGCCTACACATTCTCATCGGAAAGTTTAATCGCCACCACTATGTCGACGACCTCTTATAGTAGTAGCGGCAGTCGACCGACAAGTCGCCAGTACAACACCGGCTTTCCAGACTCGTTTACTTCGTGCACCACGTCTATGCGACATCCTGATGCTATTAGCGACCCAAGCTTCGCTATTTCCGCGGAGCACATTGACCCTGCAAAGACGCTTCATCGCTCACGGAAGTCAATGCTCCGCAAACATAGGCGGACCATCAGCCACGGGAAGATCATCGAGGGGAGCTTCGGCCAGGATTATATGGAACCACCCGCCTCAGCAGCCAATAATGCAACCGGGGTCGAACAGAAAGCCCAGGGCGTAAACGCGGGCATTGGACAGTCATCGGGGGCGGGTGCAGAGACCCCGAGCCGGGCAAAAGACTCTAAGGATATATTGGGCTTTTCCCCCGGCTTCCGGCTCATAGAAGATAGGGAGCATGGGAGAGGCAACATCTTTAACAAAATGATGAATAAAAGTTGAAAGTGCTCGACTTTGGAGGCAAAAGGTACATTAAACCGACCACGATTACGAGACACGACCAAATTCAAACGAGCAGTCATTTCCTTCTTGGACGCAAGAACATAGTGCTCGGAGGGGTTTATAAGATTTGGGGCATACGCTCTTTCAGCGTTGGCGTCTGCGATAGCATGCTTCAAGATTGATTTTAAAAGCGTGTACTGTATTTGAGGAGATTCCCGGGAGCCTTTGGTACCATTGCCAATCTGTTTTTCTGCAGATGATGGCCGTAATATGAGCTCAATACAACCTATATTACCCTACCAACGAAAACTAAATCCTCATACACGGCTCATTCAAACTAATGGGCAAGAGAGAATACATAGGAACGCATATATCTATACTTAATAACGACTAGTTCAAGAGTTCCGAGAATGTTATCCCTCTGAGCCCCCTTTTCAAGGGAGGTGATATAGCGAATTCAACACCTCCGAACTAGTGCTAGTTGATACTCAATGCTCTTCGAGGTTCACATGTCTCAAATAAATTGCATGTTCTTTCTCGTTCTCTCGTCAGTAAGCGACAATAATATATCTAATAAATCTAAAGTAGATGTTGAATCATACCGCCTGGCTTCAACGCCCCAAATCATCCTTCCTTTTCTAGCAACACTCAGTACCCACCCCCAACTCTCTTCCTTCCAGACGGCTCAAACGGCGGAGCTAGAGACGTTCGATGAGATGATCTCAAACCAAGAACGCGCTCTGTCCCAACACATCTTCCCAGCCCCCGCCCTCGGACCGAGAAAATTTCTCGACGGCCTCTACATCGTCGGCGCCGAAATTGCCGTACAGGTGCGGGCAACCCGGGGTGTCCCAATTCGTGGCGCCGTGAAACTCGGGCTTCAACCTGAGCTTGAGGACCCAGATGGTTGTCGAATCTTTGAAGAAGAGGCCGGCCGTTATCGGGATCTTGGGGGGTTGTTTGTATGTCAAATGAGGGTGTGTTATTGGGTTAGGAAGGTTAGGTAGGTAGGTTACTCACTTGTTTGGCAATGCTTAGGTGTATGAACCCGTCCTTCTGGTCCAGCTCCGAGAGCGGGTACTGCGCAGGGATCGGCGACGGAGGGGCTGTCGGGGCGATCTTGTAAACATACGTCGGGAGGGGCGTAGGGGGGGCCATGGTGTAGATAGTCTTGAGACGTCTGATTTTTGACATAAACTACCGAGAAATGTCTAGTTTGCTTAGTCTTTCTCCTCAAACGTTGAAACCGTAAGCTTTGTGGTGTGCTGGTCCTTGTTTACTAGTCTTGCTACGAGGGTTAACTATTAGGAATACGCTGACTAATAACTTATAGGAGACATAGTCGGTTTCCGGCGGCCTCCTTGGCTCGGGATGTACGATGCCGAAACTCTGCATTGGGTTTTGGATGTGTTCCTTTCAATGTTTATGCGGTTCAGTTTTTCACCTAGATCGCATACTGACTACGTTTTCAATGACTCGAGACAGGGGAACGACTGATTCCTTAAGCCAGTTCTTGTTTCACATGAGTGATCTGACCTTGCTCGGAGGCCCGGCTTGGCATTGCCGACCGTGGGAGTGACCGAGTACTACATGTAGGAGTGATCGATGAGCCATCTGTTACCTTCATATTTATACCGTAACAGTTGAAAGTTTGTTGTTTGAGCTTTCAACATCGATTTGCGGACACTACATTGTATCTCTTGGACTGACGCTTCGGCTAGGTGAGTCAAAGAGATAAGATGCATGGTGCTTAGTAAGGCCTAGTCTTGTTAAATCAGTATTTCGGTCGTCATTTCATGTCGAGGGAAGCAAGAGTATCGAGAACAATGTTCTTTAATTACCCGATAATGTTTCCATCCACGTTGCAAACTTACTAGGTAATTATCTCTCAGTAAGTGTGAACCTTGATAAAATCTGTGACAGAAGTGGCTGGCATACTAAGGTACCTAGGTAGTTTAAGCTAAGCCTTAACAACACTGACGTATACATGTTTGTGGCAAAGCCCCCAGATTGCAACCGCCTGACTACAATAGGCTGCCTTATACGTAGTACTAAGGTATGTAGAACGAATCGCTAAATCTCCCTAGCCTAACAGCCTTCTAGTCTTCGGTCTACGGCGTTTGGTTTACGTACATCTATCGGCATGAGAAACAATTATGTGTGGCGTAAGTGTCACATGGCAATGCATTCATAATCTATTGCATCATTGGACTTATGGAACATTCAGGTCTACAGGGTTTGGAGAGCAGAAATATAGTAGAGACATGCATTGTTCAGACACAGCCACAGCTCAGATTGGCAAATGCCAAGGAATGATGTGGCTGATGCAATATTTGTGGCTACCTCTCCCCGTGCGCTAATGCAAGCTTAAAATGAACTGTTTTGAGCCAAGGTTAGATGACGTCATTTCAACACGAGGCAGTCAAGCAGTGTTGCCGATTGCCGGCAACAGCTTGCTGCGACATACCATATGGTAACCTACTGTACCTAGCGTACCTTCCGCCGGGCACTGTACTGGGCAATAACCAACCAGTGCTGTAGCCAACTTCGGTACATGTACATAGCAGTGACCAGCCCTTATGTTCTTGAATAGCTGTGATCATCTGCATTGTCTTGAGGACCGTTTGAGCTTCGTTTAGCCAGTACTATATAAATAATAAACTAGCACTATAATGGTTCATAATATTGAAAAGAGGTTACCCAATTGAGGAATACGTAAACGTAGGTAGGTACATATGCTAAGGTACCTGATTATCTGCAATGTACCTGTTGAGAAGCCGTCTCAGCCGTCCAACTCCGGCAGGGTAGGTACAGGTGCTGTACAGGTGTTGTATGTACAGTACATGATAGGCTGATGACGCAGTAGCAATGTGACGGGGTACTGTCATTTCGAATCGGAGTGTCGGGACCCACCCACTTTCACATAGTGTGCGACACACGTTTGTTGGAACATACCGACAAACCCGTTTT
>MU382673.1:0-102194 GCA_022495115.1 Xylaria castorea
ATAATTTATTTCATTATTTGCTATTTGTATGGGATTACGTACAGTGCAAGGTGGCCCGTGGCCCGCTGGCCCGTGGCCTACTAGGTCAGCTTACCTGTCACACGGACGACCCAAGGGACTGGGACTGCCTCAGGCACCCAAACCCTTCGGGCCTAAACCTCCAATATCATGTATATAATCATATGAGCGGCAAGGCTGGTTCCCGCACCCGTTCCGCGCGTTCCCGCGATAACCTGATCGCACCCGATAACATGATTGCGCCCGATACAGGCTATACGAGAGCGAGGAACGAAAGCGAGGCTTTTACATATAGAAACGAAGGTCGCCGCCTGGCCCAAGGAGAAGGACTGGACCTTCATGACCCCCTTGACGCCCTAGATGATTATTGCAATGTGAACACTCTTCCAAGCCCTTGTTACACTACCAGCATCCTTGTCTTCACTGCGGCAGTGAAGAGCCCAGTCAAGAGCGCTGATGTACCTCCCGGCACGGCGCTACAGCGTTACGATGGAGAAGAGCGGAGCATCGAAAAGCCCCAGCTGGAATTGTTCGAAACTCGAAACAGCTATCTCGGATCTGAATTATCAAGCGATATGAAGCTGGGATCAAGAGTCTGGTGATCTATTACGCAACTTAAATGCCTACGTAATCAAAACCGAGTCTCGCTCCGGCACGTCATTCCTATAATACCGTCTCTCCATAATTAAGGACCTGATGATGTTTTCGCTCATCCTTCTACTTCTCACGTAGGGTTTATCAGCTTTAACAGCCGGGGCACCATCAAGTTACTACGCGTCCGGCCAAGCTGCAATATTGAACCCAGACAAGGCTAAATTAATGCCCCGCGATCCTGCCATCGAAGTTAGCAACTGCTGCGTCGAGACGGATCTTTGCATGGGCAACGGTCTCTGCCTAGGACTCGATGTCAACAACGCGCTCAGACTGGGCAGCCATGGATTGGAGTGGCCCTTCAGCGTCACGGTCAGGCACTATCCCCACGTGTGGCCCTGTCGCTTTAGCTTTAAGGCGCCGTACTGTCTAGGCGAAAACGCGTCATGTTTCCCGGATGAGAGTGAGGGGAGAAAGCCACTTTTAAAGAAATTTTCTGGCTCGGAAATGACAGCTACCGAGAATCTTGGCGAGATGTGGTACAAGGACGATGTATAACCTTCTGGCTTTGAGAAGGTTAGGTATACGGAGGCGGCATATCCGGTAATGAAACCGGGTGACTAGTGAAGACAGGGGTTTAGCCAATAGTAGGGGGATATATTCTATGTACTTACAGCAAGTAGTGTGCAAAGGGGACTCTGATTTCGGAGATTTTTGGCCACCTCGGCCAACTTAGCCGCCACCACTCCTTAGCAAAACACTATAGCAATTATTGTCGATTTTATCATTTATTTACTTCGTTAACTTACTTGTGTTCTATTTGATCAATTAATTCACCAATACAATCAGTGACTGCTGCCAATCTTGAATGCGTATTGCCAGAATACCTCCTTGGTTGGGGTGCCGGGTGCAGACATATATATCCCTGGGCTCGATTCAGTATAACGGATGGTTGGTTGGTTGGTTGGTATATTTAACGCCGGGGGTGGAAATAAATCCTCAAGCCTCCCTGGGGGCTTACGGCTATCTAAAACTCTCTATCCTACCACCTCTCGGGAGGACACTCTAGTATACAAGATGTCTGACAAACCAAACCCGTAGGCGCGCGTGACGGTCAAACCGTTCTCGTTGGCCCCGCCCTCTGGGCTCGTGTTCGGCGCTATGTGGTCTAAGTTGGTCCCTTAATACGGGAGAGCAAGCTAGGATCCAGATACAAAGAAAATAAAAAACAAAAGCATTGCCCAGAAGCAGTAAGTCTAGTGACGGTGTAACCCGTGGTCGTTCGGGCCTTTTAGAGCCGTTTTCGTAGCCGTAGTTCCTACAGCCAGTATAAAGGATGGTATGCCATTAGTAAACGGAATGGCGTTTTTGCCTCCGACTGAACGGGCTAAGCTTTCTTATCTCGAAAGTGGATAGGGGGCCAATTTTCCATTTAAGGAATCTCAAAGTACTTGTTCTGAGCGTGAAACGTGACACGTTCATCCTATTATATCAAGTCTAACATGTAGATCTCGTCTGGAGAGCGACGAACATGCTATGGAGTTATACTCTGACAGGGCTTTGGATGATGTTACCCAAGACTGACCGTGCATAATGTTATTAAACATTGTGCTTTCACCTGAGGATGGCTCCTTCTCGGCCATGATCTTTTATGTCTTAGACACCATCTATATCGCCTAGCAAGAAAGCATCAGATCATAGCCATTAATGTCGGTGTGGATAGCCTATGCAGATAATAAGGGACAATTGGAAAAAGCTACCTCTGGGTCATAAGTGGTTATATCACGCGTTACGTCGGCGTAGCGGATACCCTTCTAGCCGGGCCAAAATTAGGTCACGAATTCAATAATATGATTTAGACTATATCTAAAGTCTACAAATTCGAATGTAGCTGATTTTGCGTCAAATTCTGCTGGATGTTGTGTCCATAATACGCGTCTGTACCAGTAAGATCCCCGTGTTGGGAAACACACAAAAGGAGAGCGCGCCGTTAGCTTCGTCTATTGTATCCTGTTTCGAAAACAGTCTTCTTTCCTGAAAGTGACCCAATCAACTCCCGGAGCCCTCGACAAAGCTAGCACTTAACTACCAACCCGTACGATTCCAAAGTGAGTGCAACAACGGTAGCCTTCCTCTAGGCTATGGGCTCGCCTCCTCATCACTTGTGTTAACCATGACCTTCAAGACAAGATTACCCTGCTCGTCCTTGACCTTGCCCGCCATGTCAAAAGCGGCAGGAATATTGCCCAGTCCCGTGAACCTCTGCGTCACGAGCTTGCTGATATCCGGCAAGCGCTCATCTTTGCTCCCTAATAGTTCAATGGCCGCGGGATAGGTGTTGGCGTACCGGAAGACGCCCACGAGGTCTACCTCTTTCAACGACGCGGCGGAGATGGGGATGGTTTGGATCGGTGTCCCCATGCCGATGATCATGACCTTCCCTCCAGGTTTGGTAGACTTGGATTCGTTAGCCTTTGCTAGAACCCTGTACTTCACCCTCCAACCTTGTTCTCGTGGGCAATTTGATTTAAATCCGAGAAAGGGAAACACGAAGAGAAGTTTTGAAAACTGACATATATAGCAGTATGCATGCAAGACTCGACACCAGTACACTCAAACGTGACATCCACCTCGCTCACATTCTCACCCCCAACCTCCACCCCCTTAATCTTCTCCGCGACATCCTGCGCATAAGCCAGCTTCTCCTCAATAGTCTGCGGTCTCGCCATAGGGACCGTAAACTTCGCATCCGCAAAGCCATTACTAACAGCAAACTCGGTGCGCTCGGGGAGGATATCAGCAATAACCACAGTCTTCGCCCCGGCCACCTTAGCAACAGCACTACAGAGCAGTCCCACGGCGCCCGCCCCCAGGACCAGGACCGTGCTCCCCTCCTTCAACCCCGCGCGCGAGCGCGCATGCATGGCGACGGAGAGCGGCTCGATGAGCGCGCCTTGCTCGAGAGACAGGGTCTCGGGCAGCTTGTGAGCCCATCGCGCCGGGTGGTTGATGCGGGTCTGCAGCGTGCCCTGGGCGTGGGGCACGCTCTTCGCCGAGCTGCGGAAGCTCATCGACTTGCAGATGTTGTAGCGCCCCTGGGCGCAGAACTCGCAGGATTCGCAGGGCAGGCCGACCTCCAGCGCCACGCGGTCGCCGGGGCGCAGGCTCGTCACGGAGGAGCCGACGGCCGTCACGACGCCCGCCGACTCGTGGCCTAGCGTCAGTGGCTCCTTGACGATGATGTTGCCGTTGCGGAAATGGTTGTAGTAGTGTAGGTCGGAGCCGCATAACCCCGTGGCTGAGACGGCTATCTGAACTTCGGATTCGGAAGGGGGCGGGAGGGCGCGTTGTTCCTATGTATATATGAGATGATAATTTAGGCTTGAGTGGATAGTATGAGAAGCTATAAACATACGACGCGCAGGTCTTTCGCTCCATGAAGCACGGAGGCATCTACTTGTGTACTGCTACTCATGATGGGTACATGTAACTTATTTAGGTATCTACGTATCTCTCAACACGGAGGGAATCTCGAGGGTAGAGGCTGCGACTCTGAAATACGTATAGGGAGCTTTAGGTTTTGATAGGTCAAAGGTATCGATTTATGAATGAGAAATGAACGAGGAGAAGAATTGCAAGATGTAGAGTAGGCAGAATTGATGTTGCCGTTCATCGAGTTTGAAAAGAGGCCGAAAAATATTGGTATCAGTCACCGAAAAGACAAATCGTGAAGTTTCATATTTCGTCATGTGTCATTCAGCACTGATATACTGCGTCCGATATCGAAATCTCCTTTCCTCGGGAAATAGGATTCGACTATCCAAACCAATGAAAAATTCATATCCTCTTCTTTACCCAAGAGCTAGACTACATCATAGCCCAAGAAGCTAGCTGCATCGTGAAAACATTCTACTGGAGGGGTCCGCGGGGTATTGAAACCGCGAACAGCTGGGCGGGGTTTGCCCGGGGTCGTTAGACTCGCTGGAAATTGCCCTTTTTGGCCGAGGGGGGTTAAAGCTAGTGCTACCTAGTTAATTAATGCAGGGGTCTTTACCCCAATATTTTGTAGAACCCCGCGCATCTCCGAATTCCTGGCTCTGATGAGGGGATCTCGAATCAAAGGGGAGGGGTTTCGATTTGTAGGCTGGATTCATCAGTCAAATGGCTTGGATTTTCTTGGGCCACGAAAGATGTCTCTTATGGAATCCATTGACCTCAGTAAAGCAAATAATATGAAAACCATGTCTTAGACACCGTACTCTATCGGCTCAAGCTAGGAAATCCGCTTTGAAGTTGAACAAGCTGCTACTTCATTAGCATCTCGACTTATTAGATGCTAGTCTTGAAGCATTAGGCAAAAATGATTCTGTTATTTGCTGAAATATTCCACCCCGAGAAAAACTTATCTGATAATACTTTTTTACCATATCGGGGCCCTATAGTTAGTGCCTTCGGCGATTTTGACCCAGTATGACCCCCAATCCGCGAGTGGGTGAGGTAACATTGCCCGCCCGCTATGTCGCATGCAGTGATGCGGGTGCTATGTATATACAGTATTTAGATAAAAGGCTGGGGTAAACCCCACCGGTAGGTAGTGTATGTCGGTTATGGTAACTCCGGATTCACATGTGAGAGTTATGGGCTTCGAATCTTGTTGCTACTTACTGCGTATATACTCGAGTTCCCAATTAAAACCCGAATATCTAAGGAATCGGGGAATTGATTTACGCAAGGACAGGGATTCTATACTACGAACATTAGATCTCGAAACGCGCGAATGACAAAATGGAGGCCCTCTTCTCACTAAAGGGCGAGACGGCGCTCGTCACAGGCGGAACAAGAGGTATAGGCCGGTCCGTCGCGATCGCGCTCGCAGAAGCAGGCGCCGATATCCTACTTGTCCAAGTACGACGCTCCAACATCCAATCTCCTACGAAACCTCCCCCCAACAAACGATACCTCTCTCTCTCTCTCTCTATCATCGCCCAGCTTCAAACCCACACACACACACACACACACACGCCATATCATCCAGGCACTAACAGCAAACAGCGCACCCCAACCCACACAGAGACACAAGAAGCGATCGAGGCGCTCGGCCGGAAAGTCCAAGTCTACACAGCGGACCTATCCTCGCCCAGCTCCGTATCCTCTCTTCTCCCTCGCATCCTCTCGGACGGACACTCTGTCCGGATCCTCGTGAACTGCGCCGGGATCCAGATCCGGCACGCGTGCGAGGACTTCCCCGATTCCGACTTCGCGTCCGTGATGCAGGTGAACCTGAACTCCGTCTTCGCGCTGTGCCGCGACGCGGGGAGGCACATGCTCTCCCTCCCCGCGTCCCCCGTGACGGGGCGGCGGGGCAGCATCATCAACTTCGCCTCGCTGCTCACCTTCCAGGGCGGCCTCAACGTCCCCGCGTACGCCGCCAGCAAGGGCGCCGTGGGACAGCTCACGAAAGCCCTGGCCAACGGCTGGTCGGAGAAGGGCGTCACCGTCAATGCTATCGCCCCCGGGTATATCGAGACGGAGATGAATACGGCCCTGCTGAATGACCAGGAGAGGTTGGCGAGCATCAGTGCCCGGATACCGGCCGGCCGGTGGGGGACTCCGGACGATTTCAAGGGCAGTGTGGTCTATCTCGCGAGTAGGGCTAGCGCGTATGTCAGCGGGCATACGCTCGTTGTGGATGGTGGGTGGATGGGACGGTAGGTGAGGCGCTTACTGATAGGTGGGTGGGTAGATGGGTGGACGGGAAAATGGTCTATTGATGTACTGGTGCAACTTTACGAGATCACGAATGCATTTGAAAACGTGGTGATTTTTGTCAAAATAACTTAAAGGATTGAGATATGTATAGAGACACGTCTGCATAGCCCTCCATTTCATAACAAGCTAAGACAAGTATATACTGATAGCGTTGTTGGGAATTGACCCAACTTGCTTCGTTGTCTTGCCTAGCTATCAACATAGTATCTACCCTACACCGGATTGTTCACTTAGCTAGCGATATGAAGGGCAGGCAAACGAGTGGAAAGATACCGCCGGGTTCAAAAAAGGTTACAATACACTGCTTCCCAATCAGCTTGGATGACAGTCGTCCTAGAAGATTTGGTTTATTTGACCGAGGTCATCACCTGTTCCATCCACGGGTAGACAGCTGAGTTCGCCAAAGGATAACCCATATGCAGGGCGCCGGGGAAGAATCTCGCCTCTTTGGGGGAACCATACTCGAACAGGAGCATCGAGTCTTCAATGGGCATGAGGCCATCAAGTGTGCCCTATAATAGTAAGCGTTAGGATCAAGTGGGTAGGACATATACCCGACAAACTCCAATACCCCAGGGGAATGCAGGGATTCTCTCAACTCACATTAATCAGCAACAACCTAGCAGAAGGCATCTCCAAAATTCCATTCTCGAGAAGCGAGAATCTGCCCATCGCAAGCCGGATATACTCTTCCACATCCTCAAAGCCATGCTTGAGCGCCATCGCCGGGAGCAGTTTAAAGGGGTACTCGTGCCCATCAGCCTTGCGGAGCCACTCCGGGTCGAAGAAATAATGTGAGCCCGCACCCTGCGCCACGGCACCGATGAGTTTTTCCCGATGCGTGTGCGCCACGCGCACGGCGTAGTAGCCCCCCGAGCTGAGCCCCCAGCACATGACGCGGTGCATGTCGAAGCGGCCGTCGGCGTGCATCCATTCGAACACGGAGTCCCAGAGACGCTCTGGCGCGACAGGGTCCGCCGCGTCCGCCGGACAGTCCGCGGTGCCCGGGATCTCGAGGATCACGACGGCCCACCCGCGCGCCAGGAACTCCTCGCACCGTGTCGTGTTGTCTGGCCGATACCCGTCGAGGCCAGTGAACAGCAAGACGGTCGGGGCCTTCCCGGTAGCAGTAGGCGTTCGCACGTACGCGGGGATGACTTTGCGATCACGTCCCGCGGCTCGGGAGTGTGGTATCTGGACATCCTGCAATGGCTGCTCCCAGCGTGTCGCGGCCTTGAGGTAGACCTTCTTCTGCATCTCCCAGGCGCGCCACTTGACTGGACAGCTGACTTTCGGGAAACCTGAGACGTAAGGGAACCGAGCGATGCGGAGGACGCACGCGGCGCGGAGGTATAGTGCCGAGGCTTCCTTTTCGCTTCCGGCCGCGTCGCCATCTCGTTCGAGGGCCTCCGCCGTGCGGAAGAAAGCCTCTGTGTACGCGGGTGCGTACCCGTCGTTCACCTCACGGGCAATCAGATCTGCAAAGATCGGGGCGAAGTCTGCGTATGCCCCATCGTGGAAGGGGTACACGCCTTTCTGGCACGGCATCTCCCACTTCGTCTCCCAGAGCGCCTTGATTCCCTCATGGTGTGGCATGCGTCGTTCGAAGGACTCTGTGCCCATCTGCCAGGTCTCGGGGGCCGGACGTAACGAGTGGCCCGTGGGAGCGTTGTCAGTCTTATGTGGTGCCATGTTGCGGTTTATCTGGTTCCGGCCTTTTGATTCTGGAGGATTGCTAGTAGTTGTTGATGTCGGATATATAACCTAGGGGTTCTGGATGAATGTCGAACCGTGCTGGGAGCTTTCGACTCAATGTTTTTTATCAGAGAGTGAGCGTTGCTGGCTTGAGAACCCCCTATGATTTCGCAGAGGCAATGACGGATGATGTGTATCAGTTCGTCTCTTGGCTTCTACAGCAAACAAGTTAGTAAATTGAGCCATGTTTCACACCTTCACCAGAGCCATATTAGCCCATCTAAAGGCCTATTTCCCGTCTGCTGCCAGATTTCCCAAGCCCGCTTCCAGGCCCGAGGAAATCTTAGCAGATTGTCGCCCAGGGGTGATGGTTACGTACTATCGTTGAATGTGTAACTGAAGGTGTAATGCGACGACGTAACGCTGGTCTTAGAGAGGGGCCTTCAATGATGTTCGACAGACTTGTATGAGTGTCTCACAAGACTAAACCGCCACTCGTCTGGGGGCATACTATGTATTTACCTCTTTCCAAGGTTCTGACCATGTACTGCGGAAAAGTACAAAACACAGTGTATAAAGGCTAACCCCTCACCACGACTGCCATATTAACTACTCCTTCTCTTCTACAACGCCATTACCAATTATAGACGCTGCAACCACCTTGTGAATAGCTGAATTCTTCCTTCCTGTTGGTAGGCTGTTACGCGACCAGTTGAGCCGTAAGAGGTGTGGTTGGGGATATCCGGATGCAACTCCGAAACTTGGAATACATCATGCACCAATGGTGTTTTAGGTGAGACGGAGCTGACGGCTGGAGCTGTGAGGGATATATGATATATCTGATTTATACTTGTCAGCTGGATATTGAGACGATGATGCTACCTAGCTGAAAAGGATATATTGATGTAAGTGTGCTGCACACATACTTACAACGAGACCTAGAGATTGGGTATGAGTTCTAGACAGTCTCACCGATGTCTCTCCGTCCTGCTTCTCGAGCAACGAGATCCCATTCCGTAGTATGCCGATGCTTGTCTCACCATGGAGTCGGTGAAAGTCGGTCCCGACGATTTGGTCCCGGGCAGGACGAAAGGCCGTGGTCCTGCCAAGACCGTGATATTCGCCGTTCCTGGCATGAAAGTGCTGTTCCCTGGAATCTAATCTAAATCTAGATGTAGATCTCGGCCTGGTTTTCATATTGAGTGCCGTCAGTGTAACAGTGGTGTCGATTGACAAATTTCACTTTCCGGTCTCTTCGTGTGTCTCATGTATTAAACTAGGTAGGTAGGTATATCTATAATGTCGCGGACTCGGAACTTTCCACACACGAAACTCCGGATTAGCGCAGCATATCACATCCGAACTCCAGGACCTTGTGTATCATCCATCCATCCATCTCGGGGTAGGCAAACCGGGATACTCTATAATGCCCCTTATCCCGCTCTAAACATCTAATCCTGCGCCCGTCTTGTAACGGCCCAGTGCGTTACGGCATCATTATATGTCATCCTATTTTCTTCTATACTGTTTTGAGGTGGCCTCTGTTACGGTCATTATTTCTTACTCTCATAGTAGTGGGCCATCTCCAGGCCGGCGCGTCTGAAGCCACACTTGACGTAGAAACCCTCGTTCGCTTCGCTGCAATCGAGAATCGTCTTGTAGCAGCCGACCTTTTCGGCGATGAAGTCGAGAGCTTGGATCAGGCGCAGGCCGAGCTTCTTGCCCTGTTGGTCTTTCGCGACGGCAATATCTTCGATGTGACCGACAAGACCAAGACTATGAATGCTGTTGATCAAATCAATTAGCTGCAATGCCTTGTCGAGGACAAGAGAAGTGCTCTGGTCTGCCACACTTACAACTTCCTCTCCACAAGCAGGTTACCGGTGCCGACGACCTTGCCAGTGTTTGTGTCCTCGATGACAAGTACGTAGTAGGTGTCTTGGGATGACATCCAGTTGTATTGCGCGTCGAAAGCCTCCCTGGTGATCTCGCCGACAGTCGTGAGGACCCGCAGGCAATCGAGGAAGCCGGTATCGTAGTCGGAGATACGTAGGGAACGGGCAATGTAACCCTCGGGCAGCGCGGCGGCAACGGGAGGGGCTATAAGGTCGGACGAGAAGAGTCCTTGCTCCGGCTGAGACATAGTAATTTGCATTGAGAGAGAATGTGTACAAGCTGGCCGGGAGGGGAATTGAGACCGGAAATGAGGGCGAGCGAGATCCCAATCGAGCTGTAGAAGTTGTTGATGCGTGTACGGAGCTGAAACAACAACGAAAAACTTGGCTAAAGATAGTTGCTGGGGGGATGGGCCACAGGTATGATCAATTGAACACAAAGAGGATATGACGAGGAAATCTAACAAGAAAACGGGATCGAGGTCAGACGGGATGGTCCCTTTTTCAAGCAGCAACAAAGCAATCTGTTCAACGACAACGCAATAGGGAATAAAAGGAATACGAGCTGGCCGCGTTGTAGGCTGATATCAGTAACGATCGGTCCTATCATACGCTATTATGCCCCCTAATTTTTGCGGGTTGCAGGGGAGCTTAGCCTCAGTATCTGGGCGCTAGCGACAGCCGGCAGAATCCACTGTGGACTTACGGGTTGGTCTAAGTGCGGACTGCTGCAGTGAACCTGCAGGCGGAGCTGAGCCGACCGGGTGCCGACTGCAAGAAATGTCTAAGAATAGGTAGTTGCACATCTTTTGTTCTCGACGTCAGACGTGAGACCCACGCTCGGGGACTATAAAGATTATACTTACTTGACAGGTCGTGGACTGCGCAAATAATGTCTGAGAAATGAACACACGTATAAAAATACACTTATAAGCATTAAATATTTCAGAGAATGTTGATGGTGCCAAAGAAAAGGAAAAACAGCTGTCAGTTAGTCGTATTACATTGTATTGGTGCACTACCCGGGAGGCTTTTGGCTGTTATCGGGGTTTGAATGCGCGCTAGCCTGGCATGTGGTAGACAGCTGTCACCCATGTTCACCACATGCACGCTGCATACCTATAACTAGTACCTATCTAATCAGTACTTGTTGAGAATTCCCGGTCGTCATGCAACCCTGCTGCCCACCGCTATCCTCAGTCTCAACATGTTTCAAGATCTTTTTGAGCTTGCCTGGTAGCACGAGAAATGCAAGCCATCGCAATTAGACGACTACCTATCTATGGCCAGACGAATGGTTAGCATATTGATTTCAGTAGACCGATATTGACCATTGCCGATTTGGCGCACTGGTTCCCAAGTGTTGCCACTGACAATCAATCAATCAATCAATCACATGTGAAAATAGCAGGCACATTCTACCATGGAGTTGTGGTGTTAGCGGCTCGTGCCGGTCCCTCGGGTTCTTAACTGATGATGGTTCACTTTTGACTTCTATCACCGAATCTATCACTTGCCATACCCAACCCACCGTTCATCTTATTACACTCCATCTAAAATAGCTAAATTATTAAATCTAAGATGTCTTGTTCTTACATTTAATCTTGTTGTCGCCATGTCGTGCAACAAGCTTTGTTGCACGCCACACATTCCGACTTGTCTATGACCGTCATTACGACCTGGGAACAGCTGTCGCTGTTGCTGTTGTTATTATTGTTGTTATTACTATTATTAGTAGATGAGCACTTACAATAGATTTTATTCCTACCTCACTTTCCATTTCTGATACGCCCCCGGACATCGAATGACCTCCTCCGGCGATTACCGAATCCGCGATCCCGAGTGCCCATATCCAAAGCCTCAGAAGCCATGGGGATCGACACCGCTGAGCATAACGTCGAGCAGCAAGATGACGACGGCCTCGGAGCAAAACCAGCCACGCCTTCCGCTGGCACGCTTCTCCCAGGCTCTATAGCGAACGCCGTGAGTCTTGCTACAAGGTCGACTTCCTTTGCTATTCGCATTGGTACCGCCATCAGTGGCTATAGCATCGGTGCTGCCAAGATCACAACTCTGTCCAGTCTTGAATTAGGGAGACACATTCTCGACGGAATACTGAACAGGGCAGGCCGAGATGTCTTCGTTCGATCCCCATCAGAGCTTGCTCGCGCCGATGCCGAGTCTATACTAGAGATGAGTCTGGAAAGCATGCATCAGACTATGTCGCGACTTGTTTTTTGGACTGCTGCTGGGTTTCACACGCTCGGTGCTACCGTCTCGACCATTTCGCAAGTCTCCCAACTATTTTGTTCCGTCCTTGACCAGTTCTTCGGATCGACCGATTCGTCTAGGGCCATAGCAAGCATTATTACCCTCATTCGCCGAGAAATCCAGAACCCCGCCACTGGCGTCGAAGGTGAACAAGTCGGGGTCATGGATCTAGTTCTTGCGCTGTGTGGCCTTGCGTACCTGCAGAACAGGTGTCGAAAGATGATGCAAGAAGAGTCTCGACGCCTAGGACAGGAAGAGATCATATGGGATGTGATCGTCCTCAATGACGGCGAGCGCGTTGATGCACTTCAAGACGACATTCGTGATATCGACAAGATCCAATCTTCAGAATCAAACGACGTGAACGATACGGCTCACACCATTGAACAACATGATTCGAATCGCAGCAGCGCTGATGAGGAGGATGATGATGAACTTGAGGCTCAAATAAGAAAACAGATTGTGAAGTCGCTACCAGAGGGCGCGAGGGTATCCATCTCTACGTCAACTACAACTACCAAAAAGGTTACGGTAGATATCACGGGAGCATCCGGGTTATCTATCCCGTCATTCCCTAACCTTGGCCTTGTGCAAAGCGAGGTCAGCCATCCTCACCAGTCGTTTCGAAGCAGCCCGGGACAGGCCTCTCACTACCGAGTTGTGTACAAAGTCAGCCGGAACAGGGTACAGGCGACGCCGGAGGACAACCAACGTGAACCCAAAATTCGGTCCTCAGTAGAGGAGCTTAATAATGAAGATGAGAGACAGACAGTTTCACCGACCAGCCCCAGCTTTAAAAGACTTGATGTTCCTCCACCTATCATTCCGAAGCCTGCACGCCCAATAACCGCATCTTCAGCCAAGGGACATACCAATGCTGCGAACGATCGTCTCACGTGCCGGTCTAGACCAGGGTCGGAGGAGTCGCCCGGATCTAGGAATGGCTCGCCCAAGGAATTATCCTTTGCAGAATGGGTAACAAGTGGAAATGAACGTACCGCGAACCAGAAGAAGACAAGAACGCCATTAGATGGGTCACGCAAAACTCCTAAGGACCTTACTGTTCATATACCCTCAGGCAGAACTGCACCCCTGAACAAGAAGGAGCCCAAGAAACCAGATACTAACATAGCCAGGCGCGGTGATAAAAAGACCAGTATTCGAGGCGTGCTTAAAAGGGGTTCTGCCCCAACATTTCCCAGTGTCCCCAGTCGTGAGTCTAGTTTAGACAACCCCACAGGTATCAAGTCGCGATCAAATACAAAACCTGCTCAAGTTAGCCATAAACATTCAGAGAAGAAGTCCTCAAGCCCACTTACTAAGGCCCCAATACCGGAGAGGGGCACCAATATACCGTTGAATCGCGAGACCCCTCGAGCACCCCAACGAGGCAACCCGAACTTTTTCTCTTCTAGGGATCTAAATTCCTTGGGAGGGCCCGGACAATATAAGGGCTCTGTTCAACCACCCATTTTGCCTGTAAGAGACCGCCGCCGGAGTTCATTAGTATCTTTGACAGATACTATTTCTATTTGCTCGTTTGGAAGCCGGTCGCCCTCACCACCTCGTCAGAATGAGCCGTGGGCGAGTAGCGGCCTCTTGAACCAGAAGCCAATACTTGGTGCTGAGTCAAGCACACTGTCTCCTCAGCGAGCTCGCCGCCAGGCAGTCTCGAGAGCGCCCAGCTTGTATACTCCTAGTATTTATACACTTAAAACCCACGACTCCGAAACATCGCTAGTTGTTTCTTCTTTTCATCCGAAAAGTGTCTATAGCGATTCGATGGCCCTCGACTCTCTACGGCGATCCGGAGAGGTCAGAGGACTGTTCCCGGATTTCCACTTTTTGCGAAACATTACCCGATACAGTCGATATGCATCGGCGGTCTACGGCCACAACTTTCTTAAGCTCATGGGCATCTCCAAAGATCGGCCTATTCAAAATATAGCAGACGAGATTCATTATGATGTTCGTTCTTTTGCTCACCATGCGAAACTACCAAATGATAGTATTCTTCTCGCCTCTTTCGTTGATCCTCAAGGAGGTTCCGACTCGACTGGGTCTACCGACACAGGCATACCCCTTATCCATACTGTGGCTCTTGATGAAGAGTCCAAAGCCGTGGTTCTCACGTGCAGGGGGACTCTAGGATTTGAAGACGTTCTTGCCGATATGATGTGCGAGTACGACGATCTAACCTGGAGCGGCGAGACGTACAAAGTTCATAAGGGAATCCATGCGTCGGCGCGGCGACTACTGTATGGTGGTGACGGACGAGTGCTGATCACGATCAAGGCGGCCCTAGAAGAATACCCTGATTATGGGCTGGTGCTGTGCGGTCATTCATTAGGCGGCGCGGTTACCGCTCTACTTGGTGTCATGTTGGCAGAGCCTTCGGTCAGCGGTACCGGATTTCTTACCTCTGCTACAGAACATCCGAAACTTCTTAGCGATTTGTGTTCACCCGGGACGCCGGCATCTATTTCTTTACCATCTGGTAGGGATATCCACGTATATGCATACGGCCCACCAGCAACCATGTCACCTTCACTTCAGAAAGCCACCAGAGGTCTGATAACCAGTACTGTCCACGGCAACGATATGGTTCCCTACCTCTCGTTAGGGGTTTTGCATGATTTTCAAGCCCTTGCCTTAGCATTTAAAAGCGATAATAACGAAGCTAAGGCTGAAGTCAAGCGGCGCGTCTGGGAGGGGTTGCGCTCCGGCCTCGCAGACAAGTGGTACAGTAATCCGACAGAGCAGCCAAACGAAGACGATGAACATTGGGGCTATGTCGCGCTGAAGACTCTACGCGTCAGTATGATGAGCTCCAAACTTCTCCCGCCGGGAGAAGTTTTCAAAGTAGAGAGCACGTCGGTCATGAGGAGAGATGCATTCACGCAAGAGACCATCGATGATATCGGCAAGCCTGCCACGCGGATTGTGCTGAAATACATCCGAGACGTCGAAGCCCATTTTAGAGAAGTGCATTTTGGTGCTAGCATGTTGACGGATCATAGCCCTGGAAGATACGAAGACGCTCTTAGACGGCTTAACCTGGGCGTGACAGAAATTTAATGGATTTATTTGGGCAGTTGCGCTGTTATAATATCTCGTCCAACTATTCAAGATCCCACATTTAAGATCTGCATATATAGAAACAATAGTAGGTTCATAATGCGAGCTTCTATATTGCCTTCACGCTATCGTCTTGACCAAACCGTGTCCCAGGGAAACGACCATTATCACAAAACTTGCACACTATATACACTTCGACCCAAACGCATTCAACCCCATGTGCTATTTAAACTCCTTACTCGGCCTTGACAGGCAAAATCCTCCCCTCATCATCATAGAATAACTCCTTCACCTTAACATTCCTCAAATGAGTCACGCCCTTACTCATCTCGCAGTCATGATGGAAGAGCCACCAGCGGTCCCGGAACTCGACGATGGAATGGTGCGTAGTCCACCCGAGCACGGGCTCGAGTATGCGTCCGGCGTACGTGAACGGGCCGAGCGGGGAGTCGCCGACGGCGTAGACGAGGTAGTGCGAGTCGCCCGTCGAGTAGCTGAAGTAGTACCTGCCCCCGCGCTTGTGCATCCACGAGGCCTCGAAGAAGCGCCGGTCGTGGTCGTCGGCGGCGATCGGCTCCCCCGTCTCGGGCGCCAGGATCACGAGGTCCCGCGCCGGCGACGCGAAGTGCCGCATGTCGCTGCTCAGAGGGGCCACCTTGGGGAATAGCGCGACCTCGCCCTCACCCGCGGGCTCCTTGGGACCGGACCACGAGGCGTCGAAGGGCGGGGCGACGACGTGCGCGTGCGCGTCGTCCGCCTCGCCGTCCACCATGCCGCCGCCCTGGAAGCACTGCAGCTGGCCGCCCCAGAGGCCGCCGAAGTACAGGTAGGCGTCGCCCGAGTCCGGGTCGACGAAGGACGCGGGGTCGACGCTGAAGGAGCCCGGGATGGGCTCGGGGTCGGCCGCGAAGGGGCCCGCGGGCGCGTCGCCGACGGCGACGCCGATGCGGAAGACGCCCTCCCCGTCGCGCGCCGGGAAGTACAGGTAGTACCGGCCGTCTCGGAAGGCGGCGTCGGGGGCCCACAGCTGCCTCGAGGCCCAGGGGACGTCGCCGACGCGCAGCACCGCGCCGTGGTCCACCACGACGTCGTCGTCGTACGGCGGCTCCAGCGTCGTCGTCGAGAACACGTGGTAGTCGTTCATGTCGAAGTGGTCGCCGTTGTCGTTGAACGCGACGTCCGACTCCCGGTCGTGCGAGGGGTAGATGTACACCTTCCCCTCGAACACGTGCGCCGACGGGTCCGCGGTGTATAGGTGGGTTATTAGTGGTGGTGTCATTTCTGCGTTTTTTTCTTCTCTCTTTTCTCTCTCTTTGGTTCTAGCACTATGAGAGTGCTTGTTATTGTGAAATTGGTGTTGGTATCGGTGTTATGACGAGGGAGTCGTCTGGTTAAGGAGGCTCTCTTGTCTGCTTGTTCGGTCTTGGCGACTACTGTAGTGCAAATGGGGATCGTGAAGTGGGGTTCTTGGTGTTGAGGGGTCTCAGGGTCTCAGGGTCCAGTCTCGGTTCTTCTTCCTGCCTCCTCTAAATCAAGGTTACAATGAATTTGTAATGACTGCAGCGCAAGAAATTGTTTACATGTTCTTTCTAACAATCCTGCCCCTTTTATATTACGAGAGCAACCCTCCCCAGCTTGTTTTATTGGCGGCGAGTAAGTCGAGACCACCAACGGAGCCGACATCCGGTACTTCCTCCGCAATCCTCCATTTACCCTATTTACCCGGCCGATGTCCCAATCACTAGTTTCAACCCGAGCCATGGCATCTAGAAGGTCCCGAGGTCTCGGCTCACTAACGTTGTGTTACCCGAAACAAACAAGCTAACGCTCGATTTCTAAAATAAACGCGTTGCATGGCGACGTCTTGCGTACATATCACAGGTTTATTAGGTAAGCGGGTCTGTCTTAAGAGCGGATACGTAGCCTGTTCTATCGTCAACGGTCAGACTTGTGTGCGCTAGACTGATACTTCTAGTATTTACAGTCGATTCGGGGACAAGGTACATCTGCTATTCATAGGATCTACCGTTGTCTTGGTTCATGTGTCCAAAGTTAAGATTAATCTGATCCTTATGCAGAAGATCGGTATTTTGGGAAGCCTTGGAAACTGAGCTTAACCTCAAGTTAAGGAACAAATACAAATTAAATAGAGTAACGTATCCCTGGCTCTCGTTGATGACCAGATCATTCCCCAATAAAAGATCAGAGACAAGGAAAGGGGATAAATGCGGCACTCAAGGCAGCTACTCCCATTGAATCTTCCTATACTACACATCTATGGTTCGTCACTCAGTATCGAAATAGAAAATAGCCATCAAATACGAATATTCGATCTTTGACCATGATTATACCGATACGGCGGAGCGAAATTAGCTTTGATTGTCATATAGACTAAGATAGGCCAATACAAGCCCGCGGGAAACGACCACTGGTTGTCTGTTTCCCCTATTTTAAGCATACGTTCTGAGCATGCGGGTACCTAAACCGCTTCTCGAAGTCTATTTGCTCCTTCGAAACCGACACAGCACCCATCACATAACTACTGGGATGCCTGGTAGTCTTGATCAAGCCTACCCCTTTCGCAAGTTCGGAAAGGAGTTCATGATTATCCCAATACTCGTCTCCATTGTCTTCATCTAGGATGCGGATGCTCTGGTCATCAGGCCCAGCCGCGAACGCAAAACTCGCCCACATTTTTAAATTCCAGAAGAAGGTAAAGTGGGAAATACAGTATGTGCCAGTGCTTACACCGTCATCATAGAGCATACCCATCGTAAGGTTGAGGTCCCTCCTATCAGGACCGGCGTCACGAATAGCCTTGCAACTCTCACAAAGGTCATACCGGCGGCAACAACAGAATTCGGATACGGTGGGCAGCTAGAAATCTCCCGTGTCTACAACATGGCCCCGTGATATCTCACCAGGGGCTGCCGTACCAGCATGTGCCACCAAGAGGCGCTTTCGCGCATGAAAGCATCGCGGCGCCCGTTCCCGCCACCTCTCGCAATTGGCAATTTGTGAAAGGATTTCCGGGTGTGTAATCCACCATCGAAGAACAGGCTGAAGGTCTTAACAAGAATGGGGTTCAAGGTTGGCTCAGATCCCAAGCAAGACACGTAGGTGAGACCCTTCGAACTGTCATGGTCTAGCCCCCTAGAAATCGAAGCAAATACCATAAGCTTTTTGCAAACCACTCCTATCGTTTGCAGTGCATATTGTTATCTACACCGCCTCTGCTACTTCAGGTACTCTAGGGTCGGCTAGATAGACTAGGCCGAGTTGAAGAAGACTGGCGAACCTTTCTATCATCAACAACAGCTTTTATCTCTGCTGGCATCAAATAAGCTGTCAAGATACTTCAGATTTTGACTCTAGAGGATAGCCTTCTCGGTAAGTTAACAGCCTATTACATCAATCAGGGCAATAGCTGACTCGGCAGAAATATTCCTTCCATTTGATCTCGAGTTTGCATATCAGGCTGGCCTCCTAACCATGGCAAACGCTCTTTTTTCAAATGTATCTGAAGGACAATCTTACGAGGAAACTGCATACGTTGCTATAGATAAGATGTGTAGCCACGGCAACAAAACTAGAGAGGTGCGGAAAGTGGACATATTACGTCTAAAAGGTTTGTTCGAAGAACCAGCTAAGCGAACTCAACAGCAAAGTATTATGATAATTACATCTGACGCCTATCGCCCATGGGACATTGGAGATGAACATGACACAGGAGCCAAACAAAGAGGACCAAGGTAAAGAGCTTGGGATGGGCTCAGAGCTGGACAACGTGCCATTAATGGAAATCTCAGAGTACCCTTCGGCGTTTGGTGCCCATGAGATGAGCAATGGGCAGCTACTTGATAATATAGGGATATCATCTAGCGAGTTCCTCGCGATCATCGACCAGATTGGATCGCCAGATCAGCTCTATATGGGTCCGTACAATGCCGCCTATAGCTGGGACCTAAATGGATGACCCAGCCGAGCCAGCCACATGAGATTTAACATACTCCCTGCGACCCTAGGTATCCACCTACTTTGCTGTTGTATGATATATCTGCCAGATTTGGCGAGAAACTCGTGTCTAATACAGCCAGTCATCCTTTTAATGTTTGCCCTTAAGCAGAGCTGTCAAACCAAAATGCACGTTGTTGTAAAAGGCCACGGAAACCTCTGACCCATTATTCCTGCAAAAGCCCTGAAGCTAATAATGACTGTGCACAGCTCGGATGGGTTGATGCACTCTATCAAGGAACAGAACTGCAGCAGCATATTACTACAACACTACCAAAAGTCCAACATAGCCAAGTTGGGCGCTCGACTAAGGTTGTTTGCAACTAATTATTATATACGTACTGTAATAGTGCACCTTTATTTAATCTACAATACAATTGCCCCGAATTGCAAGTCAAAAGACAGCCAGGGTTATAGAAATCATACCTATCATGGTGTACACTAGTTTTTAAACCCCTGCAGTCAGAGGTAGTATACATCTGCTTTTTGAACTATAAATTTTTATGCAGCCTCGCGTTCAGCCCTCCGTACAGCCCTTCAAAATAGTTGTCGGTAAACCACACCTTCCGGACGAATTAAATAATCGAATACGTATACCATAATATAATCGTCGCTATTTTTTTGCCCAAAGTTGTCGACACCGGCTATGCATGATATCAAGTAAATACAGCGTTATATAGTATTGGCACAACGCTTTGTAACAGAATCCACTGGCTGGGGCATGACAAGGGCAGCTTGTCTAGCGCGTATACAGATCCACTATTGCTGTTAGTGTACTAGGGAGTACGCCAGTAAGCAACACGTCTGCCGTGGAACTGCAGGGAGTGAGCTGAGCTGAGGAAATACCTCGCGACGTGCTTTTTTTGAAGAGCTGGGATGTACGGAGTACACTACAAAAGGTGACTTAGCTTGATGTGCCCCTAGGGTGTCATCCAGCCGGGGCAGCAGCCTGTAGGAGGGTGGTGCACCATCTTATCACAGCAGTTTATCCGTAGCTCGATTGTCGCGGAGATGTGGACCTATATACCGTTACTGCCATGCTGGCGGTAACGGCGTCGTTTTCCGTCACATCGATGATCGCCGATTGCTCGATTAGCGCTACTGCCTGCAGTATTTATTACATAGTATTGTTGTTGTTGTTGTATTTAACGCCGGGGTAAATGCGTAACAGCCCCTCCATGGAGCCTCGCTGGGGCTATGCAGGCATACTCGGCTGGCAGGCGACAGGTTACACTACACATACAGTACGCATACAGTTACCCACCCAGATATTCTAGTCGGAAGACAATAGTCGGAACCCATCTCGCTGTATTATCCTTCCTATACTGCATGAACGATGTGAGAACGTCTTTTTTCAGGTGGCGGTAGTTAGTGTAGTAGCTGGCTAGATACGAAGACGACTGAAATCGTCCGATGTGCTTGGTATTCTGGGTGTCAAGAGATATAAGAGTGAGCTTCGAGCCAGCAAGCTAATATTAAGAACATTGGGTAATAGATAAAAATGTGCAGTGTCTCGGAACTATGTGGCACCTGGAAGGTTTTACTCCTGTCTGGAATCGTAGAACTTGATAAGCTGATAGCCGTTTCTCTCTTTGAGCGTATTGGATTTGCTGCCCTCCGCGATTTTATTTCGATGCAGTTTCTGCAGTTTCTATTACCTGAAATGGATAACCAGCCGACCATTACCAACGACATCGAAGCATTGGGATGCTACCCCATCTATGTAGATGGCTGCCTGCCAGGGTAGTACCTATCTCAGCCTGCTTCGTTAACCGTATCACTCACCTTCATACTTCTTAATACAGGTAGCTTAATGAGTAAGTAGTATGATAGGCGGTGTTTTAATTAAAAGAGGGAATACTGGACGCCACTTGATTATATTTCTTGCTCATACTGCCAGCCTGCCTACAGCCAGCCGGTCGTCCCGTAATTATGTTATGCAGATTATCGCGTCAAGGCGAACAAGCACCGGTGCCACACGAGTTGCCGACTAGGGAGCCCCCTCACGCTAGGGATATTGGTTGCCAGCCTAGGTTTATAAATCGCAGCTTTGCGCAGGTAGGTTGCATTAGCTGGCGACCTGGTGGATCCCAATATTCGCCGTTTGGTTTTATTATTGGTAGGTATTTTTATTTCGATGACGTTCTTTACCGATGAACGGCATGAACCAGGGGGTGGATTTTCAGCTGAACTCGCTGCGCGCTACATATGGTCAGAAAAGCTGGCTGATGTGAGCGCAGGACCCAACGTGCTCGACGAGGCTCTGCGGCCCCCAACAGCCTATTTGGTCATTTTATACTTAGGGGCGTCGTTGGGATAGATATCTTTCCCAAAATTTGCTTTACAATGTGATATCAAACAGCGCGGTAGTGAAAATCAGCTGCGAGAATGGGCGACAATGCGGCAACATCCTGCCTAAGTGCAGAGGATCATAATGACGCGATAAAAGATCATTTGATCCATTACTTTGGATGCATCAAATTCGACGACAGGGACAAACTTCTAGATCCCGAGCACACAATCTGGACGGATGAGGAAATACACCAGAGAAAATTAGAGGCCGCACGCAACACTCACGAAGCGGAAATCGAGAAAAAGGCGAAGAAGAACGTAAGGGCTATACAGGATCACTGGAGAAATGATTTCGACAAGGAGCTACATCGAATTGAATTGCTTCGAACGACCCTTCAAAACGATAACCTTACTCAGGAAGTAAATAAGTGGCGCGAGAGATGGCAGCACGATCTTGCGCATAAAAAAGGTGTTGCTGATTATACACAAAAAGCGCCCCCGGTAACCATTGCAGCGGCAACAGATCCCGTTTCTAGCCACAACGTTTACGTACCAGAAAAAGATGTCTCTGTTGGTATCATACAGTTCGAGAAAGGTGAACCGTTCAACGAGACCTGTGATTCCTTCAGTGGCAAGGAAAAACTCATTTGGGGGAAATTCCCGGATCAGAAGACTAGCGTCCAGTCGCTTTTGCGCGAAGGAAGAACCGACGACCCAGGCCAGAATCTGTTGCATAAGGATCGGGTACTAGATCATCCTAACCGCATTCGATACTTTCATATCCCATCAAACAATATGACTGTAAGTGTAGCTGTGGTGGCCACAATTGACGACTAAGCTGACTAGGATTAACAGTGGGCGGAGGTGTGTTAGGTTGACTTACAAGATTTTGGCTTCTCTAACTCGGCATATAGGAGGCGATCAGCAGGTACTTCGGTGAAGACAGGCCGGATCTCACTTCCTTTCGACGACAATTAAGGCGCGAAGACAAAACCAGGTCATCTATAATTCTTCAAGACCGCTAATTTGGCGAGGACAGCTTCATGCAGACGAAAACGGCCCTTCTCACGCCAGGTATATGTCACCAATCTGTGAGAGAGTCTCATCTGGTAAGAGAAACAAACTGTGTAATCGATATCGCTCGCATTCTAACATAAAACAAGACTTAGAAACTACGGACGCAGTGCCAAGTAATTTGGTGCTCTTTGTCAGTCAAATGTTTCGTAAGCTGCATACAAACATAATAATTAACATATAATGAGTAGATGCCATACCTCCATTGGGAGACTTCGAAGAAAAGAGAATACTTTGCATCAGAGATGGAAAAGCTTATGACCGCGAATGCTAAAAAGAAGAAAGAAGACGAAGAGGCTAAACGGTTGAAACGCATAGAGCAGAGGAGACGCTCAGATGCAGGGAGGGAGGAGTCCAATCCTCAACAGAACCGTACGTGGCTGGCTGGCGGTAAAACACCCGTGCATTTCATAGCAATGGCTAAATTAATACAGATCGCAATTGGATTAAAACGAGAACCCAAAAACTACGGAATAATATGTCTCTTAGACGCCAAACACAAAAGACGGATATACAAAACGACGCGAGTTCTGGGGAAAGTTCCATCAGCCGGGTGGCCCTTGCCGCGGTAAAATGGTCACCATTCAAGATTGAAAGACCGTTAGCAAGATATCTCATGGCTGTGTCAAAGCTCCATGAAGAAATGACAAACTATAGGGACAAGATGCTTTTGCACAAGTATCTTCCAGAGAACCCGCCACTTCATCCACGCAGAACACTTGACCAAGCATTCTACTGGACACTCAGAACAACTAAAGAGAGGGACTGCGATCAAGTTGTATTTCGCGGCACAACGGCAAAGCCTGACGACTTCCACCGCTTCGATAGGAAAACAAAAACATGGCCGAATCACGAAGATTACAAAATTCAGGGTAACTGTCCAAAATGTACAGTTAACATCCAGAAATTATCACGGGTCGTTATGGTAGGCCAACTATGGATGTGGATTTTGGACGAGAACACGATCATCACTTGCTTCCCTAAACGATATGGAGCGAACAAAAATGATGCCTCAGGAATACACAAGTCTATTAGATCTCGAGTTGCAGAAATTGGATCTGTCCATACAGTCTTCGAGCTAGGTCTTATAATACTTGATGAATGCTCGAAGACGTTTTTCGACAGGACTAAAACACTCGATAGAATGCACGAGCAAACTGTTGCATTTGGTCGACTTTGGTGGTGGACAGAGCAGGCGAAATCAGTTTACTGCGCCAAAGGTTATACCGATACGTCGAATCTTCGTATGTCACTTCTCGACATTAATCTAGAAGGCCATTTGGATCGAGAGATAGAAGACATTATAGAAGAACTGGAAATTATGCTCCACGTTGCGAACACCCATAATGAAATTCTACAGAAATTCGTCGAGCAAGCAGAACACATTCTCGACCCCAAGGGCGAGTTCAAAGGCAGAAATGGCTCTAACCGACATATAAGAGCAAAGACTGGCTCGTCACTGTCTGACACAGAAAAGGAGCGGAAGACGGAAAGGGAAAAGGCGTACCGAAGCTTCAAGCAGAAAGCCAACGAGGGGAAGGCAAGAGCAGAGGACTACGTCACGCAGCTTAAGAAACTGCGCGAAAATGCCAAGAAAACTGCCGATGATGTGAGGAAGAAATATCCTACGCACGTAATAGGGCGAGTACGTTGCTAACCGTCATTTATACTTTTTACAGGTCCTACACCTGCTATCAATGAAACAGCAGCAGGCGAGCGTCTTCCAAGCGTGGCAGGCCATGAAACAATCCGATGAGACCATCAAGCAGGGTCGCTCGATCATGACTTTCACCCTTGTCACCATCGTGTTTGTAAGTACATAGTTTACGGGGATAGATCATACAAGGTCATACATTAATCCAGTCTAGCTGCCGTTGTCATTCCTGTCTAGTGTGTTTGGCATGAACAACCAAGAATTCGGGAATAATACCTGGCCTATTTCCCGCCAAATCCTTTATATTTGTAAGTTATCGCAAATCTTCTTATTGCTTTTACCTGGAGTGTAGGCTCTTTCCCATCAGAACTTATTGGTATTGACGAAGTTCTACCTTATCTAGTCTCTATTTCAACAGGCGTAGTCTTTCTCAGCCTACTTTTCGCCTTCAGTCCCCGGACCAGAGCATTCATCTGGTCACTTTACGCACGATATTCAACGGCCGTGGCCGTGCAATCAGGGCTTTATGATACCTACCTTAAGCGGCCAACCGAAAAGATATACCAGGACGCTGCGGACAGCATTTACAGGGTGAAAAAGGCTAGGCGGGAGGCGTATTTTGAACGGAGGGGCAGAAAGCGACAGGAAAAGGACCAACGGGAGACAGATCGACTGGAGGCTGAGCAAGAACAGCAGCCAACGAGGAATACGACTGCGGGCCTTGGGATTTGGGCGCCTCTGAACAGAAACCGGACCTGTCGGTCCCAGACTGGCATGAAGGGAGGTAGTGTGTCACCCGGTGGTAAAGAGGCCGGTGTACTGTCCGGGGAAGACGCTTGGGTCTAGGATCCCCAATTATGTAGCAAGTTGTGCTGGTAGTTAGAACACCGTACTTGGGCTGATCTAATCCCAAGGAATTCCGCATGACCTTTGCGATATCCCCTGGCCCGTATCCAGCCAGTCGGCCCCCGTTCTTCGCTGCATAGTCCAAGGCAATCTTCAGTACCTTGAAGGCGCCATTGACATCCACCAGGGGCGGCTATGTATTAGTCAGCGCTTCTGTCTGAGTGACGTCGAGGCGCGCGTTGCGCAAAGGGTTTGAAATCTGGTCGAGTTGGAAGCGCGACGTATTAGTCGTCCTCTAGGTGCGAATGAACGAAGGTAACGATCTGTGATTGTGTTGGTGATTCTTTTCGACGATGATCGGGAAGGGACAGCTTGGCAGGGAAAGTTGCAGTCACAATTAGAGCAAGGACATAAAATCATGCAACTATATGAACAGCATGTAGTGAAGTAAACATTTGGATGGTCGGTCAAGCCCATGGAATTGACGCTATCAGTTGATTGTCGAGGCCAAAATCGGCGTGGACACACAAATTCTACTTCCGACAGACCCGAGAGAAGAGCATGGAGTCTGGAGGCAATCTCCATAGTCCACCGTAAAGCAACGTATAATCTATTAAAATACCAACTCTACTTGATAACCTTACTCTTTGCGATTATGAGAGGCCTCTTCGCGTTGTCCGTAGCTCGGTATGTGGAAGGGCTTCCAGTCCTTGCGCCGCGGGTTCGGCAACCACCCCTGGGTCAGTAAGCTTCCCTAGTATCTCTCTGCTCACTCGTTCATTGTCAGAAATTCGGTATTCAACACAAGATTTGTTCCCGAGGCTGGAGATTTGTGCAATCTGCTCACGAATTGACTCGCAAGTAATTGTTAAGCCCAAAGGAAAATAACGTTACTCCTGTCACTTCTTTCTATACTTGCTGCCAATTGAGGTCTTGTGATTGATAAAAAATGGACACAATTCTTTCCGCTAGAATGTATGGCGTTGCAGTTATTGACGCCGGCCTAAGTGGGCTTCAAGCCCCCTATGCTACCCAGCAGGCTGGCCACTCAGTCGTTGCCATTGAAGCCAGATATCGCGTCGGTGGCAAAGCTTGGAGCGTGCATTTGCTTTCAGGCCGAGGCTTTGGTGTCGCTTGGATTAACGACATCAAGAAGCAGAATAGAAATTGGAAATACTACGTCCAGGATTTCGGGCTACAAGTCGTGACTCGGAGTCTTGAAGGTAAAGCTGTGGTGCAGGTGGGAAGCAATCACGGGATCGTTTGCGCCTTCAGCATCACTCTAGAGGTGTATTAGCCCGGGATCGTTTTGCGTTCTGATTCACGTTCGCCATGGAAACTTTCTGATCCGGATTATTTGCAGTCCACTCCAGAAGAACAACGAAACCTACAGTGTATTCATGATCAAATTCAAGCCATACGTCCGCTTCGACGCCAATGCAACCAGCTGTAAGGGCAGTGAATAGGGGTATCCTCCTCAAGTAATCGTTGTGAGAATGGCATGCACGTGGAATCACCGTCTGTGAAGACCCGCTCAGCCATGTTGAGACATTGGTGGCCGACGTCGGCTCCTCGCTCTCAACTAGTTTGCTCCCAAAAGTCAATTCGGAGTGCGCAGAGATAAATTTTCCTTCTGGGATCTCCACGAAAAGCAGCGCGAACAAAACAACTCTAGCACGAAATTAGACGATCATCGATTCCTAGCAATCGCGAGTGGACTTACATAAGTGTGCCAGTTACGGAGAAGCAAAGTATTGTCCACTGGCGCGCCACGCCAGGTTTGGTACAATTTCTGATGACATCTTTCCAACCTTCACGTTTTTCCCTCCTTCCAAGATCAGAGCGAACCGGCGCCTCTGAATTCGATCTCCTCGGATTTGGTGCAATGGATGATTCCGAACATCTTAAATAAAGCAACCCGAACCGCCTGAGAGAGAGAAAATGAGTGGAGATAGTCTCGTAAGGCATTTTGGGCTTTCCAATAGATAGAACGACATAGATCAAGAAAGCAATCTAATTACCACATGTTTTTCACAACTAGAGGGAAATCGTTTGCATTTTGAGCTGCATTACACATAAGGCGATACGGCTGAATAAGCTGAGTACTCTGAAACCAACAATTCAGTAAAATGTCATCATCCTTCATCCCACTCAATAGACGATGACCCATAGTATCACCAACAATACGCCGATCATAACTGCGAGCTACATCATTAGGAGGATCTCGACCACTACCAACATGCCTCCGCTACCGTTGGCTCTAAGAATATTGGAGCGATCTTAGGCTTCTCTTTGCAGGAAGTGGAATTTGGGGGCGGTAGGAGTACCGACCGTGAAGGATTTGCGTAGATGCCTGCAATAGTGTGTTTTGGGATAAGCCGTGACAGTAGAAATTCTAGACCACCTACTCCTGCCACCTTTTCTGGCTGCTCATGCCACCCTCTAACCCTTTACGGTCATATCTACTCCACTTGTATAAATCTTGCCCCATATATAATTAAATTATAGCAAAGGTTTATAATTACTATATACTTTTATGTAACTTAAGTACAAAGTATACGCGTATGCTACAATTATATATACTGTTAGAACAATATTTGTACGAATAGCTATATGCTTTTAGGCGTAAGCCACGGAAGCTTATAGAAGCTTATAAAAAGTTTAAAATTTATTTAGTTATTTAACTTACTTATATATAGCTTAGCAATTAGCCCTGCTAATTGCTTTTTTAACTTAAACTTTTATAGTAGTTTAGTTAATAGAATTAGATTTTTTACTACTTTTTTTACGTACGACTTTTTGGGCTATATAAACTTTATATTTTTAAAAGTATAGCTTATTAACATTAATTAGTTATTAACTAGCAACAGCTAGCATAGCAAATTAGCAAAGTAAAAAATAAAATTTTAATTAATCGCTTAAATAATTGCATGTTTTATATTATATACTTAAGTTTTACTAAATAGTTTAATAAGCTTAAAAAATTAGTTAATTATTTATACTTTAGTTTTACGTATATATAATAGTTTAATTAATAGTATATAATTATGTTAAACTTTATTTCGTTTTATATTTAACCCGCGCTTTTTGTTAAATATAGCTTTTGTATAAAAACTTTTAACTACTTATTTTGTTTTATACTTAGCTTGCGCTTTTTGTTAAATATAGCTTTTATATAAAAACCTTTTTTAACCTTTTTTAATTTATATTTAGCTTGCGCTTTTTGCTAAATATAGCTTTTATACAAAAACTTTTTATATAAAACTAAACTTTTTAAGCTAAAAGTTGTTAAAAACAACAAACAATAAAAAAGCTTAATAGTTATATAAAAAAGTTTATATAATACTGTTTAACTTTATATAACTTTTTTGGACAAAAAGCTTTAAATATATATTAAAGCTTTTAAATTTACTTTTTTTTTTTTGTACACTTATTTTTTTAGTTGTATAAAAGCTACAACTTTTTTTTAACTATAACTTTTTTAGTTATAACCTTTTTAGCACTTTTTAGTTGTACGAAAGCTATAACTTTTTTAGCTACAACTTTTTTAAACCTATAACCTTTTAAGCGCTTAAGCTACATTTTTTTTAATTGTATAAGTTATACAATCCAATTAATTATATAAAGCTTTATTAATATATTATATAATTTAATCTTTTATACAAAGTAAGCAATACTGCTTTATTTTTAACTTTATTTAAAAGCTTTTGCTCGCTTTATTTTACCCTTTTTTTTTTTTGTACATAAGTTTTTACGTACAAAAAAAACCCTTTAGGTAGCTTAATATTTGCTGCTGTAAACAATTAGTTAAAATAAACATAAATATATAAAGCTATTTGTACAAAAAATAAAAACAGCTAATGTTAAAACAATATTTATATAAATAGCTATATGTTTTTAAGCGCAAGCTATAAAAGCTTATAAAAGCTTATAAAAAGTTTAAGATTTACTTAGTTATTTAACTTACTTATATATAGTTTAACAATTAGCCTTGTTAATTGCCCTTTCGACTTAGACCTTTATAGCAGTTTAGTTAATAGAATTGAACTCTTTACTACCTCTTTTACGTACGACCCTCCGGGCCGTACGGACCTTGTATTCCTAGGAGTATAGCCTACCAACATATACAATTATATATGGGCCAAAGTATTTACTACAAGTGCAATAAATATTGCAGTGCTGCGCAACTATATATAGCTACACAGCTATACAGCTACATAAACTACTTAACTAAGCCACACAGAGGCTGAACATAGAACATAGATAACTTGGGGCAGCGGAAGGCCCATATAGGGCACTTGGAAACTTGGCTGGCCGGTTAATTGTATATTACATGTACAGGTGGGGAAAAGGTGGCATATCCAGCCAGAAAGGGTGGCAGGAGTAGGTGGTCTAAGAAATTGTGGTTAGCGTTAACCTTATTTCCAGCTCTGTTAGCTGTGTCGGCAACAGCTATTTTTGGAACAGCAGCAATTGTTGGCTCTAGAAAGGATTTATCATTCCATGCTCCCCACTGAGGCGCAGGGCGCAGGGCTCCTCTCGTTTGATACATTCAATCGCCACCCAGCGGCGCTCTTGTGCTTTTCCCTTGGGTTTTCAATGATTCTTGCCTAAATTTTTAATATGCGCCTAATACTTTGTCAGGAACAAGAACTCCAACGTGTGTGTTTAATAGGTACTTTAGGTGAACGAGAATTAACATCAAGTTTCGCGAGTGAAAACCAAAGTCAAGCACTATCTCTTAAGTACCATGGAGATTGTCGTTTCCTAGAGTTTAAAAAGGAAGGAAAGGTTAACGCAAATTAATACCAAACCTAGAAGGATGGATTGAACACGGCGTGTTGGAAAGAACATAGCCCAGTACCATATCCGAGCAGAGTTAGCATCAGGTAAGACCTAATTATGGCTCACATCCTGAATTTCAGTTATCATGGAATCCAAGAATGCCCTCTGATCACTCAAAAACTTCTTCATAGCGACGACATCGAATGAACGCTTCGCGACTTGACGTTTACGCTCCTCCTTCATCTTCAGGCGAAGACGTTCCTCAAGTACCTCTAGGCGATACTCGGTATACTGCGTGTACAGTTCATCGATGTTGCTAATCCCACGGACACCAACGAGCACTGTGTCGTCTTTCACTAGAGGGTTACTGGGACGGAAAGAGGTGACCATACTAATGCGTTCGCGCCCACCGATGGTTTTTAACACATGATGCTCAATGTACCTGCCCTGCATAACGACCGCCGTTCCCTAGTTTGATAAGTCAGCTAACGTAAATCATGACTTTATATAATATGTGGCAACAACCAACGCAGACATACCATAGCTGGACCGCGAACTTTCTTGATTCCGCCGCTGGGGAGTCTAACGGCAGTTTCGCCACCAACCATGCCCGTGCAGTCGGAAAGCATAACAACACAAACGAAGGGGTAGCTGTCATAGTGCCAAGCAACGGTAGAGAATGCATCCAATTGGTCACCCTTATCATGTATAACTGGAGCAGGAGTGGCGTTGTCGTTATTGATGGAGATGTTGATATTGGCAACTTCAAAATCCATGGAAGGGACGAGGTCTATCCCCGCGACGGATGAAACGTGTGCGATGAGTTCCGGACAATACCAAGCATCATAGGTGAAAGGAGCACGTCTATAAGATGGCTATTAGCAAATGATTGCTTTCAGTAACGCGGACATGAATGCAAACTTACTCGCGCCCCATGCCCCTAACCATGTTTTTGTTGAATGTTGAAGAGTATTGGCACTCCTCTAGCACTTCCGGACGAAACACTTCTCTCCTAATCTGCTTGATAGCATCTTCGGTGAATAGAGAGAACGGTGCCGAAACACCATTAGGAGAAATCCCATAGCCTTCAAGACCCAGTTCGTTCATAGAGATTTTGTATGCAGGATCCTGAAATTTCAAATGCTTCGTAGCATCGAACGTCTCTGGCACAGTTTGGCGAGCCTCGTCTTGTAGCCATTCAGGTAGAGCATTGGATGGGCGGGTAGCCTTCTTAGTGGCAGGGCCAACAACAACAGGTGGTGAGATATTGATGAGGCCAGGCATAACGTTGAGATATTTTGGTACTCTGTTGAGATTGAATCAAAAGGGTTTATAAAGGAGTTTAGGATACAATTGGATAGTCGTTCATGGTGTGGCAGATTTAGGTATCCAGACGACTGGAAGACGACTTAAATAAACCAGAGGGCGCATCATTAGACTCTCACAAGATTCCTATGGGTACTTTTCGACGCAGAATGATGCCACTAGTAAGGTATTAAAATTTCCAGATGGATAGACGCCGAGAGCGGATACGCCACCGTTACATTCAGGAAAGACTCATTCAATGCCTATCTACACATGGCAATCTGGAATTATTTTATCGAAATGCCATTCTAGAATTCTGATTCGCTTTGTCCACTAGCCGCCGTTAAATCTAGGTCGCGATAGTGAGCGCGTGACCTCTACCCCTTACCTGCCTCGCCATTATCAATGCTCGGATTAGGGCTCCAACGGGGCCAAATCACACGAAGGGCATCCTCGCTTGATTGAATGTCAGCCAAGAGTCTCCAGTTCCAGTCCTAACCAACGGTATTCTTGAACGTTCTCCACCTTGGTCATCTGAGATGTCGGTGCCAGAATTCGGAGTTTTCCAACATCGACTGAGAGACCCGCTACCAATGTTACACACGCGTGCGAAAACAGATGGTCAGTATATACAATACTAAGGACTCAACCATATGTCATAGAAACATGCTTGAAGCAAATATAATCACCAATCCATGATCTATCAGGGCAATTTGAAGGCACGAAAGCGCCTGGATTTGATCCCAGCGAACAGGAGATGACAGTGTTCGATTACGTACTGCGAGCCCTTAAGCTGGTATGTATGTCTGGAAACTCAGAACAGGAGTATCGCATATCTCGATCCACTATTAAAACGGCACCTGCCATCCTGTTTGTTGCCTTAATAGTGCCTGTAGTCCGATAACGGATGCGTAAGGTGAATGTCAGTAATCTAGTTGGAGAATAAGTTGCTTGTGAGCCGTACTATGGTTGCAATCTACGTGTACGTATGTATGCAAGTCCCGGCCCTTCATACGTCCAAGCTATAGTACTAGATTTGGGACACTTGCTTCGCCCCAGGAAACTAGGTTTGGCACACTGGCACTCAGTATGTTACCCAACCGCATCCCGAGAACCATCCGACCCTGGCACTTGTTTGGCAACACTGTCACATCTTAGTCTTCATCATATATCCTTGTCA
Source organism: Xylaria castorea (assembly GCA_022495115.1). Lineage (NCBI taxonomy): Eukaryota > Fungi > Ascomycota > Sordariomycetes > Xylariales > Xylariaceae > Xylaria > Xylaria castorea. Next base: position 32,468 of record MU382673.1, read on the forward strand.
GAACCTTATCTGTATCATAGCCTATGGGATGCGGCAGTGTATGCAAGTGGGCCCTGATTGCTGACACTAACCAGATACGAAAGAGCTCATACTCGGCATAGTTATCATCCTAGCAGGCTTTATCTTATCTATATCCTACCCTACCTCCTACACGATGTTTCCTCCAAGAATCAACCTTACATAGATGAACAAGCTATTTATTTTTGACATCCAGTAAACTCAGCATTATTTCGGGGAGAATGTTAAGCCTACGAGCGTAATAATGACTATGGTAGAGTAAAAGCCAGTTACTGGGAATGGAATCATATCATGAATTCTTGTTACTCGAGTTCCGCGATGCTTTGATATTGACACTGCTGGCAGCTCTAGTATTGACTATTGTTGTTGCACAGGGGAGGGGGAAGCCCTTATCTATCCTGTAGTACTAAGGGGCTAATATATACAGGCCTCCGACCAGTGCCCAATACCCCCGATCTCGGAGGTTTATCTCTGTGGCAGCTATTTCAATACGCGTACGTAAACCAAACTTGGACAGGAAACCATATTATCTGGATGATGGGCCTTTACTATTCAGGTCGTAGAAGAGTCCACAGTACCATGACGCCATTGGCCGTCATCAAAGAGCGTATATCCTATTTACAAATAAATGAAGGAAAGTATAGCTTATCATGACCACTCATCTCTCAGGCTGTGATTTGCCAGTATCTCGGCTGAGCTTCGCATTGGGCCTGGTCCATGGCAGGACCATATTCTTTTTTGCTCCTATTGAGAGGGTGCAGTGTGGACAAGATTGAAAGGTCTATGTCGAATCTCCTATCGTCGTTCCGCCTTTAGCTTACCCCGAAAACACTCATGAGGGTTTTCTAACGGTAAAAAGCACCTGTTCATAATCAAGTGGGCAATTACATGCACAGAAACGATTCGACTCGCCTCTCTAGATGAAAGCAGGTAGCTAGCTCCTCAATATGAGTTGAAACGAACCAGTTCCATTGTCTGTTGGCTTATGGTTCTCACGTCATCTGCCAGTGACAAATGTCCCCATGGGGTCTCCGTTCTTGATAGTTCTGCGGGTCCAGTTACCCGGACCTTGGCGTGATCCGCTCGGAAGCTCAGCGGTAGCTAGCTGCCAAAGCAAGGCTCTAAGCTCTTAAACTATGCCCCGTCCGCAGTGCCGCATGAAGCTACACTCCTGAAGGGACTATCTAGTTCCTTCGGCGTTGGTCTCCGATCCCTGCATCTATCTTTAGCTCCATCATGCACGCTGTTTACTATCTATATTGTATAGCCTATGATATCGAGAGGATTTGACTTTTGGGAACCTTCTGCGTACCCTTGTGGGCATGTCTTCAAGTCAGCATTACAGGCCAAACCCGACTTTTCTGCAGTACCCCAGGCTCAGCCCACATCTCCCCGCATCTCCCCGCAACTCCCCGCAATCCCCACACTTTATAGATACTGTCCAATATGAATCTTTTATGACCGACTTTCCACGAAGTGAAAGACACTCCCTATATATAACACTAGTTTCAACCTTTTTATACTAATCAACATACTTTGTATTAGAAACCTTTGCCTTGCTTCAAATTTTACTAGTCAACAACTATATACTTAAACTCTACAAGATGATCAGGAAAAACTAGTAAGCGGCTAAACCGCATGTTTCTCACCGTCGATTACTACCGCTCGGGAGCATGTATAAAATAGCACTCGCGAACACTCTAGACTTAAGTTACACTATCTCAACCTCCGCTTTTCACTCAGCAACATATCTCCTTTGTCTTAACCTCATCAACTGATACATGTTCGACTCTTACATGGTACATCGTTGCCGCTAATATATAAGGTAACATGGTCGTGTCTCATGATGGCACCAACTCCAGCTCAGACAGTTCCCGTGTTTCTAGCGGGAAGGAGGATGCTGACACACTCGTGGAAGACACCAAGGTATGTTGGCTCTATTAATGGTGTTGGCACCGCCACTAACAACAACTCCCACAACCTTTACCACAACCTAATGAACAGGAAACCTTAACTTGTCGCTATCGGAAATTCCATAGGTGCTGCTAATTTTTCTTCTTTCTTTTGTTTTGCCATCGGCGGTGCTCTTAACAATTCTGGCCTGGGCACTTTGATCATCAGGTGCGTTTTCTATGACGCCATTGTCACCAGCAAACAATTTCGTGGCAACGACAAGCAAAGTAGTCAGACATTTTCAGATAGGACCAAAAATATGTATAAAAGCTATAAGTAGGTAGTATACTTTACCGCAATAAGCCCAGACACAATTCATCATATAAAAACTTATTCCTAAACAATTTTAAAGCTCGTAAATCCTGTATACCTAAGACATTTGTCATGTTAAGTAGGTCAGCCTCGACAGTAATCACTGCACGCAGATAACTTAGCGAAAGATGGTATATATTATTGCAACACTGATAGTTTCCTCTCCTTTTATTGGTTCATGCGTACTGTCTAAAACGATCGAGGGTTCGTCTCGGATCGCTTGCCGTGTTTACGAAGTATCATTGTAAGGAACTGCTTTCGTAGGAGACTCGGATATAAACGGGGCTATTGTGCCTTGTTTCCGATAGTATCTTATTAATTAACCCAAATGCCACCCGCGTAGAACAGAAAAGTGGATGTATATTCACGGATATCCGTGAAGATACACATAAGTGGGCCGAGAAGCTTTGTCAATCTTTCATCGTATGATGCGTGGTTACCAGCCAATTTTTCACGGTTTTCCGTGAAAACAGAACTGATATGTATTTCTAAGCTAGTTTTAAATATATTTCAAAGCAACATGTATGGAGCAATATGTTAAGTAATATATATAGTCTTGGCCGTCCATCGCTGTGTTCCGAAATGGCTACACAACAACCAAGTGCACCACAACCAAGCACATAGCATACTCTTCGCATATTTATCCAACATGTCGCCTGATACTCTATCACTTGCCGGCAAGACTGCCTTGGTCACCGGCTCTGGAAGAGAAAACGGAATCGGCGCAGCCATTGCTAAGGCATTTGCCCGAAATGGCGCGTCTGTGGCAATTCACTACGTATCGGATAAGTCGAAAGCTAGAGCCGATAAATTAGCAGCAGACCTCGCAAATGAGTTTAGAACCAAGACTACGGTTGTACAGGGTCAAGTAGCCAACCCCGATTCCGCAAGGAGCATTGTTGAGCAGACATTGAAGGGTCTCGGGACCGATCATATCGATATCCTTAGTACGTATGCATAAGAACATATTCAGAACACTGACTAACCGAGTCTTACTCTCCAGTCAACAACGCTGGAGGCGCATCAGGCACACAGAATGTTATGGAGCTTACGAAAGAGGACATCGACTACGACTTTGGGGTCAATGTATCTGGTGTCATATATATGACGCAGGCCATAGTCCGTGTAGGGAAGATGCCCCACGGTGGTCGCATCATAAACGTCGGATCGATCGCCTCCAAATTGAGCGGCGCTGGAACTTCTCTCTATAATGCCGCGAAGTCGGCGCAGGATAGTTTAACGGCTAGTATTGCTAGCGAGGTAAGTCGATCTATGTGCTCAGCTCAATGTGCATTGTGACGAACCCTATTTGCTAATAATAATGCCAGCTTGGCCGCACTCATGGAATCACTATTAATACGCTCGCGCCGGGGCCAATTCCAACCGACTTATCGGATCCGTTTCTGGTCAATCCTGACGGGACCCCAACCGCGCTTAGAAACAACTTGGCCGCGCTTTCGCGCGCAGCGGATCGCGTCGGAACTGTGGAAGACATGGCCGATGCCGCTCTGCTTCTGGTTTCGGAGAAGAGCCGGTGGATCACAGCGCAGTGGATCTCAATCAGTGGTGGTGTGACTGGAACAATGCTATAAGAATCTTAGTCAACCAGGTTCAAGGATCACCCTATAGCAACAAAACTTATTAAAAGCCAAGCATGTTGACCTGTAACTGATGTTGGACTGTGCGAAACGAATAGGGGTGTCCCGCTATGTGTTCTTGATATGGTATAGTCTGTATTAGTAAGCCGTCTGCTGCACGGAAGTCCGTGAACAATGGATTTGGCTGACTCGTCGTGCGCTGGCCATTGACAAAGATAAGAATGCGATTGAACGTGCTATTTGCGGTGGACTATTTCGTCTCATACTTGTACAGCTTACTTCACGGTTTCTCTTCGATGTTTGAGATATGGCTGAAATACAAAAGTGTTCACCGCCCACAATCTCGGAGCCATGTCCTAAATACTGTTGCTCGCTATGCAAAAAGACCTTTGAACAAGGTGAGGCGTACACAATAACATCATAAGACTCGCTAACACATATTCTAGAGGCTTCTGCTAAGCGCCATTACTATTATTGCCGCTCTAAACCAGCCGATACCAAAGAGTCTCGAAAGCGATCATGTGCCGCTGTGAGTAATTCCCGCCCATTTTATTGTTATTTCAGTAACTTCTAGAGTAGATACCTTTTTAGAGGCGAAATAATTTCCTCAAACTTTCAAGCGGTTGTGAAACACGCACAGATCATGTTAACTGTTAATATGGCAATACCTGATCTCGAGTGTTACAGTGCGTCCGTGCGAAAGCTCGCTGCATCTGGCCTGCCGATGATAGCATGGATGCTTGCATCCGATGCAACAAACGCAAAGTCGCATGCGAGTACGATACGGCAGCCTTGCGGCGTAAGATAAGGAATGAAGCTAGTAGAGATACAGTTTCGACTTCAAATTCAGTTATACCTATCCAGGAGGGACCGAACGCAGATATTCAAGAGAGTAGTACAGCTTTGGTGTCTATCAGAGGTTCTTCTCAAAATGAAGCCACATTGTTCGATCCAGACAATGAGAACTACTTGTATTTGGAAGAGATAACTGAGTTGTCATTCCTCAACAATCTTGACGTCACCCTGGAAGATCCTGGTGTTGAACCAGTGCCGTATCAGGGAATCAGTGCAATGCCCCCTGCCTGCACCAGTTTAGCAAATCTGTCCACCACAATGCCGACCCCTCCGATACCGTGGACCTATCAACCATCAAACACTCCTCTGTTTACTACTCGTCCATTCACAAGGCCTGATCATATGGCTCTAGTATCCTTAGCGATGCGAGTCCTTCGATCCTATCCCTCTATGATGACAACAAAAGGACCTCTTCCGCCTTTTATCAATCCCTCGTCATATTCATGGGCTCAGTCAGGCGGGGATCATAAATTACATAAAGTTAGTTATCTTCGCATTTGATTCTATATATGCACTTAGAACAGAATCACTTACTCCTTGGCATCCAATTTGAGGGTGCTGGTAACGATTTTTACACATTCAACAGTTTTCGCAGATACCGCGCCAACGCTAACAGCCAGCGGCTTTACAGTATTTGGTCAAATGCCCTAGTTTGATTCAAACCTTGAAGTCAGGCGTCAAGGCCAACAAGAGTAGTTGGGCATGGGGGCAGATCTGGCACGAGCAAGAAAGAATTCTCGCCCAGGTAGACCCTTACTGACCCTTCTCGGCGAGGGATACTAGGCTAACTCACACCTTCCAGTATCAGAATTTCGACCGTTGGGAGCTCCTAGATGCTCTACAGACTCTACTCATTTTTTGTTGTAAGGGATTTGCAATGTCTTTTCCTTCTAATCTTGGTGACCTTGTGAACATAAAGTTTCTTGTAGGTCAGAGAAGCACCTATAAGCCTCTGAAGCCCTCAAATATCACAGCCGAAGTGTAACAACTGATTCCGAGCTTTGTAGTGCTACGCATTCAGGACGCCCCAGTTGGCCATGCCGTCTTTGACATTTCTCTACTTACCACAGCTAACGTAAGTTAACTAAAGTTCCTTTCTGCCCCTTCCTGAATAATTTATGTCCTTTTTAGCTGACTACCATGACAGCTCGTATCACAAGCACTGGGGTTATTTGTTGGGCAGTGTTTCGATTTCGACATCTCTGAAGATCCAGCCGTGGCATGGAGAGATTGGATATTCCTTGAATCCAGAAGACGGTCGGTATCTCCCTGGTGGGACTTGATTGTTTGCTTTACTGATTCGCACTCAAGGACTGTCCTCATCTTTCAGGTCCTCGGTCTACTTGTGGATATCTCGGCTGCAGTCTCGTATTTTTCCAGCAACGGTTTCGTCCTCGTCCCTCTCCCGGGCTCCGCTGCCATATGGAGTACGCAGGACTTTGAGAAATGGAAGCCCGAATATCGGAAATGGCAACAAAACGTGATATATGGCCTTTCCGAGACCGGTGACCTAGCTAGACTTCAAAGTACTTGCGACGGCGTCTCATCTACTCCAGCAGAGTGGGAAGGATGGACCGCCGAGGTGGGCGATCCAGCAACGTTGGTAATGATCATCGGGGAACTGCTAAAGAATCAGTAACTGAGGGAACAGATTTTGCGCTAGGATAGACTTGTATGTGTGCATAGTGCTCACCCAACCAAAGTCAGCGGGTCTGGCATTGAGCATAATTTAACGGTCAAGCCTTGATAGATGAATCACTGGCAGGGCACCCCTTGTGCCAAGATTGCTTTGAAATGCTAAAATGAAATCTGTTTGAGGAGTAAAGAAAATAGGCAATGATAATATATACCGCTAGTCTTTGGAGGACCGTTATCGCGTATGGGTGTATACTGGTATGATCAACTCAAACTACGTTATCAGACAGGTCCCTATTTCGTGCCAAGCCTGAAGCCGCTCTTGATAACTGTTCCTGAATGCCTCGGCGGCAGCAATGAATGCTGGCCAGAACAGGTGCGCGGCTAAGATCTTGGGGTGCGTCTTGATAGTTTAACTGCCTCGATGCTCTTAGCAACTGCCTTAATGTACTATCGCACGGAGCGGTGTTTCAAGAGACAGGTATTTGGGGATAATTATACAACAATGGCGGCATAGAACGGTGTAGTACGATAGAAATGAATCTCAGAGTTTGTTTAAATATATATTGACCAGCATGGACGTAGATGTTCTTCCCATAGCCAGTCTGAGAAATTTCTTTCGATCTCGTCACACACAATAATTACTCAGCTCCTCTTGAGTAAAGAATCTCCTACTATTTCTCCCTACGTCTTCAACTAGCCTGTCACAGTTCTCACTGCTGGTAGCTCTAGTCTCGACTAAGGTTATTGCACAAAAAAAAGACCTCTATCTACATAGCTAAGATTACATTGTCAGTATATATATGCACGGGCTAAGGGCCCGTGTCTAATACCCCTAACCCTCGGCGGTTATTCCGTAGCCTTTCGTGACATAACCCGATCAGCTCAATCGTGTCTCTCGGTAGAACAAGGAGCCTTTGCGGTATGCCGTAGATGAGCTCATACATGTCTGTCTCAACCGGTGGGTGGGCCTCCATAGAGAATACTGATGTGGGCGTTATCATAGCACTGTCTGGATCATGGCCGAAACGTTCATGGTAATCGGATCCAAGCCATCTCACAATCAAGCAGCATTGAGAAGCGCGAGCTGATACTGTGGCGTGCCCATGTTGTGCTTTCCTATATCACCTCAAGATAATAGGAAAGCCGATGAAGAGACTAGGCCTTTTTGTAAAGTCTCCTCTTTGAACTGCTCAAGTGTTTAATCAGTTGTCCGCTTCATCCAAGTGAGCCCCGAAGATTCTGGAGTTCCCTAAAGAATGATTGCTAGATCAAAAGGTATGCTTTCCAGGCAGATTATTCAGCTTCATGCTATGACTCGACATCTCCACATGACAGCCTATGTTAGAAAGCAGATTCCAATGTAGGATGAAAATACGTCATGGAGACAGCGAAGCAATAGTTGTACCACCCTCTTCCTTATATTACCCTCAAAGTCAACGTTTAATACATTTATTTGTCCTTGGCATATGGCTCCTCCTCCGTCACCTCGCCTTCTGTTCTACGGCTCTGCGCCTTGATGCCCACTCCCTTCTTGACGTCTCTGCGTACTTTACAGCACATAGCAGTTGGCCAAGATATCTAAGACTATTGAGACACTCGACCTATCCAACACGCCCGCGGCAAACTATGCACCGGTAGAAATAGTTCACTCCGGAAAGCTCATCCACGTCGCGGGCTAGCCTGGTAGTATTAAAGACGGCCAGATGCCCGAGGTCCATGAGTCCCAAGTCCATTTCACCTTATTCAATCTGCCGGAGATCATAATTGCGGCTGGTGCGTTAATAGAAGACAACGCGAAGCTGACGCTCACAATTGTCGACTACGATGCACAACTAGTCATGTCACATCCAGCGAGTCCTGAACAGCCGCCTTCCGGCCATCACTCTTATTCCCATTCCCAAACTAACAATCGCAAATTGGAGATCCGAAAAAGATGCCGTCATAGCCCTCCCAGAGAAACACGCCGTTCCTCCCCCTCGACCTCTCGTTTAATTTAAGATTGAGCCGTTCTGTTTTCTAAGTTTAATCTACCGTGGCCGACACAGAGTCGGTTACACTTCTTTGGATTGACAGGATTCTCCCGAGTTCTGTGCCTCAATGTCATACATTGTATCAATTTAGATCGGCGCGTTGCTATCGTTCAATGACCAATAAACATGTGGTGCGCGACATTAGTCTGTCTAAAGGTTAGTGCATATCTCCTACAGTGTCAATACAAGTCTACTCACCGTGACTCACCGACCTTGCTATTCATGCAGTGGGTTACTTAGCTGCCACCCCTCCACAAGAGACATGATTTGATATGGTGTCCATCTGATAAGTAGATATTTTACCTTTGGTACCTGATTACCTTCCCTGTCCAATGTGATTTTGCATACTGAAACTAACGCCAACTCAACATTTGCACTTGCATTGCCTCTGTGAACTCGAGGTCCGTCTCGACAATTTACCCGAGGTAACTATCCATTCCATATCCAACCCCCGCAATCTCACGTCAGGCCGAGGGCTGATACCGTGCGTAGACTGATCCCGTATCCGTGCGTCATTTCATCTCGCTTTAGGAAGGTAGAGAGGTTAGCTCCCAAAGACATCATTGCATCCTTCGGAATGGTGATTCAACACGATATAAGCTGAGTGATAAGCGATACCCCTGCAAATAATGCATACCTCTATATAAATAAGCTTTGGTGCCCCGTCACTGGAATGTTGCTTGTTTTGCTTGGCTCTCTTGGCTCTCTTGGCTTCTCCAACTGTTGTGTTTCCCCAAGATGCGTGTTCCAACCTTAGTAGCAGGACTTGCCTGCGCTGCCATCCCGTCTTTAGCAGCGCCGTCGTCGAGTGGACATGTGCTGCACGAGAAGCGTGATGGCGAGCCTCATCTTTGGCAGAAGCGCGACCGTGCGACCCCGAGTCAGGTCCTGCCAATCCGCATTGGCCTTCGTCAGCGCAATCTAGACAATGCAGAGAGCTACATCTATGAAGTCGCTGACCCCAACTCCCCCAACTTCGGTAAGCCAATCCTAGACTCCGGGGGATCAGCAGAGTGTTGCATCGAGAATATCGCTAAATGATTCGGGCTACCAGGCAAGCATTGGTCCGCTGAAAAGGTGGCTAATACATTTGCGCCATCTTCCGAAACGAAGAACACTGTAGTGGATTGGCTTGTAGGTTCAGGAATCCAACGCAACCGGATTTCGCTGTCGAAAGGTAGGCAATCAAACAGGCCAACGCGGTGCGCTATCCATACTTATCATTCGTAGGCCACAATTGGGTGCAGTTTGATGGTACCGTCGAGGAAGCAGAGGCTCTCTTTGCCACAGAGTATTGGCACTATCAGCATGTTGAAAATGGCGGACTTCGCCTCGCTGTTGATGACTATAGCCTGCCAAAGCACGTTCAGCAACACGTTGACTTTGTCATGCCCACCGTGCAGCTGGATGGTCTCAAGCCCGTCGCGAACGCTGCCACGCAAGCTATCATCCCAGGGGGAGCTTCCCTCGGCTCGCTGCCCTGCGGAAAGCTCATCACGATAGATTGTCTGCGCAAGCTGTACAAATTTCCCGAAGGCAAAACGGCGGACGCTAGTAACAAGATCGGTATCGCTGAATGGGCCGACTATCTATACGAGCCTGATCTTCCGCTTTACTTCAAGAACTTCACCAATCCCCAGATTCCTGCTGATACGAAGCCGGAGTTCATCGCCATTGATGGAGGCTTAACGGCAAACCTGACCACCATTGCCCAAGGGTCGGGTGTCGAAGCCGCCCTGGATGTTCAAGCTGCCTACTCTATAGTCCACCCTCAGCAGGTTCGCTACTACCAGGTTGGTGATGGCATTAACGTTGACAGTGTCGGTACTTTCAACATCTTCCTCGATGCCTTGGATGCAAGCTATTGCACGTATGAAGGCGGTGATCAGCCTTACCTTGGTGAGTTTGACACGGTTCTCGAGAACATCGGAGAACATAAAACTGACGTGATCAAAGACCCTGCCTACCCCGATCCGAACGATAACGGACTAGGCTACCTAGGGCCCTTGCAGTGTGGTGGTGCGCCCAAGTCTAACGTCATCTCCGTGAGTTACGGGCAGATTGAAGTAAGTATTACATCCCATTCACGTACGAGTATGATCCTTACGGAAGCAATTAGGGCGCCTTGCCAGAATTTTATCAAATTCGTCAGTGCAACGAATGGATGAAACTAGGACTCCAGGGTGTGAGTGTCATCTATGCAAGTGGAGACTCTGGTGTCGCGAACCGTTACAATTCCGGATACCCCAACTCGTGCCTCAACGCGGACAACCTGTTCGTCGATAACAATGGAACTCGATACTCGCCTTCCTTCCCCGTTAACTGCCCCTATATTACTTCAGGTAAGTTTATCATCTACTATGATGGTAAGAAACCGGATCGCTGATCATATTTCGCAGTGGGAGCAACCACACTCATCGGTAATGACACCGATAGTGGAGAGCGGGCAGTCTCAGTACCTAGCACTGGACCAGCGAACGCATATTATTCCGGCGGTGGTTTTTCGAACATCTTCCCCGTTCCCTCATACCAGGCTTCTGCTGTCCAAAAATTCATGAAGAAGTATGCCCCCAAATACGGACCCAATGTGTACAATGACACTGGCAAGGCGCGTGGTTTCCCCGATGTTGCAGCCATCGGTTTGAGTGTTGCCACCGTATGGAATGGATCGACATACGGCGTTGGTGGCACCAGCGCAAGTGCCCCGATCTTTGCAGGCATTGTGAACCTGCTGAACGAGGAGCGCATTGCCATTGGCAAGGGGCCGATTGGTTTCTTGAACCCGACTCTATACGCGCATCCTCAGGCGTTCAATGATATCACCATTGGTAACAACCCAGGATGTGGTACCGGTGGTTTCAACGCCACTCCAGGTTGGGATCCCGTAACTGGTCTGGGTACGCCCAATTACGACAAATTGCTCCCCATCTTTTTACGTCTTCCTTAAGTCGTTAAAGAGTAGGGATCTCTCTGGAACCTCAATGAAAAACCTAACTTTAGGCATAGTAGGCGGTTGCTGTTGCTTGTGTTTCTATACATGCTGTATTCATTGCTTCGCAGTTGTAGCATCATGATAGACTTAGCGAACAATTCAATAGAACCTGAGATCTGCCTAAACCTGTTGATTGACGAACCGCTGGACGCAACATTGTATACTATATGAATATCCAAATAGTGAATGCAGCATTGGGGTAAATAGCGTCGCTTCCCAAAACGCATATGCACTAGACAATCACATCTCAAGGTAATGTGTATTGCAGAGGCGGGCGTCTTATCCCTTATAGGCTCACACATTTATTACAGCTCTTAGACCCCACGTCGTGTTTAGAGTTAAGTCCTCGGGACTGGATGCTTGGTTATCTCTGTTTCGTGTCTGAAGCGATACCAGAGGGACTCAAGTAACCATGATTTCAGTTGATCCCGTTAAGTGGGTGGTGATGTAATCTGATAACAAAGTCGTACCGGAGGTGCGACTACTCGTGAAGTTCTCGCCGTTTACCCCCATGGTTTTCCGTGGTGCACATCTCAACACTCACAATGTCTGGCTGCCACCCGGTACGGTAATAGATGCAGTAAGTATCCTCATTGGTAACCTTCATTTGTCTTACGAGTAACCTATTCCTATTGTAATCGCTCCTATGAACATCGAGAGTTGTTGAAGTACGAACGACCAGCCCCAATAGTAGAGTCAACTAACTATCTTTATAAGACGGATAAATTCGGAAAACTCAGACAGTTGCTCCAACTTCGTCTTCCATCTTCTCCCCAACAAATATAAAGCACATCCTTGAATAGACCCCTACTATGATATAATCATAGTACTGCCTCTACCAGCCTTTTAATATGTTGCATCCGCATCAAAATATACCAATTCTCTTTGGGGCCGAAACCATAGTAAGATCTGAGAACACGCTACGTCGGTCGGCCGAACCCTCGTGGTAGACAAGCCCTCTTTGTCTGGGTTAAAAATGTAGTGCGGGGTGCGGCTATGCTGCCCCCTTGGATTTCTTGGCTATGCGTGAGTCCTCTGCATTGGGGCTAAAAATGCAGTGAAGGCACTGCACAGTCCTTCGCATAACCCGCTTAAGTAGCGGTTTTACATAAGTTAGGTCAACCCACGTGGCGAGCCCTCTTCTCTAGTGCTAAAAATGCAGTGAAGACACTGCACAGTCCTTCACATAACCCGCTTAAGTAGTGGTTTTACATAGGTTGGGTCAACCCACGTGGCGAGCCCTCTTCTCTGGTGCTAAAAATGCAGTGAAGAAACGCAATTCCCCGACTGAATCTCTTATAGGGTAGAAGCGCAGCCACCAGATCACAGCGGAATGGAAAAGGACACAGGGCTCACTTGAAACTGCATAATAAAGAGACTTCTGTATATAGTCGGATCAGCCAATGAAGGTGTTTTAGAGACCTTCGCGCAACAACGAGTGTCTATGACCTACGTATGCAGTGTAATTTTATAGGTACGGTTGTGAGATTTAAACTATGCTAAACCTCCAATACAAGTACTCCTCGATTATTTCCCTTAGCCCTAACTATTCTCGAGTTGAATTACATGACCACTTCAGTGTCTGGTCTGCCGTGAAGTACAGTAGGCTATGTAATCGATATACGTATAACCAATCTCAACCGTACTATGAGTTAATCACCTCATCCTGGCACGGTTACTCTAAACCCATACAGAAAGTTTGGATTGTGAGCTGTTGGCTTACATGGCGTTGACTGAATAGCAAGAATTACGTCCTCTCCTTGATAAGTACCTAGGTGACTCGCCAACAAAAAGAGATAGGAGCCTCTATTCTGAGAATCACACTGCCAAGTCGACTATCCTTTTGTGTGCAGTGCATGTTTATCAACGCAGATGAATCATATTCTTGGCGACTAGAAACTAATAACTGTATCAGCCTAGCCACCGTGGTAAATTAAGTCCTCTTCCAAAATGTGGTGTGGGGTAGGTAGGATTTAAGTCCTTTGCTTCGGGGCTAAAAATGTAGTGCATTAGGCAGGGTTGAACAGCTAGCATATGCTGGCGCGGGGATAAAAGGTCCTTGCGTTTGCAGACCCCGCAGTGCTTCTGCCTTTTGGTACAGTACTTCGCCCTTTGCTTTTGCAACAGGCGAGATAGGTAACCTTTGCAATAGCCTGTGAATAGCGAGCTCTTATTCGTACGTTTCATATAGATCAGATAAGTGTCGAGCTACTGCTCAGGATTTCATAATCTACCCGCAGTGTTCCGGCTCATCCATATATGGATCTTTCCTATTGATGATATTAGTGGTAATACGAAGTACTTCCAGCGGTTTCAATGCGCGAGGTGGACTTTTCGTAACCCTCAATATATTCAGAATGCATCTTGTCATGTTCTCTGGGCATGTTCATATACGTCGTGGTTTTGAATCCGACTGTCTAGTTGAAAATCATAATTGTTGCTCGGCAAGTCTAGCGCAATAAGAGCGTCGGATAATAAATCACTTGTGTTGACACCGTCGTATATCGGTGCATTTCAAAAGTGGCGTAGTTGTAGGAATCAATCTGCCTCTTAATGATTCCACAAGTCCCATTCTCCCTCAGTGATAGCCATAACCCCAGGTAAACCCGACAGTCCCGACCGAAAATTCCTCACGCCTAATCCTCCTGTGAAAAAAACTGCAACACTGCGACCCTTTCATAATCATAACCACATCATATAATCTCTCCCTTCCCGTTCTGTCCCCTCATCTACGCACCACCCTCTCTCTTCGCATACTCGTCCTCCATTTTCACCTCGTAGGATTGCTCATCCGCATCCGTGACGTCCGTAATGCGGTTTTGCGTCGACGACGCACCGCCCACGCGACGACTACCGGGCTGCTCCGAGGACTCGTACACGGGCGCTTGTCCCGGCAGCTGGCGCATGCGCTCGGTCGTGGTCCCCCTGTTGTCTGTGAAGCTGCGCTCCGCGTATGCCGTCCTCCGTGGCGGGCCGCCGTTCGTCGTCGACGTCGAGGTGCTGACGAAGCTGTAGGAGAAGGATTGCGAGTTTGACGGCATTGTGTGATGGTTTTTCTACCTCTTTGCTCAGCGTGGATGTGTTCTTCTAGGTTGCTGCTGCTTTTTGGAAGATAAATGTAAGCAGTTTCTGCGTTTATGATGGGCGTCTGTAGATGCTGTTCTGTGAGGAATTATAGTTGTTAGGAATGGTTGTCGTCGATTTTGTGATATAGAGGGGAGGTTTGCCTCTGACGTCATTGTTGGATACTGATGTTTCCCCATGGCAGTCGTGATTGGACCAATGACGCATGATCTTGTGCCAGATGGTGTACAGATCTAGTTTTAAATTAGAAGTATCCATCGCATACCTGACTTCCATCAACGGTCACAAAAAAGACAAGGTGTTACCTGCGAATCTGTAATACCACTGTATTTCCTTTCCATCATTCATATCTGCTAGTTACATAGTATGTATTAGCAGTTTACACCTTTAAGTGGTATGTCGGGCTTCTTATTGGCTACCGTCGGTAAGGGATCAACTCCCGGAGATAGCCTAGCGCCAGGCAGAATAAGTGGGTATCGGAGTGTCCAAAAAGGAAATGGAGAAAACTGTTGTCATTTGATTGCTTTATCACAACATCAGCATGCCTCTAGTTAGCGGCTGTCTCGGCTCCGCAACTGAAAAAGTGAGTTGATCTTAACAACAAAGCTGATCACATAACTACAAAATGGTATTCGATTACGCGTACAGTTAAACTAGAGGGAGAATATTAAAATAATGCTTTATTTAGAGGATTTTTAGAGCTATACTTAGTTCATGTTTCTATTACACTCTATAAATAACTGAGGTTTAAGTTGGCTGTATTTGATTACTTACTGGGGATGAAACTAACCCTTGGCACGCTAACCTACAATATCCTTCAATGCCATCCTGTAGTCATGCTGCGTATTGTTGGTAGGGATCTGATATTATCAGGCCCCTGTTAACAATATTTCGGAGCCCTAGTGGTAGTTGTGGCCTTGCTTGAAATGTCTTCTACCCTGCTCCGAAGTTGGCGTACTTCAAAGTTCTTAACTGACTACCTATTACCGCGACGTTTATAGCTATCTAGTCGCAGACTTTCTCTCCTATTTGTCTAGAACATCTTAGTTAGATCTGCATTCGCTAATCTTGACTACTTGTATTTTTTTCGATCTCTTTTTCTCCTACTATATTTCTTCACCTCCTATTTAACTAAGATCTCGGGAAATAAAGATGGGAGGTGTTCCCTCGGTCCCCCGCGATCCGTCGCGTAAGGTGCAGGTCATCTGTGCCGGCTATGCCCGTACCGGAACCTCGACAATGGCGCTGGCCGTCGAGCAGTTGCTTGACGGGCCCTTCTTACACGGCGGCACGCAGGTTTTGAACCGTGAAGATGGTATGAGATTTTCTATTTGCTTCTTCTTGCTCCTTGCTTTAACTCTTGCTCTCACTTTTTGTTCTTTTACCTCATTCATATGTTATTGAATGATCGAAAATCGGTACTCCTCGAAATTGTGTTATTAAACGGAAGCTATTCTCCACAGTGGCTGGCTCCATCTACATGTTTTTTTCTTTCCGCAGCTCCACTAACATCCCCTTCTAGAGTACTGCAAGAAATGGGTACAAGTCTACGAAGCCAAGGCGCGGGGTGACAAAGCAGCCACACTCTCGCTCTTACGCGAAGTCACGGCGGGCTTCATCGGGGTAGCCGACATGCCGCCGCTGGACTTCATCCCGGAGCTGATGGAGCTGTATCCCGAGGCCAAGGTGGTGCTGGTAGAGCGGGACCCGGACCGTTGGCTCGAGAGCCTCATGGTAGTCTCCAGAGCCTCGAATAAACCGTGGTTGCCGTATCTTGTGTGGGTCGTGCCCGGCTGGCGCTGGTTCCCGTCCCTCGTCAAGCACTATGGTGAGAGCGCCAAGAGGATCATGCAGCTGGAGCCTAAGGGGGAGGTGAAGCGTGGGACTAGTAAGTCATCTACCCCCTTTCATATGCACATATATATACATATATATACACCGAGACAAGGAAGGAGGTTTTGAGAGTAACATTAACTAACACCCCCGTCCTAGAACTCATAATAAACTGGAATAACATGGTCAAGGATATGGTGCCGCCCGAGAAGCTGTTGGTAATGCAGCTCAAGGACGGGTGGAAGCCGCTGTGCAAGTTCTTGAACGTACCGGTCCCCGACGGGCCCCTGCCCCGCGCCAACGATACCGAGGCCGCCATCCAGATCTCCGATCACGTCACCCGCCGGCTGGCGCAGATCTGGGGCACGGCGGTCGGCACGGCGGCCGTGATCGGCTTTGGCGCCTGGCGCGCCTGGAAGACGCGCTGAGCTGGGGCGTGCGGTGATGTTGGCGTTGACGAAGTGTGTGCTGTGAGTGGAAGTTGGGAATGGTTCGTTCGTGGCATCCCAAGTGAATCAGGGCTGTATATATTGCGATGGCGCTAGTATCTAATTCCCTAAGATTTCATTGGCGGCGTTTGTATGCATGATGTAACCGACAAGGACCGGCGTTCTTTAAAATCATATCTCAAGTCTATAGAGGAAGAGACAGTATTTTATGTAGATTGGGAGTACTATTCCCTCTCATCATACCTCGGCAACGCAATGTCTTGTTGCATTATGGCGGATCGTCCTAATGGCGTGCTTGCTATGTCGGCATACCAAGATTTAACATTCAATAAGTTGACACCGTGAGGATATTTAAGACACGTGGAAGCTTAATCTCGCAAGTGCTTGTTACGCGATAGTACCATGCCTCATATCTATGAATTAGAATGCCGGAACGTAAGAACGACATTGACACCTCTAGACCCCATTTTAGCCAATATATAGGTCGTTTTCTACAAATCATCACACTCGTACATGGACATTATACTATACCGGTCTAATTCACTTTCACACATGGCACTACCGGCCCGCAGATTCATAAATGCTATTATACACAGTCGCCAACCAGCCCTGCGCAGGTCCAGCCCGCGCAACAACGCCCAGGCCGCCGGCCGCCCATAGCGCAGCTAGGGAGACAGCGGTAGCCTGGATCGCCCACCAGGCGCGCCTCCGGCGGCTGCGGGTAGGTTTATCAAAGGTTATCTTCTTCCAATTGGCGGGAGGTGATAGGTTCAGCCACCGTGCCATGCCCCAAACCATGTGACCCACGCCAACGGAGAGGAGGAGCGCGTACGTGACATAGGCGGAAGGCGCATGGCGGGCGAAACCGTGAGCGACGTACCCGAGGCCGATGTTGCTGCTATCCCCGTCCATGATAAGGGGGAGCACGCGGTTCATGGCCACGTGCGAGGTGAGTAGAACGGCGAACATGTAGCCCGACGCGGCGATATTGCTGAATACGGGCCATATTCGCGAGTGGCCGTGGGATGCGGGGGATGAGGATAGAGATGTCTTGGAGGATGCCGAAGCCCAGAAGCCGGGGTGCGCGTCTCCGTGGTACCACTTCTTGTTCTGATTCCGGCGCAGAAGCCGGATAGTGAGGCCGGAGACTACGTGGGCGAGGACGGGGAGCCCGACGAGGAGGGGTTCGGTCAAGCGAGTTTGGTATAGTTCGCGGGTCATGAGGAGGAATGGCTCGGAGTAAGGGACGGAGCGGTAGACGAGCGGTATCAGGGACGTGTTGGCTAGGTGCAGTCCGGCGAAGAAGGTGAAGGTGTAGCTCGAGTAGCGCTGGATGCGGGTTACTGTTGCGTTGTATGTCTTGTTAGCATACCGAGTAAGTTGTATTCGAGATGATGATGTAGGCGATGCGAAGCGGAAGGGGGAGACGAGGAGCACAAACAATAGAATATGGGCCCGCGACCGCTGCTACTGAGTCCCAGCGAAGATGTGGAGGTCCGGGACGGCGGTGTCATGGTCGACGCAGAGAATTCCATCGAGTCTTCGGGTAGCGGTGGTAACTCTTTTTCGGGAGTGTCTATGGGTGAGGGATCGAGCTGCATTAGAGAAGCTAGAGTCTCATAGGACTCTTTGTGATTCAAAGAGGCGGAATCGGACGCCATGGTGAGGGCGGCGGCGAACGGTGTCGAAATGACGCCTCGTTCTGGTCTGGTGTTTCGAGGTTATGTGAATGGGGACAAGAAATGCAATATGTCGAATATAGCTGCTAAAGGTCAATTGGTGTTGAGATAAAAGCTCGCTAAGATCTGTTTCCACATTAAACACATTAGCTTTGCGCCGCTTCCATTCGCCCCGCTGCGGGATCTCCAATTACCCCAAAGTCGATGCCTACATAATGTAAGTACTATCAAGTACGGTACATGTGTACGAAGTACATCCCACATCTCTACACCACTGCATGCTACCTACGCGAAAACCTTGAGAGCTACCAAGTTACCATCGAAGCCTACTAGGACAACACTCTCATCAAATACCCATCCCATTAATAAAAGAAAGCACAAGATGCCTCCAGTAAGCACACTTTCCCGTCCCCGGCGCCAATGGCTACCACGAGGCATCGCTAACACCTACTACACCAGCGTCACCAAACACTACCGCCGGCGCAGACGTCGTCGGCCCGCGCCGCGCTGCAATCCTTCTACTGCGACCTGTGCTCCAAGGGCTACTCGCGCATGAACGACTACGAGGCCCACCTAAGCAGCTACGACCATAGCCACCGTCAGCGCATGAAGGACATGAAGCAGATGGTCAAGGATCCCACCGCCGGGGCCCGCGCTCGCCGCGCCGAGGCTAAGGCTGACGGCCTGATTAGTATTAAACTTGGGTTGGCCGGCGCCGGCGGCGACGTGAACAGCAGCAACAACAACGCGAATGCGAACGATGGCAAAGGCGGTGCTGCTGCTTTCAAGAAGGGCGGGTTTAAGAAATCGGGGTTCAAGAGCGCCTTCGCGCCTGTTAGTGGTGGTGGTGGTGGTGCTGCTGCTGCCATCGCTGAAGATGTCGAGATGAAGACGGAAAAGACGCCTATCATTCCAGGACGAGAAACCTCGTTGGCGACGACCGGGGATCTCGACATGGAGAGCGATACCGACGATGAAGGGTACGAGGTTTACAATCCCCGATTCCCAACAGATTGAATACGATGCTGGAAAGAGAGAATATCAAGTATTCGCCGTGCGCGGCCGAGAATGGCGCGTGTCGAGGCAGAGGATCGATCACGTTCTACTAGGACTATCTATCGCCGATTGGCATGGTTCGTCTAATGTCACCGAAACACCACCGCGTCGAGTGGAGATACCATGATGCACGACGACTGAGCTTCACAACGAGCTAGCTACATCTAGTCGCGACGGCTACATTGTCACAGTTGTCGGGAGGAACATCCATGAAGTACCAAACGCTAGGTTAAGAGCTTATCAAGTAAGCTGTTCGCCATGAGCAGCAAAGCATGTCAAAATTTGCGTGCACAGTATTTTAGGAAGGGGTTTGGCCTTACCTAGCTAGCTATCTCGACTTCACAAGTTGCATCCACGCTTAGGCTGTAGAAAAAAACCAGATGGATGTGGTATCACATAACTATATTGAAACAAGCACCCGAGAATGGTGGAAGCGCTTTTGTAGCATAACTCACTTTTACCAGGTAGACTGGATACCAACAACTGCAGTCTGATTTTCAACCAGGCAGCTTCATCTTCCTAAACCCCATCTTATAGTGTAGATCGATCCTAAGTAGACTAATGCAACCTCAATTCTCACCCATCAATGTTACAATATCTGGCCGTGTAGGCGGCCGCGCTATTCAACTCTTAAGTCACCTAGCCGAAGCGTCATTCCAAGGGATACCCAGAAGCCGTGCGGAAAGTGTCTTGAGATCGAACGGTATTACGATGCCGATGTCCGTAAGCGCCATCAAATAAGTGCACCACCTCAGAATTAGTAAAACGTTCCTCGTCAGGTATTCTCGGCATACTCCTACGCGCAGGAGGTATCTCGTCTCGAGGTACTGGCACCAAAAACCTCGCGCAAGAGCGGTAGCCTGGCTCAAGCGCTACTTTGCCCGAAGCGTGCCAAAAGCTTCGCAAGGCTCGCAATATACGGCTAGATCTCTGACAACACCGTACATCAGCACTATTTTCTTCCTCGCCTCAGTCCACGCAGGAGCGAAGGTGATGAAAAAACGAAATATGAATCTTCGTCCAAGATGAATCATGTTACAAAAATTCCCTACCCAGCCGAAGCCAAATAGGAGTGGTCATAGTATAGTTTTCAACTAGCAAAAATACGCCCTCGGATAAACTCCTCACTGGGACGCATAAAGCCCGTGCACTGGGATGGAGAAAGAAAAGGGAGGAAAAACCAGTAAAAACTTGGGAGAGAAGAGGGGTTTATATAGTTATGCGTGAGCGGTGTGAAGCGGTAGAATGATCTTGATTGCTTGGGTTCGGGTTTGGTCTTCACTTGTACTTGTTATCTCCGAAGGTTTTTGATTGGTTCGACTGAGTGGCCTTTTTAACCAATCGGACGGCTGCCTGGCTAACTCTGAACAAGTAAAGGCTTTGGTCCTAACTAAGGCTAGACAGCAAGATCTCTTCAATTTACCTTCTAGTTTAGATATCGTGATGCGGCTATACATATTTCCGTGTCATTGCTATTACTATACTATTTATGTCTTTAGTAATCCAACAGTAAGAGACGCAATGTACATATTCAACAACTTTGAAGACGCCGATAACACCGAATAATCGCCGGGTTATGCCGAGTTGGTCTTAAGCACTCAATCGCTTGACCGACATTGTATATATCCGTATCGCGATGTCGTAAATCCGTCCGCTATTGTGGCGCAGCTACCATCTCCAATTCTCTGACCCTCGCTGCCGAGGTTGCCTGCTTTCGCCGATCAAAGCAGGCGCTTTGTCGCGGCCAACGAGAATATAACGTATATTCTAATATGACCAGTAAACCCGACCCGAGTTGCGCTTCACCCCCCGGACGACTTCACGACTGAGATGGCACGCCCCCCCATGTTAGTAGGGATCCTCGTCTGTCGCCACTCCCAACTAGGTCGAGGTCAGCCCAACCTCCAGATTTCCCCAATTACTACCATGCAGGCATGCGGGGTAGAGCAGGAATAGCACTGTAGACAACTACGTATGCATGCCCAGGAGTCGATGACCATGAAGGACCGATTCTTCGGGGATGGTCCTCCGCTAGGCCAGAGCTGTCGACGACAACAAGCTTAGCTTGACCGGACTACCCGGCGGATATAAATGTAAATCATGGCCGCGATGGATAGAACGAGGAAGCGAGTTTCTTGGCTTTCCGCGTCTCTTCTTTCCCAGCTATCGTCGAGTTTTGTTTTTATTTCTGTATCCATAATCCAGAAGCATCATGTTGTTCCAGGCCCTGTTGCTCGGGAGCTTTGCTGCTGCTTCCGGAACCAATGCTGGCGCTAGCTCCGCCATTAAGAACCTGGTTGTGTTTGGCGATAGCTACACCGATGAAGGGCGTCTGTCGTACATCCAAAGCATGGGAACGCCGCCCCCTGGCACCGTGATACCGGCCTCGAATTCCACTCCTGGAGGCGGCTACTCATGGCCTCACTATGCGTCGCAGGCTCTTGGAGCTATGACCTATAATTATGCTGGTGAGTACTGACGACTCCGGAAAGCGCACAAATAGGTGTAGGATGTAGATGGTATGGTGTCTGATGGTTCGAAATAGTCTCTGGCGCCGTCTGCTCAAACGATATCGTATACCGGTATCTCGATTCGATCATGGGCCCGTTCCCCTCAGTCATCGACTATGAAGTCCCAGCTTTCAAGGCCGACGTCAAGTACGCAAGCTCCAACCCCAAATCGACATTTCTCCGCAACCGCACACCGGAGAACACAGTCTATACCCTCTGGGACGGCACCAATGACCTCGGGGTCGGCGGCTTCCTGCTCGACAAGCAGCAGCCAGGGAAGATTATAACCGACTACGTCGAGTGCCTGTGGTCGGCGTTCGACGGGCTCTACAGCACCGGGGGACGACGATTCGCGCTCTTCACGCAAGGGCCGCTGAATAAGACCCCGCTGTACACGGCGATAGAGCATGGGGGCGCTGGTGATGTGAATTACTGGCCGAACAAGACAGCCTACAACACGCTCGAATACGAGGAGAAGATTCTCGAATACGTGACTACCGTGGACACCGTCTATGACTACGGCGTGCCGTTCCAACTGCTCGTCCAGAAGAGGTGGCCCGGGGCTTCGTTCATCATCTTCAATACTCATCAGATCCTTCTCGACATTTACAATGCGCCCGAAAAGTACCTAACAGCGCCTGCCAATGTCACGGGTTTCTATCATACCTGTCCAGACCCTAGTTCCGGAAATGGATGCGTTGACTCAGCGCACCCCCTGTCCAGTTTCTTATGGTGAGTTCCTTCAACCCTATTTTACAGAGCAAGGCTTACGGTTGATAGGTACGATTCGCTACATCCTTCTGCTCGGGCCGGTAAGTTGATATCGATCTCTTGAGTGGGTGGCGTGATGCTAACATAAAGGCTAGATGAGATCATTGCAGGAGAGTTTGTCAAGGCGTTGGAGCATAATTCGTCATATGCGACTTATTATTCATGAGTTATAAAACTTCTAGCATTAAAAGCGGTATAAATGGATCATTATATATATCATGATTTATGAGCTGATCATGGAAAATGTCTGGATGTAGTTGAATACATTCGTAACAAGATCCCTTCGTCTTGGCTAACTTCTTTTGATGTGTGCTACCGAGGCAGTTACATTGTCCTTATCGGCTACTAAGATACCCCATGCGGGGGCATAACTAGGCTTCAGTCGATCCCGTAGCTCTACTTGCTGGTGACTTATCTGTTAGCCCGCCAATTTTAGTATCACTTCTCTCCGCATAGTTGCCTTTCGAGGCTGGCAAGGCACCTGGCACGTATTATCCACCTATGTAGGAAAGCCTTTAGAACACAGTTCACTTTCTTGTACCTAGTTGTATGCGAACAGGAGCAATTAACGATCTACAAAAGATGTAGCTCTATGATGTGGGCTGTGTAATTTAGTTTTGTGCTGACCTGGCGGAGAGTGTGGCAATGTTTCACGACGACTGCTTTCGAATAGCTATGCCTGATAGTAAGCTAAAGCTATATACTGATACATGGTGAGATGGTTTGGTAGTCCTGATCAAGTGAGGCCTAGAGCAGACGTGCAGCCAACAAAGCTAACGGTTTACTTTGTATCGCGCAGCGTTCGGGCGTAGCATGTTATAGGATGGTCAAGATCCATTAGATCTTGACATTGTCTATATGGGTGGCAAGAAGTCTAAGGGGGTTGAGAACCTTGTCATCAGACAAGAAATTGTTCGTTGGTGCGGCAGGCTTTCAGAATTGTCACACGGATCCAAGGGATTGTGACTGTTTCAATCACCCGAAACCCTTCGGGCCAGGACTCCAATATCATGTGTATAATCATAAGAGCGGCAAGGCTGGTTCCCGTACCCTTCCGTTCAGCTGGGCTCTGTCTCCGTGAGCGGTTAAACTTGTTCCCGTATATACCTGATCAAATAAGACAGGCTATACGAGAGTGAGGGGCCAGGAACGAAAGCGAGGCTTTTGTATAAAGAGACGAAGGTCGCCACCTGGCTCGAGGAGAAGGACTAGATGATTATTGCAATATGAACACTATTCCAAGCCCTTGAAACCAAGCCCTTGTCACAAAAATGGAGTTAAATCAATATCGAAAGATTCGCTGTCGTTTTCAAGGCTTGATAAATTATAGGCGACTGGACTCGGGTTCTCCCGTATTACCCCTATTATTTTGTGGTCGATATACCATTCCCCATGCTGTTATCCCTTCTCCTCCTGGCTTAGCTAGCCCATTAGTACCCACAACCCCCCTACCGGCTACAATTCTCCCTGCATGCTCAAACCCAAGGTTAAGGTACAACTGGGCTGTCTTAAAGGACGGAGCCTCGATCCACATTGGTCTCCCATCTTTCCGTGCAAGATCCTGAACATATGAGACGAGAGATGACGCAAGGCCTTTCTGACGATTTCCAGGTGCAGTGCACATGATGATACCATACCAGTACCCTACCTGGATCTCTTCTTTGCTGAGAACCCCTGAAATAACACGATTTACAGCGGCGGGGTACTCAATAATCAGACGCTATAATGATGTAAGTATGAATTTCCCCCAGCTAGTCATCTAGGGATGTTCAACTCAAGTACCTTTGCTGATGCAATTCCCAGATCCCATATCATAGAGGCGATGCCAGCCCGTACCAAGGTGTGTACGTTGTCGGG
Source organism: Xylaria castorea (assembly GCA_022495115.1). Lineage (NCBI taxonomy): Eukaryota > Fungi > Ascomycota > Sordariomycetes > Xylariales > Xylariaceae > Xylaria > Xylaria castorea. The sequence goes on from MU382673.1 coordinate 57,103, forward strand.
CTTCCTCCCTGGGGGCATAAATACCGCGCAAGCACTCCAATCTCCAACCTCGATGATGGACCCGCCGTTTAGCACGCAAGCTGCAACCACACCTCGCAAAAGCTTTGGAAGATACGCTGTGCGTTTAGGCTCAGCTAGATCGTGTAGAATATATGTGTACAAAGGGTCTTCGTGGAAAGATGCTGCCAGAATCTCAGCCACTTTGTCAATACGCTCTGAAATAGGTCAGTGTGTTATACTATTCGCGTATGGGGGCGGGGCCAACCACCTTCACCCCCAGAAGTGATTTGATTCATCGCTGTCCGGCTGCTGCGTGCATAGGCGAAGATTTCATCCGGAAGTAAAAAGTACAAGATCGGGCCCATAGCTCTTCATTTATAAGTGTGCTATGGCAAGATAAAAACGGATATCTCGTCTTAAACTATCTCGATTGCTTCTAGGGCACATAGTAAGCGGATTATCCGATCTAGGGAGGAATTCATACGACATCGGGCCTACTTAATCTCTTGCATGAGTTTCTGTAGGCCCCGTCACGGTAATGGCGAGGATGATACCTTACGCTTAGCAAAACTCGGGTACGGCTAAGCTGACGTGATGCCTGGCCATACAGGTCCCACGGGATACAGCAGGTCGTTCTAAATTGGTGTCTCTCAATCCCGATCTCCTATTGGTCATAACGAGGCGATTGGCGGACAGTTATCGCATTTAGGTATCATCAAGTTATTCAATGTACGACACATACAGTAAAAGGTAGGACCGGTGTAATATATGCAGGTCGAGGGATAACAAATAGCCCATGTGAGCCTTAATACAATGAAAAGAATTCATACTTCTTCCTCCCTAAAGTAGAATAGTGGAGGTTAGCATAGAACTCATGCATCTGAGTAACATCCAACACAACCTGGTTGCAGGAGTATCGGCGGTATATATAGCATACCCGTACAACCACAAGCAGGACTGGGAGTATTTTATTTAGCAAAAGCGTGCAAGTTTCAAAGTGAGTATCAGGCAGGCTGTCAACCGGTCTTGCCGGACCCCTTTTTGAGCCTGCCCATGAGGGTAACATATTCTAAATTTATTTGTATTCTTATTAGGGCACGCTGAAAAGTTGTTCGCCAGGTTACGTGGCCGCAACGTGGTGGCTCAACCATGTCTTGTGTTGTGTCAATATGCCGCTCTAAACAAGCTATTACATGAAACTACTCAGTATTAGATATACATAGATGAGAGTGTCTAGCCACTACCCTCGCATTGCTATCTCCCAGTGGCTTGTCAGTAACCCCTGGGCACTTCGGTATTAACATATATACGGACCTTGATCGTATCTTCACTCTATTAATCAGGAATTATGCCACTTATACCGACTTCTCTTCTCAAATCTTCCAAATCCGATGACCTTTTTCTCGAAGATCAAGTGCTTGATAGCAAGTACTTATGCGAAGATTACGATTGCGTTCTGTGCCACGGCCCTGGTCTTCGTCCTTAATTTTGGTGTGACAATCTGGATATTGTTCAGGCAGAATCACTTCAAGAATCTCAGCGACTTATACACCAGCAGTTGTAGCGAAATAAGAACGGTTAACATCATCGTCCACCTCTTTATAAACATTTGTTCGACCTTGGTTCTCTCCTCCTGCAATTTCTGTGCGCAATGCCTGGTGGCGCCTACCCGCACAGAAGTATCCAAGGCCCATCAGGTTGGCGACTGGCTAGAGATCGGAGCATCAAGCTATCGTAATCTTCGCGGAAGTCGAATCAACGTACGGCGGAAGATCCTCGCCATTAGCCTCTTCATAGGTTCTCTGCCTTTACATTTACTGTCCGGAGCCCATCTTGTGCTTGATACCAATATACTAACAAACATCATAGGTGGAATTCTGTCTTTTTCTCGGCTATTCCTATCAGTTCGTATCAGGTATCCCTTGTCACGAGAGATTTTCAGTTGGATACCCAGTCATGGAATGCCACATTTATATCGGACGCCCAGTTCTCGATCACGCAAGGTGCCAATCATACAGGTGCCAGGGATAGTGACTTCCTACAAGAAATGGCCAGAGAATCACAACTGGAGCGTCTGGATAAATCAGCCTGCATCAAGCGCTACCTTGAGCCTGATGTTAGACACAAAAGCGTCATCATAGTAGCGGCCAATGTGTCAATGAGCGATAAACTGTCTTGGGTTCCAAGCAACATCGAATCGTCACTACTTTATCGTTTTAAATCAATTCCGACAGCGGAGCGCTGGGTATGGGAAGTCAACTGGCTTTGCTCCGCGTTTTGGGCATCTTCGTTCCCGGGTAACCCAGAAGTGCATCATGTGAGTATTTTCAAAGCTCTGTCTTATCTCTTTCACGCGAATCTCAGATCAAAATCCACGATAAACAACCGTCGCCCAGAATCATGAGACCTATAGTCTCGTAGAAGGCCCAGTTGTACTTATCCCATCTCTTACTGAATGCGTTTGCTAATTGGAGTGGAAAGTGGTGCGATGAGAAATTTCTCCTCCCGAGAGCGGAAGACTGGACAATGCAATTTATAGAGGTAGACAAGGACCAGCAAGTTCACAAGAGACTCTTCGCAAAGGTAGACTACTGTCTGTCAGCAGGAGCTGAACGAGATGCAGACGGTTGCGCCATTCGGGCCAGTTCAGTCCTCCTCCTAGCAGTTACCGGAGTGAACGGATTTGTTTTAACCTGCATGTACCTCAGCTGGAACATCCACCGCGCACGCGCGAAGAAAATTGCGGACGATCAGTGGGAAGAAGAACAACTTCTTACTCTAGATGAGGCCGTCTCCAGCTTTTTACAGCATGAAGATCGGTACACTGCGACGGCGACGTTCCTAGAGTTTTCAGACTATGATGACTCGATAGACTTCTGCACTTTGGGCACTGTGGCAAAGAATCGAGCTGCCGATCGACTCCGGGTAAACCTTCGATGGTATCGTGGCGGCGGAAAGCTTCTATGGGGCACTACATTCTTCATGTACGATCCTTAGCTTTCCCGCTCGAGGCTGAGACTAACTTATAAACGAATGATACAGTCTCGTAGGTTTAGCAGCAACCATTATTTTTTTGATAGTCAGGGCATTTGAAGCCCTCACAGACTATGGTTTTCCTACTGATCTGGGCTCTTTATGGCGCCTGGGCATTGGCGAGACCCATAGCTACACCGTCGCATTAACCAAAGCAATCGAATCCTTAGGATCCAACGCATTCTATGGTACCCTGATGCTAGCGAATGTGCCCCAGATTATACTAGGTTTAGCATGGTGGCTAGCCAACTCGTTACTCACAAGGCTGTTATTAGCGCAACGCTGGGCACGGTTTATCGTCAAGCGCAGTGGACTGCGAGTGTCTTCACCCAAGGGACAACAAAGGTCATCTTATTTCCTCTCACTTCCATATCGCTACAGTATCCCCTTGATAATTGCATCGGCCGTTCTTCACTGGCTTCTTTCCCAGTCCTTATTTGTTGTCCAGACTAGAGGGTTCGTCTACGACTCGCTATCCCAAAGCAAAGATCAATTTGTTCGCGACGACACTCTCGATGGATCCGTCATTGGTTACTCTACGATCGCGTTCATTTTTGCTTCAGCTATCGTGCTAGGAGTTTCCATGAGCATTACACTTTTGGGGATGAAGGCACTACCAAGCCGTGAATCAAAGCCTGGCAAGGATGCTGCTGAGGCTGAGCGGAGCTTCTTGGTAACTCGGATGCCTTTGGCCTTAAGCTGTAGTGCTGCTATTAGCGCTGCGTGCCACCCAGGCCCAGAGAGCCAGGAAACGCATTTGGAGCTGGTACAATGGGGCAAAATGGAATCTGGAAAATGGAGCATCACGAACAAAACTCCTCTCCGGTACTCTCTGGACACTTGAGTACTTGCTTAACACCATTAACCAGGCCAGAATACTTTAGAGTTACGTGCCCTGTAAGATTAGTGTTGACGGATCGGCGGTTTATGTGTAACCGCGCAGCATAATAAAGGCAGCATCCGCTCACTCCGGCGTACTCAAGGCCAATGAATCCAAGAATCCAAGACCCAAATGGGTTCCTGTAGCGAGGTGTGCTCACACACAATACTCGGCGCCCCCAATCTAATCAGAAAATAAGCTGGGCTTCACTCCTGGCCCGCGCAGTGTAGCGGTCTTGAGTTGATGAAACAAGTCCTAGCGTGCTACTGAAGATCTTGTGACACCATACTTGCGGGGGAAAAAGATATGTAGTAATAGGGGTAGGCCAAGTCCGCGGAAGTATCCAGGACTCTTTGCGCATAGAAGGTTTCACCCGCAAGGGCGACAAGGATGCGAAAATACAGCTTGGTGTTCAGCAAGCCGCGCAGTGAGCTCTTTTCGAAAATATGTTGGCGTCTAGGACTACGCAGTCTGCACTCATTTCCTTCCTCCCAGCCTTCGTTATCTGAGACCATGAGTGGTCTTTCGCTGACACTACAAAACCTGGCAGGTAAACGGTATGCATTTCCTGTTGTCGCCATGTTATACTATGTTTCAATCTAGTTAATTGCCTATTCTCAAGTATTATGGGTAAAGCAGGGCATTGGGGGTACTAACACCGTCCTGGGCGATTTCTATCGCAACTATCGTTGCGACTTGCGGTGGGTAAATTGAAAGAGGTAGCGTGATGTGAGCCAAGTAGAATATCCTGCCTGAGTACTGGGCGGTGAAGAGTCCTAGTAACATAACATGAAGACTAAACTCATTGCCTAAGCTCCTGCTATGTGCCCTTGATTACGTATGCATTCATTCAAGTGGCGTATCCTGGAGCGACAAGGCAAATGCTCTTTATCATATCTGACGCGAAGTTATCAACCGCTATCGCGATCGACGATAGATTCCGCCCGAAGAAAGACTCTGTCGACATGTCGACTGACGCGAGTAAAAGCTAAAGGGGGGTCCATACTAGGGCCAGTTACTAGACGTCATGCTTCGCCAAGCATCATATATATCATCTCACCCCGTGAAGTCTTAAGTCATGATGCAGGAAGTGGACTACTCTGCTTACTCCTCATCTCGGCAAACAGGGCCCTCGTCTGCATGTCAGCCTCAACACCCTTCCACTTCCGTCCGTGGCGATGCTGCAGGCAGACCTCCCTGCCATCACCTGGGTAATAGAGCCAGCAAGCCCACTTGGCCCAATTGCCCTCCTTCATCTGTGTGCGGGCGCGCTGGCCAATGCTGTCCTCGATGAAGTCGCCGCGGGCGATGGCAAGACGGCTCGGGAAGATCCGCGCAAGGTAATGTGCCGTTGCCACGACGTGCGGCTTGTCGTGCCAGAAGAACAGCGGGGTCAGCGGAACGCTGGCGCCGTCAGGCCCTGAGGTGGTGGGAAAGTCGCGTTTGAGCTTCGCCGTCAGGGCGCGCAGGGCGGGAAATTGTAGTACGTGCGCCGAAGTTGCGTACGACAGCATCCGGACTGCGGGGAGACAGACGTATTTCACCGGCAAGCTGCCAACTCCCTCGGAGGCTTGCATCACCTCTACCAGGGACTCGAGCGGGATGTCGCGCGCCAGCGGCCAATCGTGTTGTTGGACCCAGACGTAGGGCGTCTCGGTCACTCTAAGTGCTGAGCGCACCGCGAGGCCGAAGCCGACACGGCCTGCAGGCTCTACGAACGTGACCAGTTCGTCGACCGTTCGTGATATAGACAGCGCGACGTGGTTCTCGGCAAGATGCGGCGATCCGTACTCGGCCAGACCTTGACTGTGGACGAAAAGGCACGAAGTCTGCGCTGCTTCTGGGTACCATTCCCTCAGGACTAGATCCTTCACATTAGTTTTATACAACTCGACAGCTCTTGCGCTTTCGGCTGTGATCTGGCCCTTCTTCAGACGCATAGACTCCCCAATGCGATCATATGTGTCGAAGACGACGATGACTTTGCACGAGAGTAAGACCGGGCAGTGCAGCTTGAAAGATGCCAGGATATTTGAGATCAGATCTGTCGACGGTGCAGATGGTGTTGGCGATGTCGTGATGATCAACGTCACTAGATCTGACAGCGGCGTGGCTACCCCATTCTCGACGGCCATTTCACCGGGGTTCTACGGCGTGCTTTGCGCAACTGTAGAATTGTTCCCCGGGCAAGTTTTGATTATTGCAAATCATTTCCCCATCAAATGCACGTGGGCTTGATTTAATCAGTTTTTATCATCTTGTTAGAATGCAATGCAAATAAGAGTATGGTCTGGCGCTCCAGATTTTTGGTTTGTGTTGGTTTGGTATTTGCGGGCAGCTGCAGGCACATGGCAGTAATCATGAACCGCTCCTCTCATTTTAACCTCACATTTAAGACCAACTAAGTTCTTCCTAAAGGGGTTTAAAAGAAAGTCACAATTTATAGTAAAACGTGAAAAATGCTTTTTTATAATGCAAGCGTCCGATATGAGTGGGACGGCAGTATCTTGCCGCTTTTAGGGGAAACCCGGTCTTTGGTAACCCAGTAAGCGGTTGTAGACGGCGACCTCGTGCATTGAAGAAGAGCGAAATGACCCCATTCCAAACTGGGTTCCCAAGATCTCCCGCTCAAACTTGTCTTTAATCAGCCTTCTCAAAATAATAAATGGCATCGCCACGAGCTCATAGACAATGCCCTGCTGTTCGCGCTATACACAAAAACCACAACTTAGAAAACATCGAATCAATGCCCACAGTCTCTATATGGCGGGATGTTTTCTGCTTACGAAGTAAGATAACAGAAAACCTAACGTTAAGTTTGGTAGATGAAGTGCAAAAACAAGCTGTCTGAAGTAGCCTATTCATGTTCCCGGTCGATTTCGGCGGTTCTAATTGGCTTCAATTAGCTATAACCCGCTTTTGATGAGCTTACTTTGGTCTACCCTCAGTGTTCTTACTGCGTCGAACTATCTGCCATCGTCGCAGTTTTCATCTATTAATCGGCAACAACGTGTACGGGGCTGATCTCGCTATTCCTTCTTGCTTGTTTCTCCCTTATATATTTATGATTATGTTGTAGTGTAGGCATCACAGCCTGACTGGGCCAAACTTGCTAACATGATATTATGGTCGCTGTAGCGACTGATACTCTTTATGAATACCCTGAATCAATAGCCGCATCTGCAGAACTTAGTGACACTGCTTCATGTGCCTGGCACCACCGGGTATTCGAGACTCCAAAAAACACAAAATGTTCATTATCTATCGTAAAGCGATGGCAAGCCGTTGAACCATGTCAGCATGTAGACTAATTAGTGGCGGCGTATTTACCGAAGGGACGGAGCAGTATAAAAACAGGGCAACGCTGTTCAATCATACTACTCCTGAGACCACTACATCCTCGGGCGAATCGGAGCTCTTGACCATGTTCACTATTATATCTTCATCCTCGCTTCGCTGAGATGAAATTCCCAGCCACTATCGCGGTGTACGCCGCCTTTATTACCAAGTGCGTGTCTGCCCTGCAGGCTGTCATCGCAAACTCCTGCAAATCGACAGTCTACAATCAGCCATTCCCCTATTACGGTAATTCTGCCGGTACCCAGGCCACCGTCACACCCGAAGACCGTCTCCCGATGGCTACCGAGAGACCGGTTCCGTATGTCTCATCCCACCCCCACATAGTTTAGGCGGAGTAGCTTGACGGCATATGGAGACGTAAAAATGGCGACCACCGAGACTCTTGGCAATCCGCTGTTCTTCAGCTACTCGTTCTCCCCCAACTCGTATTGACCCTACAGAAAATAACGTATCAAAATGCAGAACTCACAAAAGAGCTTTTCAGCTAGATAAGAGGGTTACATTGGGCTGACGGTGAGAGGGATCGAGCGTCATCCTTCTCCATCTTACATGCATGCGCTGTTCTGCAACGTCCGCTGCACAGCGACCATCACAGCTCAGAGCCAACTAACATCCATCTGAAATACGAGCTGTGTGGTACGATATAGCCTTCCACGCAAGCCTCGATGCGCAGCATCCGGCCAGAATAACATGTCAGCACCTGCTCACAACTTAGTTTAATACCCGGTCGGGCGCTATACAATGGGTAGAATTTCTTTCTCATTACGATTGACCACACTCGCTGTTCACTTTCGTTGAATTTCTTTGCCGTTTGCAAGCGATGGCATTCATTCGTGGGGCTGCCGCTGCTGCCGTCCCTGCACTATCGCCGCTGGGATCTGTGCCTGATCTCCCTGGCACCTGGGCCTACAGGGGATGCTATACCGAGGGTAGTAATGGGCGGGCATTTTCGATTCAGCAGCCGGATAGCCAAGACCTCACCATCCAATCTTGCGTCGCTACCTGCATCGACGCTGGATATGGCGTGGCCGGATTGGAATATGCATCCCAATGCTTCTGTGATAATTTTCTCCGAAATGGTGCTAACCTGACGGATGATGCGGACTGCAACATGGCCTGCACGGGCGACGCCTCCCAGGACTGCGGTGCTGGTAATAGGCTCTCCGTCTTTTCCAATGACACTCTCACGGTATTTCAGCCTCCCACTGCTCTAACCGAGGGCCTTCCCGACTCCTGGGAGTACTATGGATGTGTTGTGTATGTATAAGTTATCTGGGACCCCTTTTGAGACCCGATAATAGGTACTGCAGGGAGCTAACTACAATCATAGCGATGCAATTGACAACCGCGTTCTGCCGTATATGAGTGAAGACCAACAAAACGCTACGATCGAGGCTTGTATAGCTGGCTGTAGTCAATTCGGTTACAATGCGGGCGGTGTGGAATATGGCTACCAATGTTGTTAGTACTTATATACTCCTTTTTCTGCTTAGAAAGGCGAGACTAACGTGTGCTGCTAGTTTGTGGCGACGCGAAAACAGTCACTAATGCGTCGGAGGCCGATTGCACCATTGCTTGCCCGGGCGACCCTCATCACCTCTGTGGTTCGTTTGCCGATTCCTTGTTGACGTGAGTGAAGGACTGACTTTGTGTTAGGTGGCGGCAATAGACTATCGTATTACACATGGACTGGTGCACCTCTGACGACGTGGGCAACTGCTCAAGGTATCGCAGCGGGAAGTTATAACTTCATCATGTCGGCGCCTCTCCTACCCTTGATCAGTGTTGTCGGCATCAACGAGAAGGTCGTTTTCGTGGAGAAGCATGGCACGCAAGTCTATGATAACAGCAGCGGCTCATTCGAGTTCGATCCCACTCTCGCGCCACAGTACGGCACGGCCTTCCGTGAGCTCCAGCTCAAGACCGACGTCTTCTGCTCCGCGTCCCTGGTGCTACCGGATAAAGCCGGTCGCCAGATAAATGTCGGTGGATGGTCCCTCGAGTCGCTGTTAGGCGTGCGGCTCTTCACGCCCGAACCAGGCTTGGGGAAGAATGGAACCAATGATTGGGAGGAGGACGTCAATACGTTGGCACTTCTGGACGCTCGTTGGTACCCGACTGCAATGATACTCAGCAACGGATCCATCCTAGTCATGGGCGGCGAAAGCGGCTCGGACGGCCCTGTGGTTCCAAGTTGCGAGATCTTACCAAGACCTGCTGGAGTCACAAAGTCACTTTACCTGGATTACATCGAAAATGTTGAGAAGATCAACTCATACCCCTTCCTAGCCGTTCTGCCATCCGGTAACATATTCTTCGCTCAGTTTAATGAAGCCCGAACCATCTCACAGACCGACTTTAGCACGGTCAGAATGCTTCCACAAATGCCTGGTGCTGTTAACAACCCAGAATCTGGGCGAAACTACCCCTTGCAAGGAACTATGAGTCTCTTACCTCAACATGCCCCTTACACCGATCCGCTGACCGTCTTGATCTGTGGTGGAACAACTGATGGCGCGAATTTCGGCTTGGACAACTGCATTTCAACACAGCCAGAAGTTTCGAGTGCCGACTGGGTTATCGAGAGAATGGTGGGCAGCACCCCTTTCACCTCCCCAACCCCCACCTACGTTCTCTATAATGCCTAGGGTCCTTCTGCTAACTCTCCCCTTAGCCATCTACCCGTGTTGTTACGTGCATGGTCAACCTCCCTGACGGCCGATACCTGATCCTCAACGGCGCTGTCAACGGCCGCGCGGGCTTCGGCCTGGCCACGAACCCCAACAAGGCGGCCGTGCTGTACGACCCGTCCAAACCCGTAGGCGCCCGGATGACGCAGCTCGCCAGCTCGACCATCGCGCGCCTGTACCACTCCGAGGCGGTGCTCATGAACGACGGGCGCGTGCTGGTGTCGGGCTCCGACCCGCAGGACCAGATCAACCCCGAGGAGTACCGGCTCGAGTACTTCTCGCCCGACTACATCCTGTCCGGGGCGCCCAAGCCGACCTTCACCATCCAGAACAAAGACTGGGCCTACGGGCAGACCGTGTCCTTCACGTTGACCTCCACCTTTACCGGCGCCGTCAAGGTGTCGCTCATCGCCGCCGTCGGCTCGACACACGGTAACAATATGGGGCAGCGTACCATCTTTCCGGCGTTTGCCTGCTCGGGCAACGCGTGCACCGTCACGGCGCCGCCGAACTCTAGGGTCAGCCCGCCGGCCTGGTACCAACTCTTTGTTTTGGATGGCCCTACGCCGAGTCACTCTGTCTGGGTCCGCATCGGAGGTGACCCCGCCAGTATTGGGAATTGGCCCAATCTACCGGGTTTCACCTTCCCAGGCGTCTAAGTAGACGGCGAAAGAGGTAAGTTAATTGAACGTAGGGTCCAGCAAGGTCACTCCTTTAAGATAAACTACGGGGTATTCTGTAAGAGGTTCAACTCAGGACCATATATTAAGCTTCTCAGTCCTGTAATGCATAATGGTTTAATGTAAATCCAAAATTTCTGGTAAATACGGCTTGGTCTTAGTTATATTGAGTTGAAGTCTTTCTGGTTCAAATAAAAGCCCTAGCTAAATGTTGCATATCCTTATGTTGCGGAGTCCGAAAAGTACCTGTATAGGTAAGGTAGTACCGGCCATACCCATACTAAGTATGCAATCAAAACCCGCCAATTCATCTATCTCCCTCTGTGGTGCTTGGACGCTATGAAAGGTCTACGGTAGTGCGTTTCGGGGTATAAGTAAAAAGGGGGGGAAACAAGCAAAGAATGGATGTCTCAAAAATATGTGGTGTCCGTATTGTCAGTCTGTATTCCTATGGAGAAACTCTAAGTCGCGAAACGCCCCGCGCGAAGGTAGGGCCGTCGTACTAATCTGATATTCTACGGAGTGACATAGCATACATATGATGTTATCTTCGCAGAACGGCGGCAACTCCTAACGCGAGCCAATTAGGCAAACTGAGGCGCGGCCCTTCAAGAATGTAAAGGATTAATGAGGGGCTACTTATTCATAAGCGCCTCTGCTGAAAGTACCTACATACATTTCAGCTGCAGTCTGGTCAGATTACCGATCCTACCTCTTATCATCAGCTGCTGCCCTATCACCCCATGTTTCTCGATAGGCTGATCAACCCTGGAAGGTTCTAATGCAACTTTGCTGCTGCATGAATGCCTATTTTATGCCTAATCAAAGATTTGACTTGGCTATACGAATTAGCATTCCCTAACTATTACGCCCTTGAAAAACCCCAATACCGCAAGTTACTACTCCAGCCCAACGGTCCTGAGAATTTAGAGACAGGCGTGCAACTGACTGTCTGACGCGCCCGCATTTTCTTCCGTTTAACCAAAACAGATAGCTGCTCTCACATATTGCAGTGCTGGAGCTTCCTAGTAAAGGTCGGCTTGGGGTCGGGAAAACAACAACACGCGTGGCGGAGTAGAAATGGCGCCGAGAACGGATACCTACCGTGTTACAGAAAAAGGGAGATCCGAAAGGCAGTCCTTTGATATTGGGGTGGAGAGCATCGGACAATGGCCGCGGCGGCTCCTTTATGTTCCTGACATGCGCTCCTACGAACGACAAGATGAAAATATGTATGGACAAACGAAGGAACCTCCATACAACATATTGACATATACTTGGGGACGCTGGCAAGTAGATCCGGAGCTTGCAAAGCCGCTCGTCGTCGAAGGGATTCCTTGGAAGGTCCCATCCATTGACCCAAAAGCTTTTACTGCTGAGCAGTTCCATCAAGTTTTGGTCAAGGCCAGTAGTATTGAGGGTTGGATTTGGGTTGATATCGCCTGCATCGACCAGGAAGATCCCATCATCAAGGCAGAAGAGATAGGGAGGCAGGCGGCCATATTTCTTACGGCGCAATCGGTATTTGTGTGGCTACACCAGTCTCCTATTGAGTATCTACAGCGCCTGGTCAAGGTTGTCTCAGAGTGTACAGACTCAGAGCCAGAAGAGATCGACAGCATCTGGCTAGAACAGGCTCGCTGGTCACTGGATATTCTTGACCGTGATCCATGGTTCACTTCTCTCTGGACTCTTCAGGAGTCTTTCCTCAGGCCGTTTGCGGCCATTATCGCCAAAGGCAGCGAGATGCTGACAGGTACGGATGATGATGAGCCTCTCGGCTTTTTCAATCTGCTTGTAGCATGGGGCCATATCCAGAACATGATCGATTCCTTGGATCGCTCCTCTCAAGTGACATCATCGGCCGATGCAAAACTCGTTCAATCAATTGAACAACATATAAAGCGACTGGCATTAAACGCTCCAGACAATCCAGTAGTCCTATACACCGCGGCTGCCATGCGCCGAACAACGTTTGAGGAGGATCGTATATACGGCATCATGCAGGTATTCAATCTTCGTTTAGGAAAGAGCCGGTCCCCAAGGTCTGAATTCACTGTACGTGATTTGGAGCTGCAATTCTCTGGTGAACTGAATGAGAAATCACCTGTATGGGCCCAGCTATTCGTCCATACTTCTCAACCGGAGAACGGCGTGCACTGGTGTATAAGTCAATCATGTCAGGTACCAGAAGTTGCACAGTTTGAAAATCTTTACCCTCGTAGCCAGTGCCGGATCTTTTTGAATGCCTCATTAGTGGCCGAGTTTGAAGGCTTGGTTTGTCAGTTCCCAGACCTGATAAGAAAGTGCTGGCAGATGGATGGAGGAGTAAGACAGACTCGTTTTTATCGGCCAGTTGGAATGGAGGAAGAAGACCCATGGCCGGCGGAAGTAATCGTGTTAGATTCCTCCGCTTATGTCGAAGAGCACATACCCGCGGAGTTGCGAGATGTCAACCAAGCCTACACAACACCAAACCAGAGGCTGCTTGGAAAATTACTACTAGACACACTTGGGCCAGACTTGCATGTTTGTTACCTGGGAAAGTTAGAAGAGATCTGGGACGACGACGACGACGACGACGACGATGACGATGACCGGTCAGACGCATGTGTTGGGCTGTTGGTCCGCCCATTAAGACGCGGGCAAGACGTTGTGTGGCAACGTCTAGGCATTATACTGTGGGATTATCGAGTCGAAGAAGTGTCGATAAAAAAGTCACCAGAAGGGGAGATACCATGGAAGGAGATGGGGAAGATGTTGGATTAAACGCGCGAGTGGTCGATTGCAATATTGAACACTCGGTACGAAGGCGTCTGTTGGCTTATCGTGGCGGTGCGGGCCGGCTGGTCTCCGTTTTACCATCAGCTTGCTGATCCTACTAGTTAGGGCACCGTATCAAGAGAAACGAAACGGTCAAAACCTAGGGCATGCTGCTCCGCCTACCCCGAACGATACCGCCTCGTTCGTTGTCTTTCTTGTCACGCTATTCGCCTATATAACCATGGCTAGTTGTTCATGGCTTATACATCCCGCCGTGTAATGTTCCTCCTGGCAACACTGATCTACTTTTTCATATATCATGGCACATTCTTTGCTATAATAGTCAATGACAAAACAGTTACACTGCTCGCAGAAGTCTAGACTTATGTCCTACTTAGACGAGAGTAGCTACCGATAACAGTGCCTAAAGGGAGGTTCGTTTTAATTTCTCCCGTCTCACCTGCACTCTTGCCTATTGTCACAAGACGGAGACAGAGAGATTGTCACAAGACAAACAAACTATGTGTATATAGCCAGAGAGCGTACACGAGGGTGGTTTAGGGACCTTCGCGCAACAAGCATCTATGGCCTGCCACACGTGCGAGGCTCCCGACACCTATAGCCAACCCGTACCACTTTGTTTGCACCTATGCTTTACCTAGATAATAGTAGCCACCAGTAATAATTCACGAAGGGAGTCGTATTCTCAAACACATAATTGTTGGCCTTGTGGGATGTCTAACAATATTTCTTACACAAGCTCGGGTTATGTGTTTTCGTAGGGTACCTTTCATTTGACCATGGCTCTACGTGTTTCATTCTTAAAAGGGGAGTAGGTTGAGTCAATTAAGTATAAATATTGCCTATACCACCACCACATGAGCTCGCGGAAACCTAGCTACAGCTTTTACCCTATACAGCATCGTCATCTCCTACAACCTCTCAGAGTCCACTCATTGCCTACCTTTTCAACTGATCGTCATGAAGGTAAGTATTGAGATTTCTCAATGGCCTATCCAATATTATTAGAAACCAACCCAAGCATTATAGTCTATCAGCATCCTCATGGGATTTCTCGCCGTCATTGCAGGCGCCACAACTCCCAGAGTTGAACCGTACACGAGATCCAGCGATTACGTACTCAAGTGCACTTCAGCTAACAGATACGCGATGTGCACCACGGACGGCAACAGAACTTATTGTGAAAGGGGAAGATTGGTGACCAATGATCAGGAATCGTGTGGAGAAGACTTTTGTGAATGTGTGGACTATCGGTATGTTTCCTCTACTTTTATGCTTAGTACGCAATCTTAGGCAAAGCTGACGACACGAGGTAGAACGAAGGATAGCAGCTCGAGCTCGTTCCAGATTAACAGTATGTTCGAACGCCAGCTTCTGCTGGGTGATGTTGGACATGTGTTCTTCAAGCAGGGATTCTAGAGCTGAGTACAGGCTTGGGGCGCATGACAGGAATAAAATTACAAGGTCATTTGTAGTATGATGCTTGTCAGTAACTAAGCTCCATAAGCTGTATGTAGCCAGCTGGATAGAACTCATAGGTGAAATGAGTATCATCTGAGAAAACACCGTTTAACTTAATAAATGGCGAAGCTAGTGTTATTCGCATAAGATACTTCCCTGTGACTAAAGCCTGAACTAATTAGAGCCCCGGGTTCAATATCAGTTCTAAGGTCATACATTAGATACGGCTACCCGAGCCGAAAGATAAGCAGTAGTTAGCGCGGGCAGGTGAGGCCATTCAGCCCTATGAAACCAAAGCTCTCCCTGGGAGTCCAGGGAAGTGCCTAGCCAGCCTTGAGAGACCCTTGATACTCTGGAACATCATTGCAGAATCGAAGCTATTCCAAGCCGTTATGACAAGCGCTCGTCGCAGGGGCTCAACGCAGCTGGTATGGCGTCAAGCCCCATTCGTATTCTTCAAAAATATTATGGAGGCGAGGTAGTCCAAGTACCCAGGTAGGTTGCTAACCCCCGTCTCATTATTCGCTTGCTAATCATGGCTATTATAACCACGCCTCTTTCCGACAAATTATCAACTCTCATTTGTATATCTACAGGCGTACGGTCATGTATGGCCGAGTAAAGACGCCGATGTTCAACCGCACCATCTTTCGGATTGTATTTGAGCGTGCCATGTTGAGGATCAATAACATCATCGATGAACCATTGGCGGCCCAGCGATGTAGAACAGTCTCGACGAGCTGGCTGTCAATCCAGTATTGCGGGGTTGAGGAACCTGTGACAAAGCACGTTGAGGCGGTTGTTCCTCGGACAGACCTCGGCTACTACCCGAGTGAGAAGTGCTGAAGCTTGCGAAGGAGCAAGTCGAAAAGCTTCGGCAATTGGTTACGCTCTGTGACCCGCCAAACAAAACGCTTCGCCGTTTTGATTGCGTGGGACGACCTCTGGAGGAGTGATTGAAGTTTTTTGAGGGATGACGACCAGTTGGCTTTTCCTATCTGCCAACAGGTTCTTGAGAGCAGTGGATAAGTGGTCGCAAACTGTAACAAGGGCTTGGGTCCAAGGGCTTGGAATAACTTCAATTTTAGCGATAATCTACTATGGGGACAAAGGCCTCTGGAGACTAGCTAACCACTCCTCCAGGGTAGAGAGTCCTCTTTATATTAAAGACTGAACCCCCTTACTTAGGGTCACGTGCCCTTGCGACCTATTGCCGCCCTTCACATTCAATTTCCAGTCAACCTAGATCTATTGAATACAAAACCAATTAACTAGGATATTTTCATATATTGAAGTAGTCCCGACCTCACGGTTAGGTGCAGCGTGCTTCTCCCACACCTATCTGCGTGTGACTGGGGAACCCGGTCTTGTCGGCCACAGGTGGTATAAGGGGCTCCATTTTCGGATTCCAAAACCCTCAGCCCTGGAGGCTTCCATACCAACTCTTTAATATTTGTATGCAATGTTAAACATTGGGCACTGAAGGCGTCTGCTGACTCATCGTGGCGGTGCGGTGGTTCCGCCGGTTCTGCCGCCCTTACCTTAGTTCAAGTATTTTTGTTACTTGCTGTGTCTAGGTCACAATAGCATCACGTGGCCTTCGCATGGTATCTGTATAATGTACTAGTTAGACCCACATTTACCTATAACAAATCCACTCTCATACTGTAATTCTGCTACTAACAAGAGTTTCTTTCTACAAGCTTGCTCACTTGACACATTTAGGTGCTCATCATCACGCTCTCTGACAACACTTACTTAGACGACACTCTATTTCATTTTTTTCTTACGTGGCTGTTATACTTGACAAAATATGGAAGATATTGCGTCCGCTTTGGGACTTATTAAGGCCATCGTATGGGGCGAATCGGCTATGGGTTTCGTCGGGGTTGGAACCATTCGCAACGTAAGTATAATCTTGAGTTTTCGCCATTCAAGGCCGAGGCGTCCAAAGCCAATATTCACGTCTTTCCAGTGTTTTATGTTTGTCATCGAAGATTCCGATCTTGGTGTTGCGATTGAATCCCTCCATGGCGCCGGCTTTCGCGACGCATCATGGTCCTACGGCTCTATAGTCAATCTAGAGGTCTATAAAGACGAGAAGATGCAGAATATACACCGCAGGACTGCTATTAACTACCGCTACATAGACGCGAACTCTATTCGTTTTGAATTCCCAGCTGATAGCGAAGAGGAACTGAGAGTGGTTCTGGTTCGGTCTTCGTATACCCATCTCAGTTTACAGCCGATACCCAAGTAAAGATTCGCCTTTTACAAAGGAATGTATTGCCCAGATCGTGAGTTGCTTCTGGAAAGCCTCGCGAAGACTGTTGTGAGGGAACCGGAACCTAGTAGATGGAGTTCAACCCTTGAGTTCTGGGGTATCACATATCTTTATGGACAGCTCATGCTTGATGACGATGTGTTAGATTCAAGCTCTGACGAAAAGGCAAAAACTTGGTTCAACGAGAATATCAGGAGATATAGCGGCGGCCTCGATAGATCGATGACCAAGAGGCGAGGAAGAGAAGCTCCTACCACTCAGCTGCAGGACTAAGAATCACATCTCTATCTGGATATCTTTGCGCAAAGACGATTCCACCCAGAGGCCTATATTGCAAACGTGGACGTTTCCATTTACTATTACAAGTACACCATCAGTCGTGCGTTGTGTTTGCCATACGCCGATAAGGGAACTAATCAACCCACTGAACAAGCTGCGAGTTTTCGTTGATACAAAAACACGAATTCGATGTACTGTACAAGTAGTACAACTCCTTCTTTTCACCCCATTTGAACCGGTGGCGCTTGAGCGCCTCGTCAAGATACCGTGGGATCCCTTCTTCGAAACGCACAAACACATAAACCTCCTGATACCAGGTCCAAGGATCACCAAGCACAACTGGGCAAGAGATTTTGACTTGGAAGAGTTCTCGGTTTCTCGGCCGTTGCGTGAGCATATGCAAAACTGCGTCTCTGTGCTGGCTCATATCCAAGGCATTGTAGTCCACTGTGTCGAGGAGAGCTTCAGCGTCGGCCAGGTCGGTCTCCATCTTCTGGCTGCCCTGCTGCTCATAAGCGGTCACGATCTTTTCCCGAAGCTGCCAGGAAGCTGCGAAAATGCGGACAGGCACGTTCTGCACAACCAACGTGATCTGTTCGTTGGCGGGTCGCTCAGGTCGTACTGACGCCTGTTTGGCCAAACACTCACGTCGAATATCTCGATGTCGACATAGACTGTGGATTTATCGTCCTTAACCAAAATCAGGGCCGGCATCGAAACACCGTAAAGAGTTTTCTCGGCAAAAGCAGTTGGTTTTATCTCAAGCAACCATTGCGAAACTGTCTCGGCGCTAATATTATTGGTCAGATCGGGCTGAATAACCAAGTCAATGTCCTTCGTGATGCGTCTGACCTATCCAAGGGACTCTCGAAGAAGGGAATTGGCTACACCGCCGCTGATGGCAAAGGCAAACCCACCCTCGTTCAAGTGCCGTGCGAGGATTGATACCGCCCGAGAGAGTTCTTTAGGTGAGATATCAATAGACATTTTTACAGCCAATGAAACAGATGAACTGCAACTATATGAAGTTAAATTAAATAAGAGAAATGTGTTGTATTCGGCCTGATCTCAACTATCCTGTCCCGAGCTTCTCCTTGTATACGTTGTCCCAAAGTCCTTGACATGTATGAAGTAATTATCTATTCTATCTCTCTTGCTCATTCAGCAATAGTTCTGGACCCGCGTTTACCGTCTCCTTTATCCTATCCAACGAATAGGATCTTTCGAGGTTCGAGAAGGCGCTGTGTATGGAGAGAGGTCCGGTTTCTGTAGGCAATTTTGGTGATACTATCTGAAGATGTTTCGAGACCTCTATCTGTCGTCCAGTATATGCCATTTCCCCATGTAATACACACGCCTTTTACTGAAAATCTAGACCGCCAAGCGCTGTGTTGGTGATCCATCTTGGGACGTCTGTGGTCGACTGCTCATTATTTCCAATACTTACCTAGCAGGAAGCGCGATCGATCGATGCCCGGTGTAAAAATAGAGCTAACAGATGCCGGCCACGAGCATGTTGGCTAGGTATGCAGCAAGCTCACGCGTCACAGCACGCAGCCGATTGCTCAATATTGCAAGGTGTGGAAATTTGTAATGATTGTTGGTTTTATCTTATGTTACATTGTTCACTAACTCGGTCTGGCGGGTGAGATGGGGGTACTGTACTAAGACCTCACAAGATCTTTGGTGCAAAACTCCGCTGAGCGTGACAATCGAGATCAACAACTGATTCTATCATTTGCTTGGCACCTTAGAATTCCCAGAAATGATAATAACGATATCAAAAGGTCACATACGTTTTGCGTTTTCCTCTCTTGTAATATTAGCTATTGCTGCTCCGAGACGTTGGATTGAACCAAATCAACTAGTAGGGTTCTGGGCTCACAGTCATGAAGTGTGATTGGTGAACCATACCATTGGTACCCAATCAAGCACTGGATGACCCGCTTCCCCGCCCGCTTAGTATTGGCTAAACATACCCCGTCTGTTCTAGGATTCCGCCTTATGACCACTATTTCGGCTGTCTGTTGACCGACCAAGAATAACCACACTCTCGCTGTGGTACTCAATCATCAGCCCACATGATCCCCTCTGAGAGTCTCCTGTATTGTCCCATAAGGTTAATCCTACTGTCGAATGTAGGCATGCTTCCCACAAGGTTGATTGGGTACAATCCAACAAGATAAGCATACAACGTCTATACTGCTCGGGGTTTAGAGGTATCAACGACATGATCGATCTAAGTCTAAACTGAGTCATCTCCAAGAGAGATGTGTGGCCACGTCCTATCTAGACCTGAGTCGCTGCGCTTGCAGGTTCTTTTCCTGACCCCACAAGCAGGACTGTTCTTTTTAGATGTGCCAGTATTTAAAAACGGACAACAAGCGCTTGCCTGATGAGCCCGCAGATACAGCCGTGAGAGGGGGCTGATCCTGCTGCTGGGCAGCTCATAGCTTCTAAATAGAGCCTCAAAGTTGGCAGTGGAGACTTTGCCATCACAAGTCAGCTTGTTCTAGTTCGGCGCGCGGGCCCTGGCAATTCATTTCGGGCTGACCGAGAGCGAATCGGTGGTCTCAGAATGTTTAGTGACTAGGAAGATCATGTGTTCTGGTATACGAGCCATAGTCAGACAGGGGGATCAAGATCAGGACGATGGCACTGGCTAGGTCATCAAGTCCAGGACCTGTACAATCTTTGAGACTGCGAGTGAGCTAGTAGCAAAAGAGAGCCTTCGTCTTAGACTTGCATAAAGATAAGCGCCGATGACCATTTGCGAGTTCGAGCCGGCTCTGGTCTTCGAAGCCTGAGGTGTTTCAGTATCGTCCAAATCCGATCAGAGTTGGGAGTTCCGTTTTCTCAGCCCCAATAGGCATACTCGAGGAGTCATCCAATCTTACCTCTACCTGCCCATCGGTTGTCTTATTGTTGCCCATCAATGCCCCCGCCTTGAAGCCCGGCCCGTTATCAGGAGGCGGCGCATAGCGCGCTCACCCTGACGAGGGGCTCTAAGGCCACGGTTCGGTCGTACGATCTTGTCATCCCATTGGTCTACTATCTGAAGGAGAGCGCGGTGGCCAGCTCTGCGGCTTCGAAGGGGGAACGTAAGGGAACAGCTATTATACGAGAGACGTGGCAGCGTCAACGACTTTATCTCGCCATCTACTTTTGTGGAATAGTACTGTTAGTAGCTTAGACTTCGACCCCTAGAGACTAGCCCTTAGTAGCGAACGGCGTCAGGGCGAGACAAGCCAGGTAGAAGAGCAGCCCTGCTCAAGGTGATCTGCAATAGCCAACGTAGCCAATCATATGAAGCCGTCATGCAATCTCCAGCATAAACGTGGCGTGCTTTAGTATAATATCGCAGGTTACCTCATAGCATGGGGTGGTAGAGAGGGTAGAAGAAAGGCCGCCATTGATTGATTCGGTCCATACAGCCGGCCCTTCTCAGTTGTAAGTGACTCGTACAGTATTCAAGCGGCAAGGCTCTCTATCCTGCCATGCGAGTCGTATGCAGGGTGCCATCTAAGTAGCCTAACAGAATGAAAAGGGGCCATTAGAGGGATTGCTAAGCTCTCCTTCGGGCCTGCCATGTCTAGCAAAGGCCGGGTCCAGAGGGATTGAAGGCTTTCATGTCGACAGAGTGGCAGAATAGTTTGTGATCAACAACCTGAGACTTCTCTACCGCCTTTAAAACATATCTATCAACAGCCCCACTAGCTAGAAGTGGAAATATAGCTACAGTCGATCCGTTAGTACATAACAGAGGCTCTTGTTAACATAGACGAGCCAAGAACGGTCAATCAATCTGGTATAGTCACAAGTCGCCGGCCAATTAGATGTCTAATCGCTTGGGACCACCAATGTGTGCTGGATTCGGCGAAAAAAGTACAATGTAAATTTATTAAGACTTGACTCGATCGTTTAACAGATATACAACTCACATTTGCTAGTATATCTTTGCCGAGTAGCTAGGTGTATGACGTCCTTCTGCATTTGCTTGAAGCCCTTCTCAACGCTGCAGGTATATAATGTTCATCCGTCATTCGCCAAGATCTCGAAATTTCGCATTCCAAAAAAGACACTACTGCTAGTACGACTTAGTTGGTAGCTTATACACCTTAGTATTTGATATCCTTCGCCTTTTTAGGTAGACCAACATGCCGTGGGTGATTAATTCATGGAATATACGACGATTGGTGATAGATGCATATTATGGGACCAGTGACATACGTAGCCGGATTTACCAAGTTAGCGGATTGGCCGGCCGAATTAACTGAACGCTTGCCTATCTGCCTACATAACCAGACTTCTCATAGTTATGAGGTCGTTGCAACCATAAAGTCCTCGTAGCCAACAGAAGCCCCTTATCTGGTGCCAGAATGTGCTGCAAGCATTTCAGCTGATATCTCCAAATCTGCAAGCGTTGATCAATGGACGCACTCTTTCACAAACCAATCAGAGTTGCAGAACTTTCAACACCCTGGAGGAAAAGAGGGGGTGCCTAAAAGTGCATAAAAGTGCATAAAAGAACAACAGTAACCTCAGACAGGGGTTGCTGCTGGAAAGAGGCGTAGACTACATAGTAGTATCGTGGCCAATTATTTGGCAACGTTACAAGCCGATAATAGGGGTTGAAGAATCTCCCACTAAAAAGCCAGTTGAGGGGCAGAACTGTATAACAAGGGAATTCAACGTAAAGAACAGGGAAATAGTACAACCCCATGCTAGCACTTATAGTATATTTGCTGTTCGTATCTCAAAATCAAAGTCACTACAACTATGGAAACTGAAACAATATCTTTGCTTTCTTGACATTGTCTTACCAACTCAGTCGGCGGTGTCTTCCGATATGCTCCGCAAATATTGTATCTGTGATGGAGTAGCGCGTCAATTGACCTAGGACAGTGGATTCGAACCAGCGCATTCACAAGTGAGCTTGCCAAAGCAGTTTCATGAGATCAATCGTTGTTCTATTCTCTTTATCTCTTTAAATACATGTGTGCGAGCCTTCGGAATAACTTCGGACTGCTCCGTCGGAGTGTCCGAAGTTTTCCGAAAGGCTCGTCTACCTATATGTGTGCTCCGTCACAGTATTGCATAGGGAGTCACGTGAGCAGAGCCTCAAGGAAACTGGGGACGTCGACACGTTGACCAGGATCGGAGATAGCTGCCAAACTAGGAGCGGTTAGGCTCCGGGTATGGATTGCAAGGGCCCATGTCAGTTGCATGGTGTCGGAGTGTGACATGATCGTGAGGAGATAGTCAACCTAGATCGTTCCTTAAGTCCCAGTCTCGCCTGTTCCACCATTCTTATTGCTTGGCCGCCCAGATTTGGAAGCGATCAGGGGCAGCCGCGGTTCGAAAGGTTGAAGTTTTAAGGTGCTGAACCTAAGATGCCCAAGCCAAGTAAGGGGGAAATACCAGAAATCAACCTTCGTCTACTCAGGATGGAAGGCCCCGCGGAGGGTTTAAGCCGGGTGTACGTCAGCACCTGTCTTATCATGCATGTACGGACTAGGTCACAATCGAACAAGGAATAGACGCCATAAAGGCCAACTACTCTCAACGTCCCCTGTAAAGACCCATCCCAGCTCCCCACACACATACCGGTGAGGCATAAGGCACTTACACGTATGCGGGATACTGATACTGTAGAAATCCTTCATGACCTTTGCCGTCCTGCACCATATATGGGTTGCAGATGGAGGTCATTTCTACTGGTTGGAGTATGTGACGGCATGAATCTCTGGGCGACTTTCGGGCTGTTTTTTACCCCGCTCGAGAGCGCCCGATCAAGGTGTAGCAACTTAATAAGAACGACAAGCTGGTCCTGTTATTCCCTATCGTGAGTCTGTCCTTTATTACAGACTTGGGCGGCTGATTTGAAGTCTACTTGATTAACATATTTTTTCGGGCCAGAGAGCCAACCAGCATACGAAGCAGCACATCCGAAGCAAAAATGTCACACCCAGGACGAGGAGGTGGTCATTATCACTACCAATATGAGTGGCATCGCAATTACCAGTGGCACGTGAATGGAGGTGGCGGAAATATGCGTAAGTCCCATCCATCCTAACTTTTCGACTTGACTAATCGTAATTATCAGGTGGCGGGCATATGGGACCGCCTCGTGGTGGCTATATGGGACCACCACGCGGTGGCTACCTTGGGCCACCAAGGGGCTATGGTCCCCCTAGAGGATATCATAGTGGACCGCCTCGACGCTAAGAGGCATGATTAGTTCCTCCGGTGTTAATATGGAAATCTCTGCTCGCCATGACACACTCAAGGTCGTTGTAATAGGGGCGCTCCCAATCCACCTCGGCATCGCCAAAGTTCCCCCGACAATAGCCATCGACCCAACGCCCGGTCAGAACCATCGCCAGCTGCTCATCATGCCCCTATGACGACTCCCCGGCATGGAACCTTCCTCCGTTTCATTATTTCCCTCCTTAGTGAATCAATATGAGTTTACCTTCCAGTTGATTATGGCTTTTATGAGAAGAACAGGAGTGGATATCTATAAATCATGGTTCTTTATACACTAGGCGATATTTACCTTTCCATAGTTTGATCCTTTTTTTCTTGAATCACAACTCATTCATATCTTACATTTTGACTAAGTATAAGTCAATCCAATTGTTTAGCAAAGACTGAATGAAGTTTATATTGCATAAAGTCTAGCGCCGGGAGTCATCCTGGTGGGTAGACTAAGAGACCTGCCGGGCTTCCCAAATAAAGTTACGACCCTACTGTCTTGGTCCATTGCGTGAAGCTGCAAAAGAAGTTTTATACAACTTGGCGTTGACATAATATTGATTCATCTCTCCATCATCCATCCTCAAAGTATTGAATCAACGCCTCAACATCAGACACCGACTGCTACCTAGGTACCAAGCCTTACGAGACCACTGAAACTTGAAGTTATTTAGAGTCACGGGAAATAGTTCAGCCGATTGCCAAATGGCAGGCTAGACTTGTCGCTGCGGCAGCCTTCCCCTGAGGAGCCAGCATTGTAGTCTCCTTTCGGTCACCTGGTCGTGCTGCAATCTCCTCCGCTCCTGTGTGAAGAGCGATCATTGTGGTTCTGTCGCGTCGCAACGTGCGACCATCCGTGCCGGCCGCTCGACTTCCTCTGCTTGCCTTTGGCTATATCGGATGGCATCGTGTAATTACGATTGACCAGAAGTCAATCAGTATCTTAGAGGCGGCGATAATACTGAGGTTTGAAGTAGAGGTGTTTGACGATGTGACGATATATATTTGAGCTAGAAAGATCTAGAGGAAGAAGACTAGATGGGCAGTAAGCCTAAGTCAAGCATGCTTTATACTTCAATGAAGCTCCTGGGAGGCCGCTTCTGGGGGTAAATTACAGCACAACTCCTTCATAGTCAAACATCGAGGCAGCATCGGGCTACACACCCTTTTTAGATAAATGAGGTCTTGATGGTGTGTCGTGCAGGGAGATAATTGGACAGGACCCCCTCTGCAGAGTCCATTTCGACTTATATTGATCATTTCTTGGAAATGAGGCTGTAGTAACATGGGTAGAATCCTTTTCCAGAAGCGCGATGTGTGTGGTGCTATGAGCTTATTGGGCTGCATGCCACTCGGAAGTTATCTGGTTGCATGTCCGTGTGACGTTCATATGCATGTGATCAAAGTGCAGTGAGGTATAGAACCAGATCACAGAATAAAGCATAAGTCGCAGGGATGGATAGGAGGGGATAATATTATCGCTGTCTGTAATATGACTCAAACGTCACATCGAGATTCTTTGGTGTGTGCCGTGAAAGACCTCTGCAATTTTGCATGCACCATTTCGATCACCACGGAAGGATGCATGTAGAACACTACAACCTCGGATCAGACATTAACTATCAGAGAGGGGTGAAGACGCGCGCCAAGCGAGGCACAGACACCGCGAAGAGCGCTATCTTGTTCAAATACTAGCATACAGTCCCAGGAATGCAGGCGAAGTCATTGTCCTAGTAAATACAAGGCAATCTCTAGAAAGATCACTTACCACGGAAGCGAGCGCAGCTCTCCCAAATAAGGAAAGGGTCTTGTGCCTCTCGTCACTAGATGTGTACCCCCAGAATGAATAGGGATCGTCGTCGGCAGTTGTTGAACCCAATACTGACTTCTGGTCCTGACAGACGGTGGTGGCATTCGAGGCAAGCGGTTCTGCTCTTAATTTTCTGTCGAGGTTCCTATCTAATGTCTCGTAGGGTTTTCCGAGCTATTGATACTTGATGAGATCATGCACAGACTGCAGATGGGTAACTAAGTGCCAGAGATCTTACCCGCCGATGTTTTCCATCTCATGGGAGGTACAAGCATAGGAGGGTGGGTTATTCATCCCTGAAGTTTTCAAACCACAGAAATGTTACCAGATTTAACATTCGATAGACCTGTTGCGCTTCTACTCAGACGACTACGGCTAAGCACCAAGGCCGCCATATCATGCTATTGTAGGATTGCAAATGAGTTCTTCACGACATCCACAATGACTTGACAAGATGGTCGTTCCAAAGCCTCGACGTTGGAGACTTCGGGCGAGAGGATTCTCGAGCTGCGGCAGGGGCACGGTGAAGATCTAATATATCAGCCCGGCCTTGACTTCCCATATAAAAGGTACGTCTACATTTAATACATCCCCTTCTACATTTCGCGGCAGAGCCGAGTTCATCATAATAACATAGTTTCGTATGCGTTGTCAAAGCTCAACACATGAGCAAAACACCAACTAAGTTCCGCGACTAGCTACCAATAAGAGACGCAAATTACAACTGTAGGATATGGGAGGCGGCCCGCGCGACCTCAGCGGCGCCCTAACTCTTCGAGCGCATCTCAATAGGAGAGCCCCTGAGACAGCAACATTTCGTCGACGGCGCTTTGGATGCAACAATCCAATTCTACACGTGCTTTCCGAGACCACTCGAGAGTTCAATGGCAACAAGGAAGTCGGCTGCATACTAAGCCTTGGTTCTGGTGTGCACTCAGCGGCAGGGTTCCAGGCTCCCAAAGGCTATCAAAGAGTGATCCCTAAGGATTTAGTCCACGCCATAACGAGAATGGTAACTGACTGCCGTGAAGTTGCGGACCAGATGATAGAGCAGTTTAAAAACTATCGTCGCTTGTATCATCGTTTCAACGTTGGGTACGAGCTGGGAGCCATCGGACTCAACGAGTGGTCTCGTCTCGGAGAAGTTGAGGCTCATACGAGAGCTTAACTACGGCAGAGAGAAGTTAGCCTTCAAGTTGCCGAGGTTGTGGAGGCGTTGCTGGCACGTCCTTCCCAGGTTTTACTTGTCAAATCATTATGTGCGTCGAATATTAAGTTGTTACCGAGGTAGGCATCTACATCGCTGGGCAGCTGTTGAGTTTGTCTGGCAAAGGCTTACTGACCTATTACGCGCAGTATCAGCCAGCGTAATATCACCGACATATAATCCGAGTGTCTTGAACTTGCCAAAGAGGCCGGACAGGCTAGTCTCTTTTTCTCACTTTCCCAGAGACGAATTTAATTTCATTCATAGGAGCGAAATGTGTCAAATTGACATGCACTTGGCGGAATGCCGCAACACCCAACAGCCGTCTAGGCTGGTGCTCTGTGGTACCGGAGGCTCTGGGAAAACTCAACTTGCGTTGCTCTACTGCCGCCACTCGGGTGCAACCTTTTCGGGGGTCTTTTGGATAGACGGAATATCGACGGCCACCATTTATGGAACCATTGTTATGGCTGCTAAAGAATTACTTCTCAGAGATCTCGAGAGCCAGGACCCTGAGCAGGTCAAAGCTATAGTGCTCAGATTAATTGGTTGTTCAGATCGTCCTTGGTTGATGGTATTCGATAACTACGATGATCTCTTCGCATACGAAATCGAAGACTTCCTTCCGAAGCAGGGGCTTAACCGTACCATCACTACCAGCCGCGACAAAGCTGCCCAGAGCTTAGCCTATGATTTCAATTGGAAGCCTGACGATAGATGAGGCATTGCAACTTCTCTTTCGGAAGCGCTTCGACGAGCAAAACACCCAGACAGTCCAGAAGGGGCGTGTGGTGGTTGAACGACTTGGCTATCTACCTCTTGCTATTGCACATGCAAGCGCATACATTCGAGACCGAAACGTCTTGGATCTTGATATTTTCCTTGAAAAATATGACGCTGAGCAAAGGCGTGTTAGTGCAACAATCCCTATAATTTGTGGATACGGCAGAAAAGGAGGCACAAACCCGACTAATCGCACGACCTTGAGTATTGCGACCACCTAGTTATTGTCCATGAACCTTGTTTCCAGCGAAAATGATATTATACAGTGCAAGGTACAGCTTCTGACTTTGAGCGCCTTCATGGGGCGAGCGGCACTCACCTAGGGGTTATTTGAGGCCTATTTCCGCCGCGGGCGGAGCAAACTAGCTTGGACAGAGATGTTCCTTGACAAGAACTCCGAAGAGTTTGACCCTTACCTTCTCATTGAATATATACGTGAAATGTGAAATCTTTCCTTGGTTCAGGACTACCAATCAAACCGGGGTGGAATCGCGTGGCAGTTACATCCTATTGTTCGGGACTAGATCCAACATCAACAACCAGACGATGAATGCCGACACTTCGTCGCACTAGCTGTTGAGGTCTTGGCCTGCTCGTTAGACTCTTACGGACTTGAATGGCCTATTCTCCGCGGCCCTTCTCGGCAACATCACCTTCTTCGCCCGCACGTCGAGGGATGCTACAACAACTGTGAGAAATGGCTGCCAAAGCTGGACGACAAGACATCTGATCAAATCTGGAGCACAGCTTCTTCTTTGTTGCTTGCCAACTCTTTCTCGAGCGACAATCAGTACACATTGGCCGAAATATTGCACCGGCGGTATATAGCTTTGACACATTCCAACACCCGAGAAAATCGACCAGCCCAACGCCAACTCGGCAAGACCCTCTTCTTTAGGAGTCGGCTTCCCGAGGCGCGGTCTATTCAAGAGGCTACAATGAGCCCACCTGAGTTTGTTACCAATCACATACAGGGAGCCATTTTGCTAGTGGATTAGGCCTTAACATATAGGGACCAAACCTACAGGGAAGAACTGGGGAAAACGAACGATCAGGCATCAGAGCTTCTCGACATGTCTTCCAAAATGGGTGCCCGAGGGCTTGAAGCATTTCAATCTCTGAGAGGTGCCGACAGCCATGAAGTAGCATCGGCCTCTGCGCATCTAGCTACAATCAAATACCACAAGGGAAATTTGCACTACGCAAAGGAACTCAAGGAGGCAGCAGTGGCAATTATTACCAGAACGAATGGAGAGCGTGATCTAAGGACATTGGAGGTCAAACAAGAGCTGGGCGTCAATCTCGCGAAACTTGGCGAAACGAAGAAGGCGATACTGATGCATTCTTCTGTATCCGTTAACTCCCTTTCCATAACCTCTGCATCGCTGGCTTCGTCTTCATATATCACCCTACCCCTAAGCCGCCTCTTGGCCTGCCGGATGTCAGCCATGCGAATAAATCGTTGCCCGGGCGTAAGGGTCACCTTCTGAATACTCCCTTGCTGGGGGCGAAGACATAGGGGACCAGCAAGTCGAGGCTGCCATATTTAGCACGATCCTTCTGCTCCAGCTTCACGCACTGTTGCGAGATCTGTGTCATTTTTCCTAGTAATAATAAAGTAGAGTAAGAGCAACAAAACGAGTGGCTTTGCCGAAGACCAATATGCCGCCTGTGCCACACGCCCATAATACAATACGGGAATTGGTTTCGTCGCCGCCAAATCTGTTAAAATAGGTTTAAGCCGTAAACATTATCAGCCAGGCGTCCCCCAATGATGAGAAGGACCAATACTAGGGGAATTTGAAAGACCCAGAACTGCGTCCAGCTTTCACCGTAGTCTCGTGATCGTCTCGTATGGGTCGCGATCATAATTGCGTAGATGACAAAGGCGGTAGAAAGGACGACCGTAAGTATGACAGTGCCGAGGATTCCTTGCATCGGAGAACTGAAGGTCATGTCTGATACGGTGCTCGCAAGATCGGTGAGCTCGCATCTTTCTCCATCACGTAGGATTATCGCTGAATGCACAATGACTAAAATGGGACCGGCGATAGCTAGCCCGATGATGGCTTGTGATAGAATAACTATGCGCTCTAACGATACATTATGTAAGATAAGAAGTGTTACAATGCGTATGGGGCAGCTATAATACCATAAAGCAATAGCTTCGGTAATGACTAAGAATCAGGTCATTAAAATATCCTTACTAGTCGGGATAGAAACATAAGCACGGGTTCTAAAACCCGCGCTTGCATCTATCAGGGGCAAGGCTGAATCTGCCTACCCGCTGATTACAGCTATTTTTTATTCGGGACTTTGAACTGGCGTTATATACTGCTGGCTCTGGGTGCTACTTTAGGTGCCCGCGGTGGTTGGATACGAGATCGACCAGATCCGTCGGTCTCCCCTTTCTGGCTCGGTCAAGATGCCACACCGGTAGGAGAGCATCTCGGTGGGATCTACTTTGGCTACACCGTGATAAAGTGGAAGTAAGGGGTGGAGGGAGCCAGCATACTTGTCATCGTCCGCAGCCATCAAGCTTGGCAGTCAGCAGCTCGTGAAAAGGAGGCAGCCCAAAAACCAACCGGGAAATTGAATTTTTTACAGGATAATTAGATGGTAAGACGAAGCCGCTGATCTCGCAACTAAGCTTCTTACAAGCTAGCTGTTACATTACGCGCCTTCTTCGAAACTGCATACTTGCTTTCCTCACTCCTCTTCGGATAATGGAGCAACGAGATGAAGCGGGTTTGTCACTTGCTCTAGGCGAAGGCTCCTATTCGTGAGTCCCTTGTGGACTACTACCCGGGGTTGGGTGTCAAGGTGCAGACATGCAAACGCGGGACTAACACGACATATTCGCAGGTGGAATTAGGTTTAGATGCGGAGAGTAAGCGCTGTAAGTATGCCTATCATAAAGATTGAAAGAACAGATTCCTATGTGTCTTATACGTTGAACACTGAAATTGAGCTCGCAATTGGCCATGAAGGTCTAGCCCTCCCTTTCAGCCAGGCGGTGACTGAGGTGTATATATGCGAAAGCTTCGCTTTCGTATTGCATGTCTTATTCAATCAGGCACATACAGATAGCTGGGCAGCTGAGGCCTGGTATGAGTTGCCGCTCATATGATTATATACATGATATTGAAGTCCTGGGCCGAAGGGTTTCGGATGCAGTCCCGGCCCCCCGGGCCTATGTGACAGTTTGTGAACAATAATCGAAGGGGGAAAATATCAATTTCCTTGATAGGAATGTTTTGTTTGACGAGAATAGCCTCTGGCCTCGTTTGCTCTTCACATATGTAACTTGCCGTCTGATGCACTCCATTCATAGTCGATTATATGGTCAAGCGGCCTGCCTTTGTTTAAGAGCTTTATAACGTCGTAGTTAACTGAGTGATCCAACCCAACAAGGTATTATACATATCATATTACAATAAAACAAACTGTTTCATTCTCCTGAGTTTTTTTCTCTTCACAACCATTTCGGGTATTTTGCTAGCTTTTCTGCTTCATTGCTTCGTAATATCAAAGCCCCGGCCTAAACACAAATTTTGGTTTCCCTATCAACTGCGATTTGACTATATACATAACACATATATAGGTAACAGAGAAATTTGATAGCTCCGCAGAAAAATCAAATATGTTGTAAGCTAAACACGGTCAACTGGACATTCTCCCTGTACCTGACTATTGCCTAAAGCATGCACTAGGTCGGTTATGCTCGAGGCACTTGACTTTCAATTCTTCCCTGCAAAAGGGCCTGGAGACTCTGCTGACCTTCCCTGTAACGATTGTGGTACGTGACGGAGAGATTGACCTTTAGAGTTTCGGGGCCGTCACGGCTGTGACCGAATAGAATCGAGCACTCCTTCTCGGCGCCTGCTGTACACCTTCCACACATCTGTCGGCTGAAAGCCTCGGCGATCTTAGCCTCCGTGGTTGCTGACTTTCCGAAGTGAGAAAAGCGAGATACATGCATTGCGAGGACGACGTAGATCTGATAGCCCAGCCAAACGTACTGAAGGTCGATGGGCATCCAGGCGATCGATATCACGAGCTCTAGCGGGAATACACAGAAGAAAAGGATGATCGACGCTAACTGCACAATCTCCCTGAGACGATCCCGCTTGGGATGCCCGTAGTGCCGGAAGAATTGAAGAACCAAGGTGGAGGGCCCGGTAAGCAGCATAAAATTGCCGTCGGCCTGAGGACAATGTATCTCGAAGTTAAAATTGCGATCACCCGACGATTGCGATGTCTCGTCTGCCCGGATGAGCTGCTCGCGCTGGATTGCAAGGGCTGTGCTCACGAGCCTGATACATAGGGGAATGAGCCAGAGCAGCGCCCACACGGAACGCCACGTCGCAAAGACGCCAATGGCGATGGCGATAGCAGTGAGTTCGGATATGATGACCCCAAGGAAGACACGCAGACCCGGTGTCTGGGTGTCTTCGGAAACGAACCGTACAGTTGAAGCCCTATCTGCGGGTGTAGCAGGGGTTATTGTTAGATGGCTAACAGTAACCCTAGCTCGCAGAGCCTGGGGATTGCCTTTCTCCATATTATCAGGGGTTCCGTGTCTGCCGGGATTATTGATGGCCGGCATGGCGATATAGGCCAAGGCACGTGCCCACAGACAGTTTCTTAGGGGTTCGGTATGACTAGGGTTATCCGCATCGTCGCTGTGCATCGTATACGTCCAGCCTAGTGCGGGGAAGAACGCAGTACCGAGCATGTGCCCTTGATGAGGACCCTTGAGCAGACCATGCTGAAATATCTTATCCATAACCGCAAGACCGACTTTATGGAGGGGGCCGCTCATCGGAGTCAGCAGAGCAATTGAGGGCACCGATGCAAGCTTGAAGTTGGAGTAAAAACGTTGCGGCCATAGTAGCCGTTCGAATGTAAGAACGGTTGCGGCCTCGGCGCCGACATACCCCAGCACAGCACCGAGAGCTCCATATACATTGTTCATCTGAGAGACGGCTTCTCCTCCATTGGAAGGAGGTGGCGACACCGCCGACGATGCTAGCTGTGAACTCGAATCGGCCATGATTTTCTGCGGCTGGTAGCCGTCGAAGAAATCGAAGAATGGCTGCATAGTCAAGGAGCAAGTGGGGTGGCGTGTCGGTTGTTATTTATCTGCAGACGGTGCCCAATGGACCGCGGACAACTTTCCGCCTAGGTGTTACAGTGAGGCAAAGGCGCATTTGTAAGTGCCACTTTGGCGTCCACACTCCGACTTTTATGCAGGTGACAAATGAAGAGCGCGGCGAATCGTGCCTTAAATTCGGTATTGATGGTAGGCGAGTGCCGAAACAGGTGGCGATGAGATGAAATATGATGAATGTATAAAAACCAGAAAAATCAGAAAATCACAAATGGACGTCTATCTGCCGATTCTATCATCATCGACTCATCAGTATTGCCGCTAGACATGTGATGATTGGCTATGATACGACAGTTGAATTGAGGCGCATTATAACTGCACTAATACGTACATGAATGTACATAGCCGTGTGCATAGCCTCCATACCATGCATACTTATGTAGATCAAGTGACACAAGTAATGGAGTTGAGGTCAATTGCGTGCCTATCGCCACCAATGAACCGGGCAGTGGACGACACGTCTAGGGTAAGATCCGGGTTCTGATCCGGGTGTTGGGGTTTGGAGGTTTAGCGGCTGCTTAGAGAGGTTACAAGTGGTGGTGCATCAATTCTTGCATAGCGGCCTTATATGCCTACAGTAGATTCTTTACTACACTATGACCATAGAGCTGATTATGATTTATTCTAGGCCATTAAGACGAAGCCAAACAAGTGCTGACTGAAGGTAAGCTGACAAGCTTGCGGCGAAATATGACACTTTGGATCTCGCCATATCAAGAGCAGTACGAATAATACAGCGATTTTTTTCTCAATCCAATTCAAGCTTGTTTAGGTAGGTGTCATTAGCATTTCTACATATGTAAACGTTAAAGAATATGGGTCGATGTGTTGTTGCGGACTAGGCTGACTCGATGCACATTGCAGTCTTGTGGCACGAGTAGCCTATGTCGAGGTATCGTGGCTCCGTACAGATCAGATGTTGCTGGAGCTTGTTAGGTGGCTTAGAACCACGATGTAGGTAGCTTATTGAACTAATTGGGCGTAGTAGTGGTACTCCTCTAGGGGTCTAGTTGAAATACAGGGCTTGTAACTGTACTAGCACCGAAGATCATGTGGAGGTGTATAACTTCCCTACCGTCTCCCTGTCTTGTTTTGATCTTCAGTTGGCATTTAGTGTGCATCTAGACAAACTTAGAAGCTTCTTACGTCGCCCTCACTTCCCGCTGCATACCTTTGACTGCAAATATTAGTCTTCTTCATGGCCAGTGAGTCTACAGTGTTAACAGCTGCGCTTGGCGCAGTGCTAGGATATGTGGGAAGCGAGGTCGCCGAAGGAGTTATGTTTGAGCGGTTACTCTGGCCACAGAGATTCTACAACCATTTAAGCTTCTCAACAGCTCTCCAGCAGGGTCTACTGATGACAATGGGAGGACCACTTCACTCGGCTGCCCTTAAGACGCTGGACGTGTTCCGTAGCCATGGCCTATACCGAGGTCCAGGAAGGGGGCATTTCTTGGGCACTGCGTTTTACTCTAACAAGAAGCTCCGATACTCCTTGTCAGGAAATGACAATCGCCCCACAGACGATCGCGAGTTTCGAAATGGGTTCTGGCTGGAAGTAGTTAGAATAATCGACGCTCTATCTCACACCCACCAGGGCGGTCGACTGGGGACTGATCTTGAAAACGCCACAAGTCACGGCCAGTCCCGTCAATCCTTCCGATCCACCCATGCAGTTCATCATATCCGATTGAGTTTAGCTTCAAAGAATCACCCAGAAGACGTACAATCCATACCAGCCCGGCGCATATCCGAAGACAGCTTGACCTGGCGAACGTTGGCAAACGTCGTAATTAGTGAGACGGTAGCCGTCGGAGTCGGCATTGGGTCTTTATTTGTGGGTAGCTACTGGATGGTTATTTACATGGTGATACCGCTAGTCCTCAAGCTACTTGCGCTACTGCTGAGTGTGCGTCGTGAGGGGCTTGCAAGTATGCCGGAGCTTCAAAACAAGGGATCATTAGACGAGAGCATTATGCTAGAGTATTTTGGATTTGAGCATGGTTTTCTGCTCTTGGAAGGGCCCGGTCCTGCTGTTCTTCAGTTCTCTCGACACTACGGCCATCCCTTTAGGAGACAGAATCCCTCAGTTCTCGGCAGTCGTTTTCGCGAAATGGGCTGCATCGTACTAGTCTATTGCTTCGTCTTATATTTCCCTTCAGGATTAATCTTGGCAATATGGGAAACCAACTCTATGCAATACCTATGGCTCGCATATCAGCTCTACTCTATCATTACTATGCACGCGATCAGGCTCCTGGACTTACAGGACTGCAGCAGAACTGAACAGAGAGTGGCCCAGCACCTCTGCTTGAATGAGAGGGTCTGGCTCGAGAGTAAGAATGGGGTCACTATTGAGGCGACGGCGAAAACCGATATTGTCGCAGGGTATACCGAGGGTCAAAGAATCGTGCAGGACCGAGTTTTACGATTTCTAGAGAAGTGGACAACAAAATGACAGAGCCTCCCTTAACTCTTGCATATTATAATAAGACGCGAAGCGTGACAAAAATTCTTTAAACGTATAACAAGTAATTTTTCGATAAAGTTATTCACGTCATTTGACTGTGCTTGGTTAAACCAAATTTGAACATGTTGTGGCACTGTACATAATCGAACAATCGATCATCAATACTTAAAGGTAAGATCACCTCTACACGAAGAGCTGTACTCTCATAGCTATTAGTGAAAAGGTTCGACAGTACGTGTGGCTAATACTACCCGACAGCAGCAGATATATGCTATGCTTGCCGGAATAGCTTAATTGTCTACCAACACCTAATTATTGTATATGGCCGTTCCACAAGCCTAGCATTATAGCTGGGCTAGGTTATCCTACCATTCCGTCTTCCTGCGCCTTGGCAATGAATTTACTTTACGTGAACATATAGACATCAGCGGGGTCTAACATCTATGAGTCTTCGCTCTAGTGATAATCGGGCTCCGCTGAGGCGGCTGGTGTACGCCCAATAGTAAATCTCCATGCCTGAAGCTTTGGCAATGGATACAGCAGACACAGGATACGAAAAAGCCTTATCATGTCCTATTTACGGGGCACCGGCGTGTGAAGAATGCCAGGATGACCGAGGTGGGAACGTAGGGTGTAAGCAGCATAAAATTGGCATTTTGCAGCATCAACCTTGCTTACTGCTTTTAGCGGTAGTCTCTAAGGCTGTGGCGGAGTACGCATCTATAATATTGAAAGGTAGAGCGATATAAAAACTAGAGTCTTGCTGAGGAGTTAACTGAACTTTGTACACTCGCAAGATGACCAGTTACCCACCTAGTCGAAAGTATCTACTCAGCACCATGGGAGGTTCGATGTGACTATCTGGGGTCCACGGTAGCTTTCTATAGACTGTTACGAAACTTATGCTCAATTGAGTAGAAAGAGGGCCGCAACTTGTGGTCCACAAGTACTAGTATGATTTGGGGTTTGACGAGATAGCACACCGCAACTCACCAGGGAGACTGCCTTGGCCCACCCTTCTGTAGCCGGTGAGGACGAAGAACAGAGTAGGTTGACGATAGTCTCATACCTACTAGGGTAGGAATGTCCCCAGGCGATGTCTACATATAGGACCGACTTGAGATCTTCTTAGGCATAGAGAAGGTGGCTTAGTCCCCCCTCTCTGCGCAAACATGCAGTCGTCAAGGCCGAAACATGGCCAGTATGACGGGCTAGATGAGCAGTATACCTGGATTGAAGCATGGCTCTATTTGCATAGCCGGATCTTTGGCGCCGCTGCCTAGGCACAACTTTTGGCTCATCGATCCGCCTGGCCTGGAAATCTTCTGCCTCGTTTTACTCTTTCTAAGCCGAGCCTTGCTTTCGGTCTAGAACATGAGCCTGTCTTGTGCGTCTTCTTGACCGTTTTGAACGACTTCTTGTGCGATTTCAAAGTCTACTGTACCTAATCCGAAAGCAACTCTATGCTCAGTCCAAGATTTGACACGGTCCCGCCAACTCCCGCGCTGCTGTTCATGCACCACTATGATCACTTGGTGCGCAGCCAATAACGCGAAACCTTTCGGCTCTGCTATCGCTGCGTTCAATACTTTATCTCCCGTTACGTAACTACCAGCCGCCATAGCGATCGAACGTCTCACCGAATTGCTAGCTCTACGTAGGACTGTTAAAGAAAAAGAGATCCCATAGTTGCCCTACAAGTACTAAGTTGTTCATGCTGACAGGTTCTGACCATGTACGCATACGCAGTTAACTACAGTAGGCGACGCTACGACGAAGCCTACATGTGTAGGTCTACAGGATGCCGAGCCGCCAAACTTTATACGGAACGCACAGTGGTGGTGGTGGAGCAGATGGGGCTGTGACGGCGGATCAGACGCCACCCTTCCCGCTTCGCTCGCTCCGTGTTGGGGGCCAAGGGGGCTTGACGATTGAAACGGTTCAAATTGACAAAGTACACGATTAGCCTATTATGGTGAAACTAACTTGTTTTGGACCTTCTTTCGTTTTCTCTTTCTAGAACCCTCCACAGAACAATTCTAGACTTTACGTTCGGGTCTTGTTGGATTGCAAGGTGCATATTGATGTTGTACTTAGAAGAGAAGAGGTAATTGACGTGAAGGACCCGTGCGGGGTAGCCATATAGGCACTGTCCATCGTATATGCTACAGTCTCTTTATCTTAGCACGAAGCAGAAAACATCCGGCCACATTAGAGAGGTTTACGCCAAAGATTCTTACTTTCTTTCCCGTTTCCCTCTCTCTCTTTTTTCTTTCCCCGGGAAAGTGAGAAAAAAACCCCAGACCGAGCTAGGCCATACTATACTGTATCTGGCAAAGGTTTGGACATCTTGCGGGGGTAATTGCAAGTATGAACAGGATAATGAAATAGGGAGTAAATAGAGGAAGAACGGAAAAGGTTGAAGTCTCCTATGTCAAACTGTTGCGTCGATACCGCACTTGCTTTGACGCATCATTCGTCTTCGCCTTCATCAATGTCGCTGCTATCAGATGTAAGTCAACCTACAGATTCAACATCTAACCTGAATAATTGGACGGATAATTTCCGGGCCTTCGGGACGAAAAGGGAAGGTCAGAATATTCTTAGCCAAGAACGCACTACAACCAATTGCCTAAGAGGCCACGGCGTAGTGGTATCTTACCTCATTGGCGCGCAAAACAATACCGCGGCTCCGTTTCCTATTCTCTCAACTGCATGCCGTCCACACGCTGCCGCTCAGTGTGTGATAGAACGATATAACTCTGTAGTATTATGGCCACCATGTATTTCTACAAGCTCGCAATGAGCTTAGCGGTAATCACTCCATAGGGTTGGGGTCCAGTCTCCAGGGAAGGCGTCTTGGCGGATAGTTCTGGGTCTAAATATTTCCAGTCTCCAGTCGGTAATATGTCCGTCTTTCTCCTCTTTTAGCTACTATACATAATCAAGATGTCCCGCTAACCCATATCAGGGGACCAATATAGTTAGTTTTGCCCTTTTCGCAGATAAAACCCCCAACTTGTCATGTGGCTCGTAGTGCTATCAAGACTATTAGCAAAGAGTCACAACTCACCACAATTGATAATCGTTCCTACCAAACAACATGAACGTTCCAATCTTTTTGATCCTGTTTCATACCATATTCAGCTTCAACGCTGTCTTCGCTGATGTTACCACAATGATTAATGCATCATCCAACTATGGAAATTGGGATGGTTGGGGAACTTCTCTTGCGTGGTGGGCGGCTGCGTTCGGCGATCGTGACGACCTCGCAGACATAGTTTTCTCGCTGGGAGAAGTGTCGTTTAACGGGTTTACTTTGCCAGGACTCGGGATGAACATTGTGCGATACAATGCGGGAGCTACCAGCTCTAATTCAGTCAACGGCGAGAGCATTGTTAAGTCCCCAGAAATAAATCTATCTCGTCTCATCGACGGCTACT
Source organism: Xylaria castorea (assembly GCA_022495115.1). Taxonomy (NCBI): domain Eukaryota; kingdom Fungi; phylum Ascomycota; class Sordariomycetes; order Xylariales; family Xylariaceae; genus Xylaria; species Xylaria castorea. The sequence continues at coordinate 95,698 of MU382673.1, forward strand.
GGATCGATTGGCAGAACACTGACCCGGCGTCTTCAAGTTGGCAATGGTCAGCAGACAGTAAACAACGATCGATGATGCAAAAGGCTAAAAGTCGGGGTGCAAACCTCTTCGAGCTCTTCAGCAACTCACCCATGTGGTGGATGCTGAACAACCACAATCCCTCAGGATCGGATAATGGCTCTTCAGACAATTTGCAAACTTGGAACCATCAACAATTTGCGGTATACCTTGCCAACATCGCGCAGTATGCCAAGAACAACTGGGGGATCACATTTAATTCTGTTGAACCTTTCAATGAACCATCCGCAAACTGGTGGAATGGGAAATCGGGAACACAAGAGGGCTGCCATTTTGATGTTGCAACACAACAAGATGTCTTACCGTACCTAAAATCTGAACTCAACAGCAGGGGACTCAGCTCAACTCTCATATCTGCATCAGATGAAAATTCCTACGATAGCGCTGTTTCCACCTGGAAAGGTCTAAACTCAACGGCAAAAGCCACCGTAGGACAAATCAACGTGCATGGGTACCAGTACGGGAATGGAGATCGAACAGGCCTTTATCAGCAGGCTCTAGGCTCTGGCAAAAAGCTGTGGAATAGCGAATATGGCGAATCTGACGCAACGGGATCACAGCTGATTAGTAACGTGATCCTCGACTTTCGCTGGCTGCATCCTACAGCTTGGGTCTATTGGCAAATCATTGATGGCGGTGGCTGGGGGCTCATTACCGGCGACAACACAGCTCTTTCGCTTAGCGGACCAACTCAAAAATACTTTATCCTAGCTCAACTCACGCGACATATTCGGCCAGGAATGCGTATTCTAGATTCAGGTTGCGACTATGCAGTTGCTGCTTATGACCCTGCTGCGAAGAAGTTGGTGATTGTGGCTGTAAATTGGGATAGCGCACAGTATTTGAATTTTGACTTGTCCCAATTCAGCACCCCAGGTCAGAGCGGTACGACAATTCAGCGCTGGAGTACTCAAATAGGTTCGGGAGAGCAATACGCCACCTACAAGGATACAGTGCTCAGCGGCTCGAAGTTTTGGTCGCACTTCGCGACCAACCAGGTACAGACGTTCGAACTCCCAGGGGTGGCTGTTTAAATGGATGAACTGGTCTGAGTGGAAGAATTGCTTGCGTCCCTTTTTCTGTGCCTAGGGTACCAAAAGGTACGAAATAAGTACTATCGAGTCGTATAACAGAATTTTGAATGCAAACATGCTATGAAGCTTGAAAATACGAACTTTGATTCGTGGGAGATGAGATGCATTGCATCTCAGGATCAGTACCTCATTTGTTATCCATCAACTTATTTGTATTCTCGAATTATGCTTGCTTGCTGGCGAATATGCCGTAAATATTGCAGAAACACGAAACACCACTCTCCATTACCCTCTGAAGTTCGCCGACTAGACGGACGCATAGGCATAGGCCAGGGCAGATCGGATCGGAAGGTTCCTCTTGGCAGTCTCGGGGCTCGATTCACTAACCCAGGCTAGCTTCACGTTCTCCTCAAAAAGAAGGCAGTGAGTTGAGCCACCATGGTGAAACATTCCGATCTCCTCTCCTTTTTCGACTGCTACAGGAAGGTCTCCTTGAAATTTCTCACTGATCTCGCAAGTCGACACATCTGCCATCCCCACATAAATAGCTCCAACTAGACCAATAACTGGATCCTTTGTATCAATGATGAATATCGCACGCGTTGCAACATGACAAATATAACCTTGGGCCAGATCCGGAGCAGCTACGTCGGGACCCTCTGGATCACTGAAGCCAGTTATCGTCGGCTCTGAGAAATATGTACCATCGATAACCGTGGCGTACACGATATCCCCCTTGACCGGCGAGTTCCAGCGGTGGTATGACGTCGCGCTCAAGAATGCCTGGTAAATAGTTCCCCCAACGAATTTACTGGTGTATTGAGGTTCGTAGTTCAGCATCTCAGCTACTGAGTACGGCTGACCCTTCAGCCAAAAGTTGTCATGCTCCTTCACGTTTGTTTGGCGAGAAAATGGTTTGGATTCGCATGAGTTCACAATCCATCTCGGGTCGGTCGAGAATTGGACGGGTCGAAGGGTGTTAATATCCTTAAACCTTCTGACGAAGAAATCATCCCATGACTTGAAGCCCCAATGGGCTGGGTCATTGACAGGGTCGCATTCAAAGAGCTCGGTGAACTTGAGATTCTGACCGCTGATATTGGTGTCATCCTCAACGGCCTTCAATGCTTGCTCGCTCAGCCACCCGTTACTATCCGTAGTAATGACGTATAAAGACTTTCCCGTCGAAAGGACATCATTTCTCCAAGCATTAAGGATAGCTTTAAGCTTTTCGTTAATTTGAGGCTCAAGAAAAAAAGCATACCCGCTTGGGGTAGCCATAGGCCAGTCAAGAATAGCGTTAAAAGGGAACCCAATTAAGCCGCCTTTATACTCGGACATACTCCATTGCGGCGCCTTGGTTTCCAAAATAAGATCGAAGGCGTCAAGCAGTTCATCATAGTATCGGATCGTAGCTGTTCCTACTGGATCGGTAAAGTACGGTTCTTTGTTGGGGACCTCATCGAGCATAGCCGCGGCCAGCATCCGAAGTTTAGCACTGGATTTGACGACCCGGTCAAAGTCTTGGATTGACTCAGCCCGGTCGTTGGCCCTTAGTGCTCCCCGGAATTGGCGTTTCTCCTTCATCTCCGTAATTAACCTTCGGGTCCATTCAATATGAACCCGAGGATCATCGGGGAGCCAGCCTCCAACACGATTAATCTGGCCTTGCCGAGATGGGATGGTAGATTGATCAGCCATTTGGGAAAAGAGTTGAGATGATATAGCCTTGATATTTAGAGCTTTCTTCAAAGGTAAGAGGTGATGACTTGTCTTATAGTTCTCATCTACGAGCTGCATTAAGTGTGTAGCGCGGGGAGGGTACCATATATGTATACTTTTCCGTCTCAACTCGACTTTACAGGTTTTCATGTAGGATGCTCGGTCCGAACGAATTAAAAATTGATTCCCAAAAAGGGGTAACGCCAAGGAGGTCTACGTGCAGCCGTCCAGCCCGCCACTGACTATGTAGAGATACGATTCGGGATGATTCGAGATTGAGTGCCAGTTGTCTCTAACCTGTGAGATCAATAATTTATGTAATACTGCCGAGAGACACCAATAAATCAGCCCACTTGGGAAAATGATAGGCCACCAATATAGAAGAATACTGTATCGGGATCAATAATGAACGTGACACTGGTGCCAAATAAGTAGACAATACGAGCTACAGGACAGGAGCATCCCCAATATCACAGAATTAGGCGATGCTGTGTTGCAATTGTGGCGTTCTATAGTGCGTGATGGAATTCTCGGATAGTGCATCATCAAGCCATCGCCAATAGAACGGGCTTTGCAAATAGGATAATGATCGCCGACGTTGCTCATCACATAGCAAGCACTTGAATAAGTGACGTGTTCTGTGAAACAAGCTACCTCGAGCACTATGAAATATATTGGATATATCTTGAAGTGTGCTTTGTAGCCTGTTGGGAACTTGAGCAAACACAGTGCGAATGGCTCGCCAAACAAGTAGCGAATTATACGTAGATGGCACAATGAAGTACCCGGAATCTCGTCGAAAGATCGTCATCTCTCATGCGAGCCTAGCATATTTCTTGCTGGCTACATCTCAAACCTGCAATTTTCAGAGACCCTCCTTAGGACCCCAGGAAGTGATGGGCAAGTGGTATACTAGCTGGTTACGGCACCCTCTGTCCTCCTGTTAATACAGAAGGGGATATTACGGCTAAGTGTATATATTCAAAATTAATCCGAACGGTGAGCAATGTAACTGACTAGTTTGAGTAAATGATGGAAGAGAACTAACTTAGTAAGACAGAACTGGTTACCATGCGACATTAGGAGCAGCAGTTAGAGCCTCCGATCCCCCATCTAAAACCCTGGACTTATATTCAAAGATAGCATCATACAGCTACAAGTGTGACTGAACTGAAACATGAGCACTGTACCACGACACCAGGAAGTAGAACGTGGTCAACTCCGGTCCTTGATATATCTGCAGCTGTTGTATTAGGTAGGTAGTGTAAACTGTGACACCACGATTGGCTAATATACCCCAGAGAATGAAAATCAGGCGTAGTCTCCATTAATCCTGGTGTTCACAGAGACAAGCGTCTTCAAGGGGAGAAACGAGTTAGTTCGCGGCTAATGAGGGAAAAGCTGAACAAGATCTACTCTGTGCTGCTGAAAGGTCAGTGGAATGCTCGACTCTTGTGACCAACAGGTCCTGCTGAATCGTTTGGACTTACATGTACGTAGAATGACTGCAGGATCTTGGATAGCATCCAGACTCATGCGAGTCACTGCAAGCCGTTGTGACACGCTCCACAACACCCTGCTGGCATATAACGTATCTGAGATTTATGCTGTCAATTTAAAGCGGAGCAGTCGGGTTCGGTAGGTCTTGAGTCGCTGGGTTGTTGGTCGAAGATTTTCGTGTTAGCGCCGATTTGAGCCAATGAAAGAGTGACAGGGTAGCTGCTGATGTATATTGCCGTCGGGCAGAGGAGCTCCCGACTGGATGGGTGACTCTTGTTGTGATGAACTGGCGTTCTCCAACCTGGAACTTGACGTGTTGCATATCGTTTGCAGAAGAACTATGAGATAGAACGCTGCCGACATTTACGACTTGTTGCTGCTTACTAAAGCTTCTTATTCAGCAGTATTTCTTCAACAGGTATTTCAACAACATCTTGGCCAAGCCACTAGCAACATGGTTAGCAACCAATGGGCAGATCCCGTATGACGACACTTCTACTTAGCTATTGAAGCCGGGTAACTAGTGAAGGCAGGGGTCCAGCCAATAATAGGGGATATATTGTACGTACTTATAGCAAGTAGTTTGTGAAGGGGGGTCTGATTTTTGGAGATTTTGGCCACCTCAGCCAACTTAGCCATCATCACTCCTTTGCAAAACACCATAGCAATTATCGTCGTTTTTCACCGTTATTTACCTAGTTGGCCTACTTGTGTTCTATTTGATCAATTGATTCCTCAATACTTTCGGTGATTGCTGCCAACCTTGAATGCCTTCCCCTTAAAAAAATTTCTTGGCGCCCACTGTTAGTGCGGCGATAGCGCAGCGTAAATAGCGCACGCAACTCTTACACTACACTATATAAAACGCACGCTAGCTTAAGAAATCTTTAATAACGCTAAAAACTTTGCACTTTCGACCTCTTGTTACAAGCTTTAACAGCTGCAGCAATGCTAAAAACGCCGCTATCGTGGTTATAGAAGGACTTATATCCTTTAGAAAAGCTGTACTCCTACGTAGTACTACGCGCTATACGAAATAAATACTAGCATTAACTATAACGGCACAAAAACGATCAGCTGTTACAACCGGACAACTTCGGAAGGCTAACATACAGCTTCTACTGTACGCACTAAGAAAAGCGTAACGCGACGGGGAAGAGACGCTTTTTTTGATGACCGCCGTAGAGCGGTGATTATTGATCCGTACACCTAACGAGACTTTCGGCTCCGGCCGAGTCGATCGGTGTTGACACTAGACTTTTACTTCTTTTATGTTGCTGGCAGCCCTCGTAAGAGGTTAGCCTAAAGAATATATAGCACCGGGCACGAGCCTAGTGGGCGAGCCTATCGATTACGGCTTGACTATTACGCGTGCTTTAGGGTTTGATTTGGGAGATATCGGGCAAATGTAGACTATTGTATAAAGTAGGAGATAGCCGTCCCACGCCGCAAGCCCCTAGGGAGGCTTGGGGGCGAGTTTAGAAGGACTAGATTCTCCCCCGGCGTTAAATATACCAACCAACCAACCAACCCACCTTGGATGCGTATTGCCAGAATTCCTCCCTGGTTGGGGTGCCAGGTACAGACATCCCCCTGGGCCCTATTCACTATTGCTGCATACGATGTGGTCCTTGGCGATATTTGTATCTAACCAGCAGACAGCGGTATGTAATAAAAACACTATCTTTACCACGGTTGAGTTAAAGAATCTATGTAATCGCACTTTTTTGAATACACGGCGTGTCAGGACCATTGGGTCAGATATGAATGCTGTCCCTGCGTGAAGGATCGAATCCCCCCTTGATCTTGATCCTAGAAAGTCCAGGGCTAAGGAGATGTGAAGTTGTCGTGACGGGGTTCGTTACACGCCGTATAGTGAAATTGGTGTCAAGGTAAGAAATTCTTGGCCATATATCCTCACTCTATTGCAGACAGACCTTCGATATCGACGGCAAAGGAGACCCAGCAACCGGCCGCCCTGACGTTTTATTTGCCGGTGTAAGTCGACGCCCTCTGTCTTTTGCTTTTTACCCCCCCTGTATCACCCACTACATGCGGGATGTGTTTTATCAATCCGGATATTGACAGCTGGAACAGTGCGCCCTAGGGGCAGGCTGCACGGTAGACATCGACCAGGGGGGGGGGGGGGGGGGGGGTAAGAAA